>PVJD01000972.1:0-322259 GCA_004026545.1 Mormoops blainvillei
TTCTTTTTATAAAAATTCCCATTAAATTGGTGAGGCTTACTCAAAAGTAGGCTTAATTATGTTCCTTAAGTATGAAAATTCAAATGATATCTTTGTACTCCTGTCAATTTAAAAAATATATATAAAAGAATGATTTTGAAAAACTTAAAGGTAATCAATAGTACTTTTCTTTAAAAAAGAGAGCATATAGTTTCCATGGTACTGAAAAACCTAAAGCAAAGAAAGCACAGTTCACATAGCAAAAAAATAAAAAATATATAAAAAGAAAAAAGAAAGGAAAAAAATTAAGTAATTAGGTATTACAAGCAGGCTATCAAAGAATATGGTAGAAGATTAAACCTGTCAGTACTCATCAGAATAACTGACCTAATGTAATCGGATTCTAATTCTCTATTTAGAGACAGAGACTCAAAGTGGGCCAAAATCTAACATAATACTATTTTGGGTAAACATACAAAATATTGTCAAAAATTAATAACAAATACACAGGCAAAGATATATGAGGCAAATGCAAATAAAAATAATATTAAGATCTAAGTAAAAATGGAAGCAAAAGGAATTAAGTTGTATAAAAAGTCATTTTATATTATTGGATATAGTTGAGAACTAATAATAGCGAACATACATTGAATGCTTGCCTTTTGCCAGGATCTATTCTCAGTGCTTTACTGGTCTTATTTAATATTCACAACAACCCTTTTTTGGATTAGCTACAACAAACTGTTACCATCCTTATTTTACACATAAGGAAACCGAGGCATAATGTGGTTACTAAGTAAAGCGCCCAAGGTCCCAGGCCCCACGGGCAGGATGGGTGCAGCTAGCATGAGGTATAGGAATTCTGGTTTCAGATGTAGCACCCTCAGAGCTTTGGTACAGAATACATTTTACTGAAATATGTAAGGTAAAAGTTGTTTTTAAGAAATTAATAAGTTGTGGAAGATTTTAATGTGATTCCCAGACTTTGAAAAACCCGGTAAAAATAAATAAGATAAAGAATGAAGAAAAATATTTACTTATTTTGCTATGTAATAATGCACACTTTTTTGCCCAGATTTGTGAGGGAAAAATAAGGATGCGCATTATACATGGGCATAATGATTACATACCATGGGTATAATAATCCCGTGTATAATGTGTGCATTATACATGGCAAAAACATGGTACTCTTTTTAGGCTAATTCTGTTTTCCTCTCAAAAATAAACAATTTAATACAAGACCTATTTGAACAATGCTTTTAGGATATTGGTTTTGTATCTGCAATTACATAAACAGGATACCAAGAAAAGGAATAAGAATACATAAGTAAAAGTAAATCAATTGATACTACAGGTGGGAAGAAAGACAATTTTAAAATGTGTCATTATGCAAAGTGATTTATTTGTTTTTACTTAAATTTAAAAAATAATGCATTATTGGAAGTATAAGTCAATAGTTAAGGAACAAGCGGACTTTTAAAACTTTCCTGAAAACCAAATGCATATGTTTCATTACGGTCTTTTATTTTAAAAGCATACCATATAAAAATAAAATAGTATCATATATTTGTCGAGAAGCATCAATTTATGTTTGAGATTAGCAGGTATTAGATTAATGATGGAACTGATTTTTGTCCCTATCACACAAGAAGTTAAAAGGAATTCTGCAGTGAAAATGTGATACCACATTATGATTTGGTATTAGCAAATTGCATGTACAGAAGGTTTGTACTCACTGAAACATATAGTGCAAAAAATAATAAAGTGGGCATTTCTGTCAACTCAGTGCGCTAAACAAATGAGATTTTACCTTTCTTCACGGTTTGGAATGTCATCACTTCCAAGGTCATGGGAAGCCCTCCTGGGTCTCTGCTCCTGGTTTCTCACAGTGAGACTGCAGAAAACAGGACATTTATTTGTCAGTCAACATCATCTAGAAAGAGCTCCCAATTACCAAGAACTATTTTTTTCTTGAAAAAAAATGACCCTGATTAGTTTTCTCAGAAAAACCAAAAATATGACAATAAAGTATTAGCAAAATAAGTTACATTTATAATGTGGTCTACACTACTGAAGTGAGAGTTTGCATTTAGAATAAAAATTCGTTTCATAAAAGCATGTCCATTAGAAAGTAGTAAAAAAGTAAGATTATCAGGAATGTTTTGTGTTTTCATTTGTTTTTTGTTTGTTTTTCAAATATTTTTATTTATTTTATTTCATTTCATTCCTTGCACATTGAAAACAAGTATATATTTTCCAAAATTTTGTTTGCAGTGAAAATGGAGGTTTTATATATTTATAGGCACACATACAAAAGCATCAAAGAGAACCAGGAAAGTGTGGAATAAAAATCTATTGTATTGCCAAGAGAATTGAAGTTTCCTTATATACATTTTGCACTTTCCTTTATAAATCTATTCCAGGTATTTTTGTTGTTCTTGTAAGTGGAATTTTCACTTCCACCTCACCTTCTAACATGTTATTATTTGTACATATGAAGGCTATTACTTTCTTAATAGCTATATTGAACTATCATTTTTCTATCACAAAGCTACAGTTTTAAACTGTACTATTAAGTTGTTTTTAGCATAATCACAGGGTGGTACAATTATCACTGCTACCTAATTTCAGAACATTTTCATCACTGTTAAAAGAAGCCCATCCCTGTTTGCAGTCACCCATCACTGCACCTTACACCCACCACCACCAGAACTAGCTATACACAAATTTATTTCCAGTCTCTACAGACTTTTCTGTTCTGATTTATATAGCATGTGGTCTTGTGTGTCTGGTTTCTTTTACTTGGCATAATGTTTTCAAGGTTTACTCAGTCGTGGCATGTATCAGTACTTTTCCCTTTTTGCAGCTTAATAATATTCCATTGTATGGATATGCCACAATGTTATTTATTCATATCGGTTGATGAACATTTAGGTTGTTAATATCTTTTGGCTATTTATAAAAAAAATTGTCTATGGACAGTCATCTACAAATTTTTGTACGGATGCCTTTTTTTCCCATTTTTATTGAATGTATTGAAACGACATTGGTTAATAAAATTATATAGGTTTCAGGTGCTCGATTCTATATTACATCAACCCTATATGATATTTTTTATACACCACCCCGAGTCAGTCTCCTTCCACCACCATTTATCCCCACTACACTCTCTTCTACCTCATCCCTCCTTCCACCTGGTATTCACCATGCTTTGTCTGTGTATATGAGTCTGTTTCTACTTTGTTGATTAGTTTATTTTGTTCATTAGATTCCACATATATGGTACTTGTCTTTCCCTGCCTGGCTTATTTCACTTAGCATAATGCTCTCCAGGTCCATCCATACTGCCATAAGGCATAAAATTTCCTTCTTTTTTATGGCTGAGTAGTATTCCATTGTATAAATATACCACAGCATTTTTATCCACTAATCAATGGATGGGCTGTTTCCAAATCTTTGACTATTGCAAATAATGCTGCAGTTAACACAGAGGTGCATATATTCTTTCAAATTGGTGTTTTGGGATTCTTAGGAAATATTCCCAGGAGTGGAATCTCTGGGTTATAAGGCAGTTCCATTTTTAATTTTTTGAGGTCACTCCGTACTGCTGTCCACAATGGCTGTACCAGTCTGCATTCCCACCAACAGTGCACTAGGGTTCCCTTTTCTCCATATCCTCCCCAGCACTTGCTGTTTGTTGATTTAATGATGGTAGCCATTCTGACAGGTGTGAGATGATATCTCATCGTGGTTTTAATTTGCATTTCTCCGATGATTAGTGATGCTGAGCATCCTTTCATGTGTCTCTGGGCCCTGTGTATGTCCCCCTTGGAGAAGTGTCTATTCAGATCTTTTGCCCATTTTTAACTGAATTGTTTCTCTTCTTGGTATTGAGTTTTATAAGCTCATTATAAATTTGGGATATTAACCTCTTATCAGATGTATCACTGATGAATATGTTCTCCAATTTAATGGGCTGTCTTTTCATTTTGTTGATGGTTTCCTTTGCTGTGCAAAAACTGTTCAGTTTGAAGCAGTTCAATTTGTTTATTTTTTCTTTTGTTTCCCTTGCCCAAGGAGATGGATTAGAAAAATATATTACTATGAGGAATATCTGAGATTTTACTAGCTATATTTTTTCCTAGGGTATTTATGGTTTGAAGTCTAACATTTAAATCTTTAATCCTTTTGAGTTTATTCTTGTGTATGGTATAAGAAGGTGGTCTAGTTTCATTTTTTTGCATATATCTGTCCAACTTTTTAACACCATGTATTGAATAGAGTATCTTTACCTCATGGTATTTTTTGCCTCCTTTGTCAAATATTAATTGACTATACAGTCATGGGTTTATTTCTGGGCTCTCTATTCTGTTCTTTGATCTATATATATATATATATATATTTATTTATTTATTTATCTATTTATCTATTTATTTATTTATTTATTTTTTATTTTTTTAATGCCAGTACCACGCTGTTTTGATTACTGTAGTTTGGTATCAGGTAGCATGATTCCTCCAACATTTTTTCTCTTCTCAAGAGTGTTGTTGCTATTTGGGGTCTTTTGTGGTTCTATATAAAGTTTTGAAATATTTGTTCTTATTATATGAAATATGCCATTGGTATCTTGAAAGGAATTGTGTTGAATCTATAGATTGCTTCAGGTAGTATGGACATTTTCATCATGTTAATTCTTTCAAGCCATGAACAAGGTATATGCATCCATTTATTTGTATATTCTTTATTTATCATCAGTGTCTTATAATTATCTGAGTTTAGGTATTTTACGTTCTTGGTTAAATTTATTCCCTGGTATGTTTTTGAAGCAATGGTTAATGGGATTGTTTTCTTAGTTTCCTTTTCCTATAGTTTATTATTGGTGTATAAAAATGCAACAGATTTCTGGATACTTGTTTTGTATTCTGTGATTTTGCTGAATTTTTATTAATTCTAGTAGGTTTTTGGTGGAATGTTTAGGATTCTCCATATACAGTATCCTGTCATCTGCAAATAATGACAGTTTTACTTCTTCCTTTCCAGTCTGGATGCCATTTATTTCTTTTTCCTGTCTGATTTATATGTCTAGGACTTCTAGTACTCTGTTGAATAAGAGCAGTGAAAGTGGACAACCCTGTGTTATTCCCAATCTTAAGGGAACTACTCACAGTTTTTGCTCATTGAGTTGGCTGTGGGTTTGTCATTTATGACCTTTATTACGTTGAGGTGGGTTCTCTCTATTCCCACTTTGTGGAAAGTTCTTATCATAAATGGGTGCTGGATTTTATCAAATGCTTTTTCTGCATCTATTGGTGTAATGATGTGGTTTTTATCTTTCTATGTTTATATGGTGTATCACCTTTATTGATTTGTAGATATTGTACCACCATCCTTGCATCCCTGGAATAAATCCCACTTGATCATGCTGTGTGTTCATTTTAATGCATTGCTGGATCTGGTTTGCCAATTTTTTTTTTAGGATTTTAGCATTTATGTTCCTCAGAGATATTGGCTTATAATTTTCTTTTTCATAGTGTCCTTATCTGTTTTGGGAATTAGGATAATGCTAGCCATGTAAAATTAGCTTGGAAGTCTTCCTTCCTCTAGAATTTTTTCAGAATAGTTTGAGAAAGATAGGTGTCAGCTCTTTTTTGAATGTTTGGTAAAATTTACTGGTGAAGCCATCTGGTCCAGGACTTTTGTTTGTTCAAAGCTTTTTGATTACTGCTTCAATTTTACTTGTTGCAATCTGTCTATTCAGATTCTCTGATTCTTCTTGATTCAGTTTTGGAAGAGCATATATTTCTAGGAATTTATCCATTTCTTCTGGATTGTCCAATTTGTTGACATATAGTTATTCATAGTATTTTCTTACAATTGTTTGTATTTCTTTGGTGTTAGTTGTTAGTTCTCCTGTTTCATTTCTGGTTTTATTCTTTGGGTCCTCTCTGTGTTTCTCTTTGAGCCTGGTTAAAGTTTTGTCAATATCGTTTATCTTTTCAAACAACCAACTTTTGTTTCATTGATTTTTTGTATTGTTGTTTTAGACTCTAATTTGTTTATTTCTATTTTTTAATCCTTACCCAATGATATTATTTTTATTATTGATTTAAGACAGAAAGAAGAGAAAGAGTGAAACATTAATGAGAGAGAGGAACATCAATTGGTTGCCCCTCATACATGCCCTCACCATGGATTGAACCCATAATCTATGTATATGCCCTGACAAGGAGTTATGCTTGCAATCTTTAGGTATATGAGATGATGCTCTAACCAACTGAGCAACCCAGCCAGGGCTGCTCTGGTGTTTATTATTTCCTTCCTTCTACTCACTTTTGGCTTTGTTTATTGATTTTTTTTCCAGTTTTTAAAGTAAAACTAGATTGTTTATTTGAGATTTTTCTTGTTTCATGAGGTAGGCCTGTATACTATGAATTTACCTCTTAGAACTATTTTAGCTGTATCCCATAGATTCTGGCTTGTTGTGTTCTCATTTTCATTTGTTTCAAGACTTTTTTGATTTCTCCCTTGATCTCATTGTTAACTCAGTCACTTTTTTACTATATGTTATTTAGCCTCCATGTCTTCATGTGTTTTTCGGGGGTTTTTCCTTGTGATTGATGTCCAGTTTCATTCTATTATGGTCAGAGAAGTTGTTGATATTATTTCAGTCTTTTAAAAATTATTGATACGTTTTGTGTCTCAACATTTGGTCTATTCTAGAAAATGTTCCATGCGCATTTGAAAGTAATGTATGGCTACCCCAGCATTTTTTTCTTTTTTATTTGCATGAAATATCTTTGTTCATCCCTCTACTTTTAGTCTGTGTGTATCTTTTTTTCTGAGGTGGATCTCTTGTAGACAGCATGTATATGGGTTTTGTTTTCTTATCCATTCAGCTATCTTGTGTCTTTTGATTGTAGCATTTAAGCCATTTACATCTAAAGTGATTATTAATAGGTACATATTTATTGCCATTTTATTCTTTGAACTGCGTTCCCTTTTTCTCCTCCTCCTCCTCCTTTTTTTTTTTTTTCTTCGAGGAGGCCCTTAAATGTTTCTTGTGATACTGGTTTGTTGGTAACAAACTCCTTTAGTTTTATTCATGCCTGGAAAGCTCCTTATTTCCTCCTAAATGATAGCCTTGCTAGGTAAAGAAGTCTTGGTCGTAGGTCCTTGCTTTCCATCACTTTGGGTATTTCATGCCAGTCCTTTGGCATGAATATCCAAATCCTTTGGCATAGATATTTCTGGCCTGATATGTTTCTGTTGAGAAAGCAGCAGACAGTCTTATGGGAGTTACCTTCTGGGTAACTAACTTTCTTTTACAAATTTTAAGATTCTGTCTTTGTCGTTAACCTTTAATTTTTTAATTATGATGAATCTTGATGTGGCCTGTGAGTCCATCTTGTTCGGGACTTTCTGCACTTCCTGGACTCTTCACCAGGTTAGGGAAGATTTTGGTCATTATTTCTTCAAATATGTTCTCAATTTCTTGTTCTTTCTCTTCTCCTTCCGGTATCCCTATGATGCAGATGTTGTTATGCTTCATGTTGTCGCATAGGTCCCTCAAACTATCTTCATTTGTTGAAATTCTTTTTTCTTTTTGTTGCTCTGATTGGGTGTTTTATTCTACCTTGTCTTCAAAAGTTCTGATTTGATCCTTTGCTTCATCCAACCTACTGTTTATTCCTCCCCACGTATTCTTCATTTCAGATATTGTATTTCATTTCTGACCATTTTTTATGGTTTCTATGGCCTTTTTCATGCTGTTGAGCATCTTTATAACCATTGCTTTGAACTCTATATCTGATGAATTGCTTGCCTCCATTTCATTTAGTTCTTTTCCTGGGGAATTCTCTTGTTCTTTCATTTGGGGCCTGTTTCTTTGCCTCCCCCCCTGACTGCCTCTTTGCATTTGTTTCTTTGTATTAGCTGAATCTGCTATGACTCCTAGTTTTGGTAGGGTGGCCTATGTATTCGGTGTCCTAAGAGGTCTGGTGGTGCAGTCTCCATGATCACCTGAGCTAGGTGCTCCAGGAATGTCCTTTGTGTGGGCTATATGGGCCCTCCTGTTGTAATTGAGTATTGATTGCTATTGGCCCATTTGTGCTTGGATTCAACTTTAGGCAGGCTAGTTAGCTGTGAGGCTCAGCCCTGAGCACAACATGCATGCAGGTGCTGACCACACACAGCAGAATTCAACTCAGCAGGGTCTTTTGCCTTCCAAGATCTTCCTTTGGATATTCTACTTGTGAAGATTATTAGATACTGCTCTATTGTGGTCTGAAGCTGGCAATTGAATATGTTGATTCTGGGCCTCTTGAGAGGGAGTTCAGGTCAATTTCAGACGGTGACTATGACTGGCCCTGGACAAACTGTTTTTGATCCACTTTGTGATACAAAGTGATCCACAGTATGCACACAGGAAGGACCAAGCTGGGCGCCATGGCCAGCTTTTACTAGCACTGGGTCTGGGGATGGGTCAGCAAAAGCCCCAAAGCACCCAAGATCCACCTCTGCCTGCCTCTGCCTGCTGTCTGCCTGTTAGGCTCAAACACTGATAGAGCCTGGCTGTGCCTACAGCAGGGTAAAAGCTCCACAGGATGGGGCAAGAGGGATTGCAGAAGGCGGGGCTATTGCTCTCCCCCAGGCTGATGCTGCACAGAGGAGAGTGCCCCACCCAAGGAATATGGTGTCTGCGGTATGCAAGTGACTCAGCACAGGGATCCTGATGGTTGTCCCTTTAGCTCTGTCCCAGAGCCACAAACCCCAGATTCTCTTTATGTGACTCTAGTCCAGTCTGCCCTCCCTCCGCTACAATCCATGGTGGGTGGCTGCAAATGATATTTTGTGTGTTGGCCCTCTAGGAGGGTGCCTGTGTCTCTAGTGGACTCCTCTCTCTCCCTGACAGACAGAATCCCCACTGTTTTCATAGCCAGATGTTATGTGGGCACCTCTTCCTGGCACTGGTACTCTGGGCTGGGGAGCCCCGCTTGGGGCTGAGACCCCACACTTCTCAAAGGGAACCACCCTGCAACTGAGATATTCCTCCAGAACCATAGCTGTGGCCTGTGGGAGTAGGGCCAGCCCTTTTTGAATCTCCACCCTTTTTCTAGTCTTGATGTGTCTTCTCTTGTAAATCCTTGGTCATGAGACATCTTCAGCTGGTCTTCAGTTGGCTATTCAGGATGATGTTCTATAATTTGGTTGTAATTTCACTTTGGTCCTGGGAGGAGGTGAGTCTGGATGTCTTTTTTTATTTCATTTAGGTATGTACCTAAGAGTGAGAATGCTTTCATATGGTAACTTCTTTTAACATTTTGAGAAAATCCCAAATTGTTTTCCTGTTTTGAGGGATCCAGTCTTTTCATGTCCTTGCCAACACTTGTTACTGCCTTCGTTTTTTATGCTAGCCATTTAAGTGGGATAAAGTGGTATCTCACTGGGGTTTTGATTGGCATTTTGCTAATGACTAGGGACACTGAAACTTTTTTCATGTATTTATTAGCTATTTGTACATCTTCTTTGGATACATGTCTAATCAGATTCTTTACTTATTTCTAAATTGGTTTGTCTTTTTATTTTTGAATTGTAAGAGTTTTTTTTTACATGCTGAATGCAATTATTTTTATGCTAATTTTATCTTTCTTCTTATTGAATATTTTTGTTTTTGCATCAATTTACCCATAATTCTTTTGGGATTGCCAGGTATATTCTCATATCATCTGCAAACAGGGAGCGCTACTAATTCTTTTCCAATTCTTAGTCTTCAGCAAGTCATTTTCTCTTGTTTAATTTCATTGGCTGATATATATAGTACAATGCTAAAAAGCAAGGATATCTTGGACATCCTTACCTCGTTTTTGATTTTATCAGGAATGCTTTTAATGTCAAGATAAATTTTTATCATTGAATATTTGAGTTTGCTTTATCTTACTATCACTACTGTATTCTCTTTTTTATTCCTTTTATTATATCTTTCCTTAACTCTCTTTGTACCATTTTGTAAAAGTCTTTCAGTCTATTTTAAGCACATCTGCTTATGAAATTTCAGTGATTCTGCATGTGTAGCTCTACTTTTCCTTAAATGCAAAGTCATTAGAAATGCAGCAACTCTTTTGACTTGTTGCTTTTATCATGCCAGGGCTAAGAAGTTTTACTAAATAATGGTTTCTTAAAACAGAAATAAAAACAAACTTGAGAGGCATCTGGGTGGTGTTCTCTTGGCAGGAGCATTAATAGTGCTTGACTTCCTGGGCTCCTTTTGTAAGTGGAAAACATTACAACGTAGTGGGTACAAAGAAAAATAAGGATGAATTTGACACAATATACCTAAAAGAGCTAGAAGTTATATTGCGAACTAAATAAGCAATATTTATTTAAGCTTTGACCTTTTTCCATCTCATTTTTAAAAAGTAGAAACACATGGATAAGGAGACAATATATTCTTTAAAAAGTGGCGAATATATTTTGTGTCATTTTTTAAAACCTGAGTTAAATTGTTATTGTTACAGTAAAACAAGAGAATGTTGAAAGAAGCCAAAATAGTTGCTTACCATTCAACAAAAGAAGAGCTGTGGTGAGAGATAGTTTGAAAAATTTCTGAGTTGTAAAAAGGGGGGGAAATCTTCAATCTTTTAGAAAGAAAAAAAGTGTATTGTCAAAAGATCAATAATCTGCATGACTTTTATAAAATGAGATGTCAAGCAGAATTTTGAGAACAATAATGCAAGGGCTTAGAAGACATACTGCCATTTACCTTTCTTAAAAATTGACTCTACTATGTTTTGTCAACATAGATAAATCTCAACATAGAGAAGTCTCTGGTTGTGTATTTTTTCCATCCCATTTCCCCTCTGTCCAACCCAAAGATAAAAACTATCCTTAATTTGTTATCATTACTATTCATAGTTATGCTAGTCTATCTACAAATGTATAAATATATAAATATAAACATAAATACAAAGATATTTTCAACTTTGTAAAAATGTTATTATATAATATGCACTTCTTTACAATTTGTTTTTTCCCTCCTCTAGCACATGAATTTAAATGCTGTGTGGTATTGCATTGTATAACTATACCACAATGTATTTACTCATTCCCCTGTTCATGAACTTTAAGAGACATTTTCAATTTTCTCAGTCAGATTCATGCTGCAATGATTCCTTCATACTCATCTCCTTTTGCATGTGCACAAGAGGTTTTTTAGGGTAGGGTGTTCTATTTAGAAGGACATATATTTAACCTTCATATTTCTTATCCTTGTCAGTAGAAGCACAAATGGGTTATATTTTCTGTTTCATTTCATTTGCTAATTTTTCTTTTAGTCATTATTTTCTTATTTATCTCCTGAAGTTCTTCATTTGCATTCTTTGTTAAGTGCATTGTAAGTACCTTCTGTTGGTATGTTTTTGCTGTTCATTTTATTTCTGATATCTTTTGTTAAACACATTTTAAAAACAGCTTTATTAAGATATAATCTATACACCACACAGCTCACAATTTCAATGGTGCAAGTCAATGTTTTTAGTATATTTATACAGTCATGTAACTGTCACCATGAGTTTACAACATTTGACCACTCCAAAAAGAAATGGTACACCTTAGCACTCACTCCCACTTCCCCCATCCCTAGGTAACCAGTGATCTACTTTCCGTATCTATGAGTTTACCTATTCTGGACATTTCATATAAATAAAATCATAAAATATGTGGTCTTTTGTGTCTGGCTTCTTTCACTTAGTGTAATGTTTTCATGGTTCATCCATGCTTTAGCAGGTTTAATACTTCATGGCTTTTATGGCTAAATAACATTCCATTCTATGGAAATACCACATTTTGTGTATCCATTTATCAGCCGATGGACATTTGGGCTGTTTTCACTTTTTGGTTGTTATGAATCATGCTGCTATGAATATACAAGTCTTTGTGTGGAATACGTTTTATATCGCTCATTACATACATTTTTATATTTCACTGTAGCCAAATTTATTATTCTTTTACTTTTATAGATTTTGCTGTAATTCTTTTAAAACAAAGATCATAAAGATATTATCCTGTATTTTCTTCTTGGCTCTTCACAGCCTTTACGCCATCTGGAATTGATCTTGTTCTTGTGGGGGGAGAAGGGAGGAGATTTAGATTATATGATACAGTTTTAAAATTTAAACCTATTTTTATGGATTTGGATACCAGATAGGATGACCAACCTTCCTGGTTTGCCTTGGACTCACAGATTTTCTGAAACAGAACTTTTCAAAGCTAAAACCAAGACAGTATCAGGCAACTAGGATGGGGGGGTCACCCTAATACCAAGTATCCTGTTTATAAAATAGCTCATTATCTCTTGCTAAAGCCACTTTTATCATATGCTGACAAAATTTTCTACATTTCCTTTATTGCTTTTCATTGATGTGGAAACGCTACTGTTTTTCTGACTAATCATGAGTGCCATTAATTTTGAAAGAAAATGTTCTTGTAATTTTTTCCTAAGAAAGTCTTAAGCTATTGATTTCTCTATCATTAACTTGATATTATTTGTTTACAGCTTTGGATTTACACTTTTTAACACAAAATTAAATGTTTTACATATAACTATATTTGATTCCTCTTTTATCCATCATTGTTACTTGTTTCCCATGACTAATCTGTGGGTTCACTACTTTTCCCTCTGAAGCACATCCTGTTTAGTTCTTTTAGGGAGAATCTAAAAGTAGTTAACTCTGTTGGCCTTTGCATCTCTGAAAATGTCTAATTTTACCCATACTCTTGACTTACAATTTAAATATGTTTTTAGTTACTTTCCTCCAGGACTTCGAAGATATTGCTCTATTTTCTTTTATATATACACATGACAGGTGCTACATAATTTTTGGCTATGATGATGATGTCTAGGTATAGATTTATATTTTATTCACCCTAGTTGGTGCAAATAGGAGGAGCCTGTTATGGGATCTACCACCATCTGCTACCCTTACACCATCAAGCCAACATCTCAGCCTCTAGTACCCTGCCCCACCAAAGGCAGCTGAGAAGGGAGAAAGGATGGGTAGAATGCTATCTGGGAGTCTCGCTTGCACTGGGATATTTTTGTACATCTCTCAGAAAGTTATCTCTAATCATCTCACTGAGATTGATTAGCAAAGTAAAAGAGTGGAAAGGGGGTCTAAACATAGTCTTTTCACAACTGATGGGTATTTTCCCTGCCTGGGGTGGGTCCTGGACACCCACGTGTGTAGGGTGAGCCAATACGGGCCTCTCTTCCAGTTTCCGGCTAGTCCTCTAGATTCCTACTTGGGGCTGAAGTCTTGCATTGAATGTTACACTGCTTAGCTCTTGTCAGCCCTGTCTTCCCCATATTCCTACTTGCTGTCTGGACTCTGTCCCGAATGGACACACCACCCAGCATCATGATTCCATCAGTCCTTGGAGTGTCATTTGCAGCATCTCATCCACCTGAGTAGAAGTTCTTGGAAACTACCACTAGCACACGTCAAGAGGAGCAGACCAAATTTTCCTGGACATTTCATTTTTCAGCCTCCACCCCACCACCCAATTCTGTCACAGCTCTTGACCAGTCCCTATACCAGTTTTTCTTTCTCTTCACTGATTGGTGAGGTCTTGGCTCAGCTTACAGTCAAGCCTACATAAATTTACAATCATTGAATTGCCTAAAGTTATGTGCACATTTGGCTGGCACTAAGCACTTTTCATATTTAATATTTCAGAAATGTGATCTAATGTTCCTGTGATCTCTAGGTATAAATCATACACATTTCTCTAGACTTTTAACTATGTGACTCAAATGGTCAAGGACGTTTTATATTCAAATCGCATATCTCTCTTTTTAAGCAATGATTGTGTTTCTTCTGCTATCAGTAAGTTAGCCTATATTTTTAGATTTTTCTCTTCCTGTTAAGAGAAAAATTTTTCTTTATTAAAAATTAAAAAATAACAAGGCAGAAGCAGCAGAGAATAAAATCCAGGCTCTTCGTACTTCATAGCCCTCACCTTTAAGACCCATCTTAAATTCTAACTCTTCCACAAAGCCTTTCTTACCTATTAGAGTTCCTTCAGTTCACTACTTTCTAATCACGTAGACATTGTTTCTGTCCAAATATTAATATTCAATCACCAATGTATGTAGTTTTTTTAAGGTACATCAGCTTGATTTCAGGGATTTGAATATAGGTCCCTTAAGAGCTAGAATGTAGCTTCTTTCTTTTTGTTGTTGTTATCCTTCACAGAACCCAAATCAGTGTCAAGCATATGGTAGTTGTTTAAAAAACACTGTTGAATTAATTATAAGCTGTCACAATTCAGGGGTATCATTTCTCAAGAAGGAACACATTGAATTCAAAGCCCCAAGCCTCACCAAGAACAGCTACAGCAGCAGCACCAGCAGAAGCAACAAGCATTGGCTCCTCGGTCCCCGGTTCCATGTTGGCCTGGGAGGGAGTCTGAGGTCTCCAGGGCCGCAGACATCTGCCGCTTCCTCATCTCCATCCGTTCTGACCCCATCAGCTGCAATGATGAAAGGAAAAGCGGGTGGGGAGGGAGGGCAGAGTGACCGCTACATAAGCTTGGCGATCCCTTTGCTTGGGTCATGGAGAAGATGTAATGTGACTATATCCAGGCCTTTTCCACTAAATCTGGTAAAATTGGTGCTTAGAATTAATTTATCAAACATTCATTTAATGTCCAGCGTCTGCCGAGCATGCGCTAAATTTTAGGAATAAAATGACAAATGGAGGGTCCCCACCCCAAGGCACTCACGGTTGAGTAAAGGAGACAAATGCTGATATATACATTGAAGACATGCAGTAAAAGCTACAAACGGGTCATTTCCCTGCTCCAGGATTCCCTCTGGGTTGAACTGATGGGGAGCAGTTGAGTTATGGCTGCCCATGAGGCCAAAGCACGGATATGAGAGAAAGCCACACTAAAAATGTCAGGCACATGAACACAGCAATTTGGGGAAACATCAGAAGAGGAAGGATGGTGAGCGGTAGGGGGATGGTTCTGCACTTAGTTATAAAATAAATAAGTCAGAAGGATGTAAAGTACAGCACATGAAATATAGTCAATAATGTAACATCTTTGTACAGTGATGGGAGATGGTTACTATACTTAACATGGTGATCACTATGTATGCTGTATAAATGTCAAATTACTATGTTATATACCTGAAACTAATACAATATCATATGTCAACTGTACTTTAATTTTTAAAAAATAGAAGAACGGGAAGAACAGAAGTCCTGGGACGCTGCCTGGATCTGAGGCCTCACCAACATATTCAAATCTTTACTAGCTCTGAAAGCTTGAAGAAGTTACCCAACTCGGATACATGCAAAGCACTTAAAATCCACCTGGTACATAGTATTGCTCAATTATTCTCAGAAGGAGAGACAGGACTGTGGCCTGTGGCCTAATCGGGCCTGTCCTGCCATCTGCAGGGACACTCACGCTGGCCTACCTCAGTGGCGTTCAAGCCATTGGAAACAAGATCTATGCCATTCATTCTCTCTCTTTGTTCTGAGTTCTACAAGAGTGATTGGAAGAGAGAAGCATAAAAGTAGTATAAGAAACGAGAAATTGCTGAATCCATTTTTACTTTTGATACTATCATTGAATTGTCGGTAGAGTAAAAGCAAAAATATATTAAAGCTACATTAAATAAACTCAAATAGGACTGTGGAATTAAAATCTAGATTTGTTTTTCTAGCCCAACATTAGATTTATCTCTTCCTACATTACCTACTGTTATATGATATTGGACTTTGACTTAATTATTATCATTTTATCATATATTTTCATATTGGGTAGGTAGAGTTCTCTTCATGAATTAAAAAAAATTGCTTCTGACTGACCTTGTCTATTTTTTTTCCGGTTGAATTTTCGAATCAGCTTGTCAAGGTCCAAAAATACCATGTTAGGATTTTGATTAGAACACATGGAACTTACAGCATTTTTTAATGAGAAATGTCATGTTTTAGTACCTGCCAAATCAGGGGTGACTCCTCTGGATCAGCCCTTTTAATTATACTGAGAGGTAAGTCCCAGGACAGCAAGACAAACCTGTCAAAGTGTTTTACTGTCCCTTCATCCACAGCCAAAACAATGCTGACAACACCTGTCCAAAGAGCACTGCCTCCAAGCAGCCTAGGACGCGAGCTGCTGCAGCTCACTTGACCAAAGGGGCGGCAGAGACATTTGCCCAATTCACAGTCACGTTCTATGGGCAGCACTGGAAAGACGGACCCTCTTTTATGCCCCAGGGGAGAAGCTTTGGGTTCCTCTGGGCATCACATTCTCACAATATCTGCAGCATTACAGTTGGGACATAGACTGACATGGTTTCACTTTATTCAGGACACTGAGAGGAAGGCACAATGTCCAAAGATACTTTTTGCAAAAGATCTCCAGGTAATTATTATTTTCTAGGAGATACTGATGCCACTTGCCTCATTAAAAAAAAAATCCTAATTGCTTCTCAAAAGAAAAAAGGATTGTGACATAGTAATGTTATCCGGTTTCAAGGGACTACTATTTCAACATCTGTTCAACATTGGGTCTTCCCAAGTAGCATATGGAATATCTTTTCATTTCAATACTGTCTTAGGTATAGTTTAAGAGTTTTACTCAAACAGATCTTGCATAATTTTGATAGATTTATTCCTAAATATTTTACAGATCACTTTTTGCTGCTATTGTATATATCTACCCCCATGTTTCTAAATAGTTATTTCAGAGTATAGGTAGGCTAAAAATACTATATCTGGCCTCTCTATTGAATTCCCTTTCTGGTACTAGTAATCTTTCTATTGATTCTCCTGGGTTTTCTAGTTAGATGATTATATTGTCTATAAATAATCACGCTTGTCTGTTTACTTTTTATACCTTTCCAAGCTTCCAAAGTTTAAATATTCTTCCTCTGTATTGGATGTGTGTGTGTGTATGAGAGACAGAGAGAGAATTACCAATACTATTAGGTACATTTGTGTTCTTCGTGACTTTAATGCTAAAATTGTGCACTTTACCCGTATGTGTGCTGTGTGATGGAAGTTTTTGGAAGGTAACTTTACCAAGTTAAGCAACGACCTTTCTTTTTTATTTAATACTGTAAAATAAATTGTGCCAGGCTATCTTATTATTAATGTATTTTAATTGCTTATACACACCTATTTCTTTGTAAATACCTGGAAGAATCCTAATGACGCTAAGCAAACTCTTAGAGAACCTCATAAGGTTGCTCCTGACTAGATACTGCCTCAAAAAAATCAAAGGCAAATTCCATCAGAGTCTGCTCTTACACATTTTTGAAAACAGCTTTGTTGAGGTCCAACAGATGAATAATAACCTGCATGTGTTTAAAGGGTATAATTTCATAAATTGTAAAATGCATATACCTGTGAAAACACCACCACACTCAAGACCACATTATCAACCTCAAGTTTTCTCATGACCCTTCAGAATCTCTCTTGCCCCTCCCTCCTGGCTCCTGCCTGCCCCAGACAATCACCGACCTGCTTTCTCCCGCTACATATTAATTTGCAATCTGTAGAATCTTGTACAAAATGGAATCATAAAATATACCATATTTTGCAATGTATAATGTGCACTTTTTGCCCAAATTTTTGAGGGAAAAATAAGGATGAACATTACACATGGGTGTAATGATTAGATACCATGGATATAATAATGGGTATAATAATCCTGTGCATCATGTGCACAAAAAACAAGAGTATACGGTATACTCTTCTTTTGGTCTGGTTTCCTTCTCTCAACGTAATTATTTTATAATTGTTGCATATATCAACGTGCATTCCTTTTTATTACTGATCTGCCTTCCACTGTATAGGTGTATCGGTTTCTTCTTCGTGTACCTATTGTTGGACTTACACGTTGTTGATGGCTGCTGAAATGATTATATATATAAGACACCATGAACATGATGGTCTTATCAGACAAAATGAGAAGTGTATGTAGCTGATACGGTATTAAAACTTATTGCACTATACAGCTGTAACATGTTTCTATAGACTGTTCTTCTACTTTAAATAATGCTTGATGATTATGTTCTTTTGGCATTTCTGCTGGGTTAACCATAGGTTCTTAGGCATTTTTCTAATTAATAATTCCTCATTTCTTTTCTCAATTTTCTGTCTCAATTCACCTTTGTAAAGTTTCAACTTGGTCTTGTAATCTATTTAATTTCTCTTCCACATATCATTAGAATTTCCTGTATGGTTTCTTAGAATTCTTACACATAATTCAACAATTTTGACATCTTAAATCATTTAAAGCTTTGAATAAACAAGTGTACAGAAAGATGTGCTATTTCTATAAAATTTACTAATAAACCATCACCTCTTATTTAAAAAAATTCTAAATTAACAAGCCCATTGGTTTTCATTCAATTCCTAGGTGCTGGAGTGTTCAGTGGCAGGAGCGGCCATGAGTGTTTGTGCCCTGCTGAGCCATGGAGAGACAGGAGACCCCAAGGGGAAACTCAGAGTATTAATAAACTGGAATATTGAAGTGATGTCAACATCATCATGGTGTGAGAAGACTGCTTTGTTCCTCTCCTTAAACTTTCAATAATTCAAACTATTATAACTTAACAAAGGATCTCCTGCTGAACACACAAACAGCCTGAGAAAGCCAGACATCAGGGCATCTGAAGGTGAGCCTGGGGGAACAAGCTGGGGAGGCAAGACTCTGGGGAAGGACAGGGACAGTGGCTGCAGACACAGCTCAGTGTCCACTGCAGCTCCAGAGAGTGTACAGTGGCTGCAGGCCTCACACTATAGCCTGGACCAGAATCAATGTCTCTCCATGAAAAAGCACATCCCCTTTTCCCTCTGCATCACAGCATAGCCCTGTAGAGGCGTCTGCATGCCTTAAACAGCACAGGGGTGCCCACAGCCATTATTGGCAGGGGGCTCAGAGCTGCAAAATCATGAACTTGCCTCCCTTGCGCTGCACACCCTGGCAGTGCCGTGTAGAAGTAGTGGAGAGCCCTCAGCTATTAGTAACAAGGAGGTAGTGCAGAGAGCTTGCAAAACCAGTTCTCTACCACCCACCACACTGCCCCAAGGCAGCGGTGGTACCACCTAACTGAAGCAAGCCAGCCACTGAGGGGACACCCACTGCCCCAGTGGGTGGCTTTTTCTCCAACCAAAGCAACAGATCCACTGCAATCCCAGAGGCACAGGTAAGAGAAAAACAAAACAAAACAAAACAAAAAACTGTGCAATAGCACCATTTACTGGAAAACAAAAGAAACTCCCTTACCTATCTGAACGGTTGAGACCAAGCAGCATCTAAACAAGAAAACTCATTACCTCAAATGTGCAGGTTGAGAAACAATCCATTGAACACCATGAACAACCAGGGTAATGTGGGAATGCAGAAAAAAATAGTCTCCAGAAATCAAACTCTAAGTCATGGAAGGTTGCAATTTAAATGACGGGGAATTTAAGATTCCTACTCACTTCTCGTTGGGTCTAAGAGATTACTCTTTTATTATATTTATGAAATTGATTTGGTAACATACTATAAAAGGGAATTTTGCTATCTTTTTTTCAAATTGTTGACACTACTGCAGATGTCCCCATTTTTCTCCCTAGCCCACTTCCACCCAGCCCCCTCCCTCTCACCGCACAGTTGTCAGTCAGTGTCTATGGGTTATGCATAATACATTCTTTTTTTCCTTTTAAATATATTTTATTGATTATGCTATTACAGCTGTCCCATTTTCCCCCTTTGCCCCTCTCCACCTGGTAACGCCATTCCCTCCAGCAAGACCCCCTCATTAGTTCATGTCTGTGGGTCATACATATAAGTTCTTTGACTACGCCATTACTTACACTGTTCTTAACATCGCCCTATTTTGTCCCTACCAATTTGTGCTTCTTAATCCCTGCACCTTTCCCTCCATTTTCCCCCTTCCCCATCCCAACTGATAACCCTCCAAATGATCTCCATATCTATGATTCTGTTTCTGTTCTCTTTGTTTGCTTAGCTTGTTATTTGGATTAAATTATTAATAGTTATGAACTTATTGCCAGTTTAATGTTCAGCATTTTTATCTTCTTTTTCTTACATAATTCTCTTCAGCATTTCATATAATAAGGGCTTGGTGATGAACTCCTTCAGTTTTACTTTGTCTGGGAAGCACTTTATCTGCCCTTCCATTCTACATGATAGCTTTGCTGAATAGAGAAATCTAGGTCCTTGCTTTTTATCACTTTGAATACTTCTTGCCAGTCCCTACTAGCCTGCAAAATAGCTTTTGAGAAATCAGCTGACAGTCTTATGGTACGCTTTTCAAGCGTAGGTAACTATTTGCTTTTCTCTTGATGCTTTTAAGATTCTCTCTTTATCTTTAACCTTTGGCATTTTAATTATGACGTGTCTTGGTGTGGTTCTATTTGGATCCATCTTGTTTGGAACTCTTTGTGCTTCCTGCACTTGTATGTCTATTCCCTTCACCAAATTAGGGAAGTTACCTTTCATTATTTTTTTCAAAAGAGTTTTCAATTTCTTGCTCTTCCTCTTCCCCTCTGGCACCCTGTGATTTGGATGTTGGTACATTTAAAGATGTCCTAGAGGTTCCTAAGCCTATCTTTGTTTTTTTTAATTCTTTTTTCTTCCTGCTATTCTGATTGAATGCTTTTTCCTTCCTTGTGTTCCAAATCGTTGATTTCATTCTCAGCTTCATCCCCTCCATTGTTGGTTTCCTATAGATTTTTCTTTATTTCACTTAATGCAGCCTTGATTTCTGCCTGGGTCTTTTTTTTTGCCATCGAATTATTCAGTGAGTTCCTGGAGCATCCTGATAACCAGTGTTTTGAACTGTTGCTTATCTCCATTTCATTTAGTTCTTCTTCTGAAGTTTCATTCTGTTCTTTCATTTGGGTCATATTTCTTTGTCTCCTCATTTTGGCAGCCTCCCTGTGCTTGTTTCTGTGTATTAGGTAGAGCTGCTTTGGCTTCCTGTCTTGGTAATGTGTCCTATTGTAGAATAGCGCATCTGTTAAGTTGTATGGGGCAGAGCTTTAGGTAATCATTAGGACAGGGCAGCTGGTGTCATCGCTCTGTTGTCTGTGGGGGGGAGGGCTCATAGAGGGGACAATGCTATGGCCTGGCCTCTGGAGTTTTGCCTGGGAGGAACCTGTCTCCTGGCACTTGCACTTTACTTTCTGCCCATATGCCACTGGTGCCTTTCCAGCTGATGCCCTGGTGCTGAATCCCAGAGGGGGCAGGTCTGTGTGAGTCCTAAGCCTATTGTGGGCCCTTTAAGAGGAGTCTCTTGAGAATCTTGCAGTTTCTTCCGCTGCCCTAACCACTGCTTGTTTTCACAGCCAGAAGTTATGGGACTTATCTTCCTGGAGCTGGACCCTCGGCTGGGTGTTCTGGACTAGGGCTGGGATCCCTCACTCCCAAGGTATCCCTCCTGCTTTTTATCCACCGCATGTGGATGTGAGACCACCCATTCCCATCTCCATGCGTCTCCACAACACTCTGAGTCTCCATGCCCCTCCACTTCTCTGCCTCTCCACCTCTTTGCTTTCTCCGTGGCTTTCTGTGCCTCTCCATGTCTCAGCCCTTCCTACTCATCTGGGTGACTGTGGCTTCTTTAAATCCTTGGTTGACAGGCATCCACACAGCTAAATTTTCTGACAATTCTGGGTGATATTTGTTTTATAGTCTTAGTTGTATTTTTTGCTATTGTTATGCATGGAGGTGAGCACAACTATCTGCTTACCCATGCCTCCATCTTAACCATAAATTGCATATATGTTCTTCGGCTAATTTCTTCACCTTCTTTCATCCAATCCCACTTTCCCTTGCCCCTCTGACAGCCATGAGTCTGTTCCATGTGTCCATGCCTCTGTTTCTATTGTGTTCATTAGATTCCACATATAAATGAGATTATATGGTATTTGTCTTTCTCTGACTATTTCACTAAGCGTAATAATCTCCAGGTCCATCCATGCTGTTGCAAAAGGTAAGATTACCTTGTTCTTTTTCTAAGGCTGAGTAGTATTCCGTTGTGTAAATGTACTACAGCTTTTGTATCCACTCATCTACTGATGAGCACTTGGGCTATTTCCAGACCTTGGCTATTGTAAATAATGCTGCTATGAACATAGGAACGCATATATTCTTTTGAATTGGTATTTCAGGATTCTTACAGTATATTCCCAGAAGTGGAATTACTTGGTCAAAAGGCAGTTCCATTTTTAATTTTTTTGAGGAAAATCCATACTGTCTTCCACAGTGGCAGCACTAGTCTGCATTCCCACCAACAGTGCACCAGGGTTCCCTTTTTTCCACATCCTTGCCAGCACTTGTTTTTTGTTGATTTATTGATGGGTAGCCATTCTGATAGGTGTGAGGTGATCTCTCATTATGGTCTTAATTTGCATCTCTCTGATAATTAGTGACATTTAGAATTTTTTCATATGTCTATTGGCCATCTGTATATCCTCTGTGTAGAAGTGTATAAGAGAAATTAGTTTTTCATGAATATTTATAGAATTTGCCTGTTAAAATATGGGAATCATTTAGGATTAGCGTGTTGACTGTGCTTACAATTTCTTCTTGGGTTTCTTTTCTTTTCATAGTTTCTTCTTTTCTTTATGTCAATATGGTATTTTTCATTTCCTGAAAAAAATGTATCCATTTCATCTAATTTTCAAGTTATTGGAACTTATTATTACTAGTCATCTTACAATTGTCAGAAGTAAATGATTTAAATTCCTGCATGCTTGTTTAAATGACACACATGTAGTTGCTTATGGGACAGTTGCATATTTAGTGTCACTAAATATTTGTTTAGAATTAATTTTTTATGTAATAGCTAATGAACATATTAAATGAATGGTACCAATGTAAAAGATTTTTTAAATATGCCTGAGACAAACATGTTAACTCCGCTAGTCCTGCCAGGCATTGATAAATGACCTGACTGCCAAACCAACTTCATGCCTCTTGCTTTGCTTTCATCATATCTGTGGGAGAGCTCTGTACACACTTCATTTCCATTTGTTCTTTTTAAATAGCATGGAATCAGCCCTCCTTTGATATTGCCACTCCATTCCTTTTTTGGCGCATGTCTGGCACCGACTGCCGGGCACAGTTTCAGTGTCTGTTGCGTTGACTTAAACATGTCACATGCGTGATCCCCCAGGAACTGGCTGCCTTTGTTTGTGGATCTTAAGGTTTAGAAGTGAGATGAATATAAAACCAACGTCAGGAACCTCAGATGCTTTATTCTACAATTTATAGAATTTTAAAAGCAGCCTGAGGGAATGGCAATGATACAGGTTGGCAGTCTATTCAATATTCAGATCTTAACCAAGAGATAACCCTGCTCAAACATGGCTTTTTAAATTCTTAGGAACCTGGCATTTAAGAGATTTCTTTCAAAGTTCAAGTAAAAGCCAAGGCAAACTCTTAATCCTGACTATAGTCTTTAGTAATTTGAAATCAAAAGCAGTGACTAGTTAGAAAAATTTTTTACCTAACTATAATTAGCTCAAAAAAGTTATTTATTATTTTATGGTAAACTTAAACTTGGCGAGTGGATTCCATTAATAGCTGTTTATTTTTATTATCCTTTCCAAGTTCTAAAAATAGCCATTACTGAATTACACATTGGGAATATGGTGAAGCATCAAGTACTGTGTAAAAAAAATCTTATCCCTTGAAGCCTCAGACCTGAACTTCTGTTCCACAAGGTTATAGAATCATAAACAAGATCCCGTGAAGGTGAACCAAGAACTAGAAAGGACATAAATTTAAAACCATTTTCAGCAATGCTTAGAAACAGAATCCCACCATCAGGGATAATTTAGGGCCCTGAAAATGTTAAACCTGAATACAAGGAAATTTGAGAAGATGAATTCTCCTGGAGGCAGCCCAGATCCCAAATCCATTTAATATCCCCTGCGTTAGTTTTTCTTTAACAAAGCTTGGTTCTTGAAGTATTTTCCCTTTGGGTAGTACTTCCAGGTAGATCATGAGTGCTTCTGGATAATAAGACATCTGTCAGAGCAAAGTGTTACTCAAATACTTTTCAGTACCACCCCTGTTACCTGCTTAGACACTGACTTTAAATCTCATCTAGTTTCAGTTTCCTTATCTGGTTAACCGGCATAGAATCTAGCTTATGGTGCATTTTCTTGCCTCACCTTGAACCCTGCCATGGGCTTCATCATTATCCTATTCAAACTCTAGTTCGTATTTTTTCACTACTGCCCCTTGTGTCCATTTCATCCATCACTATCCAGAGAGAGGGACATCCAGAAAGCTATGAATGTTACCGAGAAACTAAAAACTGAAGTGTTTGAATTCAGATTCTGGAAGTCTTGGCCAAGCTGGGGAAATGTGTTCTTACTCCTATTACTCCCTCAGTTCCAAGTGAAAGTAATGACAGGCGAGAAAAATCTATAAAGATAGGGCTGAGCCAGAAAACAAGGTAAGTACATTCAAAAACCAGAAAGGATATGGAAATGCTGATGAATGGGCCTGCGAGGCTCTAGGTCCAAGAAACAAAGGCACCGTTAATCTGAAAAGTGAAGGAAACCAGAATTACTGAGGGGTAAAATGGGGGACAGGGATGCATTCACTGCTTTAAAAGCTGAGAAAAATCTTCCCTTCCTTAGGAAAGAAACCGAAAAGAAACAACTGTGGCTGACCTCTGCTGAGACTTAATAAGGCTGTAGACCTGGATACAGGGCTATGAGAATATAGCCATCATGGTGAGGCGTGCGCCAGAACTGCTGGCTCTGAGGTTAAATCCTTATAATCTCAGGATCACATGGGGCAGAAATCCTGAATTGTCATCCTCATATATGGTTTTCAGTAGGATGGTCAGATGTCCAGTGGAGGAAATCTTAGTGTTTCGTGTAAGAAATAGTTGAAAACTAAGACAGACAGAAAAATAACCGCAAAGGAAAAGAAACAACTCATTCAAAATGAATGCACGAACCAAAATTCGCCCCCCACCCCAGTCCTCATTTATAGGGTGGAAGCTCTAGCTTGCTGGTAAGGCAAAGGTTCTACACTGGGAGGATCAAGTGAGAAGACTAGGCTGCCACCCCCAGCGCACCCCATGCTTGTCTGTAGACCTCTGGGGGGCTATGAGGGAAGCAGGCTGCTGTCCCTGCCTCTACTTCGGGCGCAGTGGTGCCATGGTTCTTCCTGCGGGAGGCGTGGGCTTCAGGACTAAGAGCTCCATGGGGGACAGCCTTTATTTTGATTGGATCATGGAAGAGTTCGTGCATAAGGGCATAGTCAAAACATGAGAGATTTTAGCGGGCAAACGTTTAAGAGGAGTTGGTAGCTCCCTGTTCCTAGCAGTAACAAGCACAAAAGCAGCTGGCCCACATTCAACGGAATCAGCAAGGGAAAAGGACATAGGTTGAAACTGGAGAAGTCCACGTGCAAACTTCCCTCGGCTTTGCCCCTCTCGTGAGGAATCACACAGAGCACACTACTCCCCAGCAACCAAAATGCATCAACATGTATATGATGTTTCTGCTCAAGAAGCCCTTAGAAACTCAATACCCAAGATTTTTGATGGAGGCTGGTCCCAAAGGCATCTTCTGGCCCAAACTCCAGACATCTAGAAGGAAAGCAGGTATTCAGCAGAAGGCATACCGTTGTGCAAACATTCTAGACACAATGAACCACTGTTATCAACTGTTAATTAAAAATACTTTGAGAGTCAATTTCCCAGTCAACAGCCAAGGGTCAAATTGCCAGCAGGACTGGAAAGATTCTAAGAATAGCAGTGTCTGGCCTACTATGTTAATACTTTTCTGCACAGGGACAGAAAAAAAACATCTGAAGACATATGGCTATGAACTCTCCAAATTTGATGAAAAACACGTAACATTCAACACCGAGTAAGATAAACTCAGACATATCATAGGGTCAAATGTTAGAAGCCAAAGATAAAAATGAAATCTCAAGTTAGCAAGAGAAAAATAGTTACAGTGGGTACCTAGTCAGATATTAATGAAAAAGAAGGGAGCCAGACTTCTAATTAAGCCAGGTTAACCAGGAACGGTCAGCTTCACAGACACTCCAGGAAACAGCCATATCCTCTGGCAGAGAGACGCTAATCCCCAAGTGGGCAGGAAAGACCAGCTTCCACTCTCCCCAGGGAACAACCACCTGGTCCCGCAGATTTATAGCGGGAGGCATAAACAGTGAGGGGGAAATTCCTCTGCCGAGGCACGCACAGTAGAAGCCAAGAGAGCACAGGGGGAGGTCCTTTTACTATGAGGCATGTGCAGTAGGAGCAAAAATGGCAACCATCAAGGGGAGGAGCCTAGCCTGAGAAAATCTAGGGAAAAGACTGGATAGGATAAGAGCGTGAAACCCTGAAAGATCCAGGAAAAGGATTAGACAGGGGGAGGCACCAGCGTAGCTCCAAGAAGATCCAGGAAAGTGATTGAATAGTTTGAAAGGAAGCTTACCCTGTCCCACACCCCAGGAAATATAATCAAAGCTTAACAAAGCTCTGAGGTGCCCTGTCTCTCTTTAGCAGGCCCACAGGCTGAAGAGCAGTACAGCTCACAGCCCCCCGGGAACGGAAACTGATGGACTGCTGGAGCCTCGATGCCAGGCGAATGGCACGGCAGCTCTGGGTCCGGACCCTGCTCCTGGGCTTGGTGGGGCCTGAAGCCCCAGAGACCGGACTTCTTCCACGGTGAGGTGGAGCTGGGCCACTTGGTCGTGGGTGAGCAGTTGCCTATGCCGTTCCTTTGTTCTTGCTCCGTCCGATAAATCCTGCCACTGTACCTCAAATCCTCCTCTGTGTGTGTGTTCTTAAAAGGTATCTCCTACAGTACCACGGAATAATCCTATTTCCTCCGGCAACAAAATGACGCATCATGAACAAATAAATCACAATAAGATTACTACCTAACTTCTCATCATAAACAACAGACACTAGGAAGCAGTGGGGCAATATATTCAAAGTGTTAAAAGGTAAAAACTGTACTTAAAGAATCCTACACTGTAGGGTAAACGGAGTCAGTCTGGCTTCCTCACCCAGATGTCTGGGCAACTAAAGGAAGCAGTTTCCTGTAACCTTGAGAATGGGCCTGATAAGTAGTGTTCTCATAGCTTTGAGACTGGGTCAGATAAACTGTTCCCATAGCCTTGAGTGGGCTTGCAGTGTAGAATGAAGCTCTGTTGCATAATATCTGTTGGCTCCCTGCTGGCTTTGTGTATATTCAGTATATAAGAGGGTAGGGTCTCCCTGCTGGGGATGCAGGGCCACGCCGTGGGACAAGCTTCCCACAGAGGGAGAGGGGGCAGGTGACATGCAGTGTGACACATAGAGACACATGGGGACACAGCTTGCAGCGTGTGTGGATCACCCATCCTTGAATAAAGGTATGTCAGACATCCCAATGGCTCCGCATGTATTTTGCCATCTGGTGGACTCCTGGTGAACCTGTCTAGCCTTGAAAGGTCACAACACATACCCCCAGCAAAAGTTATCTTTAAAAAGTGACGGCAAAATAAACATAACCCCAGACAGGCAAAAAATAATAGAATTTGTTGTAAGCAAGCCTGCTTTGTAATAAACACTAAATAAAGTTCTTCAGCCCTGGCGGGTGTGGTTCCATGGATTGAGTGCTGGCCTGCAAACCAAAGGGTTGTAGGTTCGAGTGCCAGTCAGGGCACATGCCTGGGCTGTGGGCCCGGTCCCCAGTGAGGGGTGCATGAAAGACAGCCACACATTGGTGTTTTTCTCCCTCTCATTCTCCCTTCCCCTCTCTCTAAAAATAAATAAATAAAATCTTAAAAAAAAAGTTCTTCAGTTTGAAAGGAAGAGACAACAGATAGTAATTCACACACAGACTCCCTCTCTCTTCATTAAAAGTAATTATGTAGGTAATGCTAAAACACAGTGTGATTACATATTTGTTTTTCTTCTCTTAACTCATTTAAAAAGCAATCACAAAAAAAACAATCTGTAAAATTCTATTGAGCCTATAGCATATAAAATATATTTGACAATAACAACAGAAGGGAAAGAAAAAAATGAAGCTGTATTGGAATAATAAAATTACAGCAAAAGGTAATTCAAATTCACAGGAAGAAATGAAGAGAACCAGAAATGATAAATAGTAAGGTTAATATTTTTTAAAACAAAACGGTAAATATATTTCTGCATTCATTTCTTCTCTTGGCTTTTTTAAAGACATAGGACTATATAAAGCAACAATAATAATGTATTATTGTATTGGTAACATAAATACTTATACTATAGTAATGATAGCATTAAAAAGCATTGCATCACATATAGAAAATATAGTTCCATTTATATCATATCTGAAAGTTCCATTTTGATGAGCAATCTTCAAGACCAATTATAAAATTAATGCTTTATATTTTTATAGGGCTTTATAGATCACACAGACTTTTATTAACTCATTTCTTCCTGCTCACAACTCCGTGAGCCAGAAAGGACCATTATTATTTCCATTTTTCAGGTGAAAAAAACCACAAAGCTTAAAGAGGCTTAACTCATTCCCTGAAGTGACAGATGACCTGTAACCCAGGTGACCAAGACCTGAATCCAATGCTCTTTCTTTATACCAGCCTGTCAATCCAGAGGCTCTGTTAGAAATTTGAGAGCTCAGTATAGATGCATGCATTTTAAAATACAGTAATGTGACATATTCCTATGTCTCTTTAACCATGTCTCAAGTATACTGCTACATGCAATTTAGCGCTAGATTTTGGTTAGAAGGATTATGAACATCTTAGAAAGTACCCCTTGCTTCTCTCAAAATATGTGGTGCTGCTTTCCACTCTTGGAAAGAAATATTGTTGATACATGTAGGTTGAATTGTGTCCTTCCAAAAAGACCATAAGCCCAAACCCTAGGTATCTAAGAATGTACCTATTTGGAACTAAAGTCATTGCAGATGGAATTAGTTAAGACGCGTTTGTATTGAATTAGGTGTCCTCATGAGAAGAGGAAAGACATAAACACACAATGGAGAAGGCCGTGTGAAGACAGAGGTGAGACTGGAATGACCACCTATATACCAAGAATGGGCAGAAACCACCAGAAGCCAGGAGGCGGCAAGGAAGGGCCCTTCCCAGGGCTTTCAGAGGGAACACCATGACCCTCCCAAACACCTTGATTTTGGATCTCTAGCCTTCAGAACTATAATAAAATAAATTTTTGTTGTTTTAAGCTACCAAGTTGTGGTGCTTTGTTATGGCAGCCCTAGGAAGCTAATAGAGTATATGTACCCTTAAAGAAATAAATCAACATGGAAGGACAAAGTTGAACCCCCAGAAAGGATTACTGGCATCTTCCGGGGAGGCAGCAGCAAAAAGGAGAGGTGACACTTCATCTCCTGCTTCCTCCCCATTCTCTCCTTCTATAGTCCAAGCAAATGGGTTTATTGGCACTGTTACTCTTTTTTTCTTTTTTTCCTGGGATACTCAGGAAGACAGCCTCTATTGATAACTGGGCTTTACTGCACGAACAATGTTGGGCACAAAAATTCAATAAATCTCACTAAATTGTGTTAAATAGAGCTTACATGCATAAATTTACTAATGGCTCTTGTCTGCTAAGAACTATAATAAGATCTGTGAGACCATAATGTCTAGTCTAGACATCAAAAATCTTGTCATATTTGCAACTGTTAGAATGTAATATACCTTATTACACAATAAATATGTGAATTGAAAAAATAATAAAATACAGTAATGTGATAATATTTCCAGTGTTGATGTTTACTTTTACTTTAACATGATCTAATCTACTTAATTTTTAGGCAAAGGGAGCTAAAGTGACTTGTCCATGGTTACACAGCTAGTTGATAATAGAATTCTACAAACTGCTAAAGCAGACACACACAGAGACAGAGAGACAGAGTCATTCATTCTTTCCAATAGATTATGCTATTTACCCTGAGAATGCACATATTTTTATAAACATTAATATGCACTTAACATGTTTAGATATTCCAGCCAGTTTTTGACATTTCTTTTGGCCCAAAACGCAGAAACTACTTGCAAATGAAATGGACAGATATAAGATTACATCAAAGGCAGAATATTAATTCTGCCTTTAATCCCATTTTTTCTTTTGTTTCCCGTGCCTGGGGAGATATCTCTGATAAAAAAATTGCTCTGAGCATTGTCCAAGATTTTGCTGCCTATGTTTTCTTCAAGGATTTTTATGGTTTTGGGTCTAACATTTAAGTCTTTGATTCATTTTGAATATATTCTTGTGTGTGGTGTAAGGAGGTCTAGTTTCAATTGTCTGCATGTATCTGTCCAATTTTCTCAACACCATTTATTGAATAAACTATCTTTAGCCCATTGTATGTGCTTATTTCCTCTGTCAAATATTAATTGACTATAAAGGTGTGGGTTTATTTCTGGGCTGTCTATTCTGTTCCATTGATCTATAAGTCTGTTTTTATGCCAGTACAAGGCTGTTTTGATTACTATGATTATTATGACCATATAATACAGTTTGATATTAAGTAACATGATTCCTCCAACTTTGTTCTTGTTTCTCAGGATCACTGTTGCTATTCAGGGCCTTCTGTGGTTCCAGAAAAATTTTTGAAATAATTGTTCTAGTTCTGTGAAATACATCATTGGAATCTTGATGGAACTGCGTTGAATCTATAGATTGCTTTGCGTAGTATGGACACTTCAGTGATGTTAATTCTTCCTACCTGTGACATGGTATGTGCTTGCACCTATTGGTATCTTCTTCAATTTCTCCCTTCAGTGTGTTATAATTTTCCCTGTACAGGTCTTCTACATCCTTGGATAGGTTTATTCTTAGGTATTTTATTCTTTTTGAAGCAATTGTGAATGGGATTGTTTTCTTGATTTCCCTTTCTGTTAGTTCATCATTGGCATAAAAAAATGCAACTGATTTCTGGATATTAATTTTGTATCCTGCTACTTTGCTGAACTCATTTATCAGTTCTAGGAGTTTCTTGGTGGAATCTTTGGGGTTCTCTGTGTATAGTATCATGTCATCTGCAAATACAGACAGTTTTACTTCTTCCTTTGAATTTGGATGCCTTTTATTTCTTCTTCTTGTCTGACTGCTGTGGCTAGGACTTTCGGTACTATGTTGAATAAGAGGTGAAAGCGGACATCCCTGTCTTGTTCCTGATCTTAAGGGGATCATTTGTAGTTTTTGCCCATTGGTATTGATGCTGGCATGGTTTTGTCATATATAGCCTTTATTATGTTTAGGTATGATCCCTCTATTCCCACTAAGAATTTATATCATCAATCAGTGCTGACTTTATCAAATGTTTTTTCTGCATGTATTGATATGATCATGTGGTCTTTAATCCATCATTTTGTTTATGTGGTGAATCACATTGATTGATTTGTGAATCTTGTACCAACCTTGCGTTCCTGGAATAAATCCCACTTGATCATGGTGTATGATCACTTTGATGCATTGTTGTATTTGGCTTGCTAATATTTTGTTGAGGATTTTAGCATCTATATTCATCAGAGATATTGGCTTATAATTTTCTTTCTTTGTAGTGTTTTTATCTGGTTTTGGAATTAAGATAATGCTGACCTCATAAAATGAGTTTGAGAGCCTTCCTTCCTTTTGAATTTTGTGAAATAGTTTGAGAAGGAAAGGTATTAGTGCTCAGGATGTTGGGTAAAATTCCCGTGAAGCCGTCTGGTCCAGGGCTTTTGTTTGTTGGGAGTTTTTTTTATTGCCACTTCAGTTTAATTAGGTGTAATCTCTTTAGGCAGATTCTTTGATTCTTCCTGATTTAGTTTTAGAAGATTGTATGTTTCTAGGAATTTATCCATTTTATCCAGGTTGCTCAGTTTGTTGTCATATAGTTGTTCATAATATTTTCCTACAATGCTTTGTATTTTGGGGTTGGCAGTTGTTATTTCCCCTCTTTCATTTCTGATTTTATTTATTTGGGTCCTTTGTCTATTTTTCTTGATGAATCTGGTTAAAGGTTTGTCAACCTTGTTTATCTCTTCAAAGAACCAGCTCTTGGATTCATTGATCTTTTGCATTGTTGTTTTAGACTCTATTTCATTTATTTCTGCTTTCATCTTAATTATTTCTTTCCTTCTACTCACATTGGACTTTGTTTGCTGTTCTTTTTCAAGTTCCTTTAAATGTGAAGTTAGATTGTTTATTTGAGCTTTTTCTTGTTTTTTGAGATAGGCCTGTCATACTACGGATTTGCCTCTTAGGATTGCTGAGGATCCCAGTGTTCCACAGATTTTTGAGTCCTCATTTTCATTTGTTTCAAGGTATCTTTTGATTTCTTCCTTGATCTCACTGTTGACCCATTCATTGTTTAATAGCATGTTATTTAGCTTCCATATCTTTGCATGTTTTTCAGTGTTCTTGAGACTGATTTCTAGTTTCATAGCATTGTGGTCAGAGAAGATGCTTGATATGATTTTAGTCTTCTTAAATTTATTGAGATTTGTTTTGCGTCCTAATATGTGGTCTATCTTAGAAAAATTTCCATGTGCACTTGAAAAGTATGTATATTCTGCTGCTTTGGAGTGAAATGCTCTGAAGATATCAATTGAATACATTTGATCTAGTGTGTTGTTTATGGCTACTGTCTCCTTGTTGGTTTTCTGCCTAGAAGATCTATCCACTGAAGTCACAGGGGTGTTAAAATCCCTGACTATGATTGTATTTCTGTCAATCTCTCCCTTTATGTCCCTCAAGATTTGCTTTACATATTTAGGTGCTCCTATGTTGAGCACGTTAATGTTTACTAGGGCTGTATCCTCTTGTTGGATTGTTTGCTTATCATTATATAGTGTCCTTCTTTGTCTTTTACTATAGCCTTCATTTTAAAGTTTACTTTGTCAGATATAGGTACTGCTACCCCAGCCTTTTTTCTCTTTCCATTTGCATGAAATATCTATTTCCATTCCTTTACTTTTAGTCTGTGTATATCTTTCAATCATCAGATGAGCCTCTTGGAGGCAGTATATAGATGGGTCTTCTTTTTTTTTTCCCAATGTTTTAAAATTTTTTAGTATTTTTTTTGTATATTTTACTGATTATGCTATTACGGTTGTCTCATTCTTTTCTCCCCTTTATCCCCTCTGCCCTCCACCCCATCCCATCATACCCTCATCAACATTTTCCTGCCACCACTTTCCCCAGCCCCACCCCTCCCCACCTCCCACCTCAATTCTTCTCCCATTTGGCTTTGTTGATGGGTCCTTTATGCATGTTCCTTGATGACCCTTCCCATCCTTTTCCCATTATCCCTCCTCCCCTCTGGTTACTGTCTCTTATCCATTTGGCTACCCTATGTCTTTTGTTGGAGCATTTAAGCCATCTACATTTAAGAAGATTATTGACATATACATATGTAGCGTATGTAGTGTTATTTTATTGTTAGATTGTTTTCCTGTTTTTTTCCCCTTTTTCTCGTTCATCCCTTTCTCCTTGTTCTTCTTCTCTTTCTCCTCCTCTTCCTCCTCCTCCTTCTTTTTCTTCTTGTTCGAGCAAGCCCTTTAACATTTGTTGCAGTACTGGTTTTGTGTTAACAAACTCCTTTAGCTTTTTTTGTCTGTGAAGCTCCTTATTTCTTCTTTGATTAAAATAATAGCCTTTCAGGGTAAAGTAGCCTTGGTTCTAAGTGCCTACTTTTCATTACCTTGAATATTTCATGCCACTCCCTTCTGGCCTGAAATGTTTATGGTGAGAAATCTGATGATGGTCTAATTGGTGCTCGTTTTTAGGTAACTGTCTGCTTTTCTCTTGCAGCTTTTAGGACTCTCCTAGTCTTTAAGCCTTGTCTTTTTTATAATGATGTGTCTTGGCATAGGCCACTTGGGTCCAGCTTGTTTGGGTTTCTCTGAGCTTCCTGGACTAGTGTGTCTTTTTCTTTCACCATATTAGGGAAGTTTTCAATTATTACTTCTTCAAATTGATACTCGATCCTTGTTCATTCTCTTGTCCTTCTGGTATTCCAATGATGAGGATATTGTTCTGCTTTCTTGTCCAAAATGTTTTTTAAGCTCTCCTCAATTTTTCAAATTCTTTTTGCTGCTTTGCCTGGGTGTTTCTTTCTCTACCTTGTCTTCCAAATTACTGAGTAGATCTTCTGCTTCCTCTAACCTATTGTTTATTCCTTCCAGTGTATTGTTTATTTCTGATATTGCATTCTTTATTTCTGACTAGTCCTTTTTTTATGGTCTTTATGCTTTTTTTAATGCTTTTCAGTACCCTTATAATGATTATTCTAAACTCTTTTTTATCGGACAAAATGTTTGCCTTCATTTCATCTAGTTCTTAATCTGGAGAATTCTCTCATTCTTTTATTTTTGTTTCTTTGTTTTTCCATTTTGGCTGCTTCTTTGTATTTTCCGCCTTAGTTGTTAAACTATTCAGCCATTAAACTGATCAATTGTTAAGCTAATCAATCCGTAATCAGCATTCCTGCTTAAGCTCCACAGGGTGGGGCAGAGTAATTCATGTGGTGGGGGGCTCTTCCCCTCAGGCTGATGCCACTTGGAGAAGAATGCTCTAAGAAAGATGGTTCCTGCAGTATGGGAATGACAACACAGGGATCCTGGTTGCTGTTCCCTCGGTTCTCTCCCCAAAGCCACCAAACCCAGACTCTCCTCAAGTGTCTCTAGTCCACTCTACCCTCCCTTTGCCAGAGCCCAGGGTAAGTGGCTGCCAATGAATTTTGTGCATTGGCCCTTTAAGAGGCTCTCCGCATCTCCAGTCATCTCTCTCTGGCAGATAAAAATGCTGCTGCTTTTCACAGCTGGATGTTATCTGGGTTCCTTTCTGACTTTGGTGCTGTAGGTGGCGGGGGGGGGGCCAGCTTGGGGTTTAGACCCCACACTTCTCAGGGGAACCCCCCAGCCACTGAAATATCCCTCTGGATCTTCAGCTGCCACCCATGGGAGCCCAGCCAGCCCTTTGGTGTCCCCTCTGCATTTTCTACCGTTCATGTTATAGTGAAGTGGTTTCTTCTATCTGTCCATGGTTATGAGGCTTCTCTCCAGCTAGTGTTCAGTTGGTTATTCAGGATGATTTCTTTACAATTTAGTTGTAATTCCAGATTGGTCATGGGAGGAAGTTAATGTAGCTTCCACTTACTCCTCCACCATCTTGGGTCCACTCACTGATTACTTTTAGAAAGTGTTAGGGAACAAGGTGTTTCTGAAAACTGGCAAAGAAGGGCAAAGAAGTAGATTTTTATCCTACCTTTCTTATACAAACATTACTTTAGGGTAACCTAATAGCCGATACGGAGAAGTTTCTCTTTATAAAAGTTTACTAACTGATAAATGAAAAAATAATACATACAAACACATACACACACAGTATCTATATCTATATATATATAGATATACACACACATACACTGATATATACATATCAATTTTACCAAAAATAAAACTTAGAAGACTATTGGCATTCACAGTGGAGTGTCAGAAATGGTAGCTGAAAGACAGTAAGACTAATTCACCTGAGAGGAGAATGAGAACTGTGTGAGATAATGAAGTATTCCATAAATATTGAGGATGCAAAATCAAAATTCACCGTGATTCAAAATTTACTTGGCAGAAGATCATGGAAGGAAAATAGATGCAAATTAAAACCAGGTATTACTTTTTACTTAACAGATTGGCAAAAGTTTTAAAATACATTATATCCATTATAACTGAGGATTTAGGGAAATTACTTAAAATCGCATCTCTTCCTGTGATTTAATAGTATGACCTCAGAAAAGTCAATAGTCAGTTCATCTCTCTGAGCGGTGGTTCTCTTACCCACAAACTGGGATAGAAAGTAACCTGGAGGGGAAGCGTAAAGGAAGGGAGAAACAGTGAAGCACTGGAACTGTGCACCAAAGCAATCTTTGCTACATGGTTATTTCTAAATATAGGAATTTATAGTCTTGCGGTTTGTGTTGCTATTATGAATGGAATCTTCGTTTACTCTGAGATTGGTGTACAGTTTTCTTTTGGGGGCCATCCTTGTCTAGTTTAAATCATCTTGATCTGATCTCTGTTTAAACTAAGCTGGAAAAATTTCCACCTGTTTTAATGCACTACATTATAATTACTTGTTTTTTTAAAGCTACGGTAGAACCCATAAAATCATCTTACCTTATCAGATTTGCCAAAGGTTCGTCTGTAGCTCTGTTTTCCAAAGAGCTGACCTTAAGTTTCTATGGATGAATTTTACTTTTTGTTAACTGTAAATGTTATTAATTTCTGCTTTTATTCCCATTATTCTTTATTTATCTACTTTCTTGACAGATACTTTGTTAGTTTTCTCCTAGCCTCTAGCACTAAACTCTTAATTCATTTATTTTTGTTCATTGCTACTTTCTAATTAATGTTTTTTGGGGCTATAATTTTTATCTAATTACTGCTTTGATCATATTCTATGTGTTTTGTTATGTGGCACTATAGTTTAATTCAAAAAGCTCAGATCTCATAGCTCAGCTCCAAAGAGCTCAGGTTTAATTTCAGCTCAGATTTCTCTCCAAGTGCTTTTAGAAGTCTATTTTTAATCTTTTCACTAGCTTGTCATTAGTTTATAACTTTTTTGCATTGTGATTAGAAAATGTGGCCTGTATGACTTATCGTTTTTAATACATTGAGATTTTTTTGTAACCTTCTTCAAGTTTTTAAAAAATGTAGTATTAGTTACCTACAGTTTTGCCTTTTCCAGAATGCAAATAGAAAATCATACCGTATGTAGCCACCTCTACAATTGTCCATTCATTTTCTGAGATCATATTATCATTGAATACAAGAGCCTATCAGCCTGGCCACTTCCCTCCCAATAGAATCATTACCTCTCAAACTAATGGTGCTTCTCTGATTCTTTAAATATTTTGAAAAGATTCTTTAAATCTTAATAGATATGGGAAGGCTGTCAACACACAGGAAACATCCAACGTTTCACAAAAAAATGATGATCTATCAATGTGAGTAACTGTTATGTAGCTCCCTTGTCTGAGAATACTCAAGAACGAGGCTGGTAGGAACAGGTGGGAATACAGCACAGGGATGCTTATTCCTGCTACCGATCCACTTAATCATTCCTGCCAGACTTTGTTACTGTAGCTGCAGAATCAGCTCAGACTGGTTCTATCCTGTTTCTAACGAGATCCAGAACCAAAGTTTACCCTGCTTAACAGTGACACTCGTTAACCCCTAACTGTTCCCCAAACCAAAGGACCAGGACATGACCAGAACCTGAATGCCAGAACTCTTTAGCAGCACAGAGTCCAGGGAGATTGGGCACTAAAATCCTTTAAATCTTGCTCCAAACTCTAGATCTGGGGGACAAATTTGAGTTTTGCTTCTTGTCTCTTTCAGGCGGAACTTGCAAATAAACACCCTTTCTTTTCTCAAAAGCTAGCACCACTGTATTGGGTTTTATGCACCTCAGGCATTGAGCACTTCCTTGCTTGATAACATTACTATATACTGCAAGAATAACTGACTTGAGTTTTGCTTCTTTTCTGTTTTCACATTGAAGAAGTACCAGTGAAATTAAAGCAAGGTAGGAGGTAAAGATAAAGAACTATTTCTGGGTATTTCAAAGCTTTGCTAATTCCAAGTGTACCAACCATATTAGGTTGACCACAAATAAGGAGAGTCTTCTTCCTAGACCATGAGTGTAAAACTTCCTCTTGCATTATACCAGGACATGCTAATTTGCGCTTTTACACTAATTTTACCTTTTTCCTCAGTGTGCCCTAAAAATATCTCTCCCAATATCTGGGGGTAGGGGAGACACACCTATTCAATGGTAACTCCTGCTCTGTATAGGAACAAAGTTCCTTTCCTTACAAGCCACTTCTGCTCATTTTTTTTTCACTCAGAACTCCCACTGACTGTGGTAGGGAGGCTCATGAAAAGGAGGAGCATGAAAGGAATGGCAATAGTCCAGGAATATTCTCTGTGCTGCATCCTCAAGATACACTCTCATTTCCTGTTTCTCTGCAAGAATGTTTCTGCATGTTTAGCACAACTTACTCCTAATTTCACCCTCCTTTTGGTCTTTCTGCTTTCTAAGTTTTCCCAGCCTGGAAAAGCTGTTTCTAAAAATATTTTCTCCTGGATGCAGGATGATTTTTCGCAGATATCACATTTAATTATGTATTCTACACCACCACTCTGCCTGCAGGACAGCACATCCGGGTTGTGCTCAGTAGTAACATGGGGAGAGGGTGGAGTATGTGCGTCAGCAGGTTCTTCTGCAAACATTTGTTCCTAAAGATGGGAGCTCGCCTGTGGGTAGACACCCAGGCTCCAGGATCCAAGCTATGATCCAAGTCCCTTTTAGCCCATGCCTCTCGCGTCTGGTAGAACTGGAAGAAATCAAGTGAATAGGCTGGGGAAAAGGAATTGCTAGAAGTGCTTAAGCATGTTGGAGAGAGGCACTAATCTACCGTGATGAGCACCAGCCTTCCAGAACCTGAAAGGAGTGGTTTCTGAGGATGTTGCTTTAAGGCCGATTAATCCACAGGAAGCCTTTTGGCTGCTCATTCTCTCTCACTCAAAAATCTACACAATGAAGTTCGAAAAACAGACCGACTGAATCCAGCTGGGGTAGGTTTCACTATCTACTCTGAGAATAGCTCAAGGTAAATATAGCTATCTCAGAATACAGAGGCCAAAGATAAGCACCTGATCACCTGATGCTACTTAAGTCACAAACAGGTCCTCTGCCTGCCCAAGGATTCCACCTGTCATCGTTAGCTTCTCGGAAGTGAGAGACCAGTGATGTTTCTACTTCTTTAAGCTGGATCCTGAAGTAAGCCAATTTTTAGTTTGAGAGAACACTGGTGTGTTGTCTTGTGGTCTAGTCACCGTTAGAAAAAAGTTCAACTCACTCTAGTTGTGAAATGTGAATGAAGAGCTGGAATAATATGCACTGACTTCAGCACAATTTGACCAAAAATCAAACCAAACCTGTATATTCCACTTCATATGACACAGAAACTACTAGCAATATTTAGTAGCTAGTGGGTTTTAGGGGGCAATTTTAACTCTCTGTGCAAAACCATGATTTTTCAAAAATTTCTGCCTTTTGGTTTTATTGTCTGAATAATTTGGGGGCTATTTTAAGAAAAAGCTGGCTTATTGTTCTAGTAGGGGAAGTCAACTGAAAGCTTAATAATAACAATGGACATTTTAGAATTTTAATTACTTCCAGATGGATGTTTACACATGTCCTTACCCTTTAAAAAACTACTTAAGTATGTTACCATCTGTTTTACAGTGATTTTGAATGGAAATCTTTACTCTTTTGTTTATGTAGCTGTCGCCAAGTTCATAACTTAAGCTACTAAAGGTTTTAAGACTGTAATAGTTATGTCTTTCTTTTCTCTCCTGCTGTTACTAAGTGAACATATTGTATAACCCAACTTTTACAATCGCCTTTGGGAAATATTAGAAATAAGGAAAGAGTCTGAAGTGAAGGGAATTAATAAATTATGCATGTTTGATGTTCTTTCTTGCTAACAACCAATACTCAAGAGCATTTTGCAACTGCTGATGGAAATCTTTATCAGGGGATTTCCTTATGCCAGGAGACCTTGGAAATTTCTCAGGGTTACGGCAGATGGTTGCATTCCCACTGATAACTTAGCCAAGGGGTTACCTCCGAAAGTACTAAAAACTTGTCTGTGTGGCTGCTTTAGTGAATCTCCAAATCTGCCAGCTTTTTAGTGTTTCAGAGCAAGGACTAGGCTCTCTAACAAGATTTCTGAGCAATCATTATAACTTGCAGGGTAAAAAAAAAAAACAGGACAAAATATTTGTAACATGGAAAAATTCATGTCTAAAATCGAACTATCATTTCCCTGGATAAGCCTACCCATCCACTTCCTTTTTCTAGTTTGGTAAGCAGTGTTACTATCTATCTAGTCATCTAAGAAAGCTCGAAGTTACCCCCAATTCCTCCACTTCCACCTCATGGCAAAACCAAGTGAAGTCTATCTTCAGCACGTCTTTTATCCCTTTGTTCTTTCTCCATGTACCATGGCCCATGTTGACATCCCGAGTCTTGAATCATGATAGATGTCTCTATCAATCACTCTGCCCCCATTCTTGCCTTGGATCCCTAGAAAAAGAGTAACATTCTAGAAGGAGCTAGAAGAGAGTTATAAATGTCCTTCCTCCCTTTGAGGTCTTTCTTTTTTCACTCCTCCTTCTGAAGCAGTATTTTAGGTGGTGAGACTTGGTGGGGAGGGAGTTGACTTGTGGATAATTGTGCTTTTGCTTGGGAAATGCGTCTGCATTTTGGATGGCAGAGAAGGTATGGCCGAGGGACCGAGGAACAGGCTGATGCTGCTCTGGCTCAGGCTCCGAAGAACCGAGAGAGTCATGAGGAGTCCTTGGTCGTCAAACTAGGTCACCACGGTCAGAGGCTCTGCAAAGGTCATGGGCAGAAAGGATCAGGAATCGGGCTTTTTTCTCATAGTTTTTATGTGCTGTCTCTCAGGGACCTAAGCACCATGGAAGTTGGTAGCTGAAGTATAGATGTTGCCAAGAAAAGGTTAAAATTAATGCTGGGATCATGTAACTAGCATCCCAGAGTAGTCAAATTTGACACATTTTTTTTCACTGCTATATCTTTTCCTATAACAATTGTTAGCTGTCTTATTATTTGTTCACCATATCCCAAATATCTTAAAAAGAAACCTACATTAAAACATTAATTCAGTGAATTTTTCATGATGGTAAAATAGTACCTACTATACAATAGGCACTAGTAATATTACAAATAAGCATAAATAAAACATACATTTATATATGTACACATATACATATCTATGTAAACATACATGCATATATGTACACTCACAATGTTGATAACATGACTGTTTAATAAAAATAAACTATTTTGATCTAGAGGAAATAAACTTAATTTCCAGTGCATAAAATGATCCACCTAATCCCTCTGTCAGAAGTATGTTATTTTGTTTTTACATTTAAAAGCTTAGCTTTTTCTTCATTTTCATAGTGATATCAGTAACCTAATAGACAGAGTAGTGATCCAGTGCAGCTCATGGAGTTATTAAAACACACAGAATGGCATGTGCACACACAGCCCAGAGTGGCTAAAATAATGGAGAAAATGCCAAGTAATGGTGACAGTGTAGAGCAGCCTACATTGCCGAGGGGAGTGCAAATTGGTACAACCAACTTTGAAACACTCACAGAATCTACTAAAGCTGACCATATGCACACCCTCTGATCCAGCCGTTGAAATTCTCAGTACATACTCACCAGAAAGGTTGCATCAAAAGTGTGCATTCAAATATTCTTATCTGTACTATCAATAATCATCTAAAACTACTCAAACATTTATCAACATTAGAAAGAATAAATTGTAGTATATTCACACAATGGAATATTACTTGGCAACGAGAATGATCAATTGAGAGCTACCTCAAAATGTGGATGAATCTCACCAACAATGTTGAGTGAAAGAGCCGGATGAAAAAAAACAAAACTATATATGGTATGATACCATTTAAAGAAAATACAAACCGTGGCAAAACTATGCTGTTGGGAGTCAGAATAGTGCTTACCCTTGATAAAGAGGTTTCTGGGAGCTTGTAATGTGCTGCTGCACAATTTGGGTGCTGGGGACATGAGTGTGTTCACTTTGTGAAAATGTATTAAACCATATGTGCATTTTTCTGTTTGTATGGTGCAATTTTAAAGAACATTAAAGTGAAAACCAGGAAAGGCTAGAAGAAGACATGAAGTGGGAAAAGGGTGGAACGAGCGATTTCGTAATTATCAGGATGCCTCACTTGTCAGGGCATTTGACTTTGGGAGCTTCACAAGGAACACAGGGCAGGCGAGTGGCTCACCTGGGAAGTCTCTGCAGCTCTAACAGCGTGCGTGTTGGATTCCAGACGCTTGCTCGCATTTTCTCTCCTGTTTAAATGTTCCTTTTTAATTTTACTCTCTACCACAAGGCGTTTTCCTTGTCCTTTCAATTTCTGACCCTGTGTCAAAGCATTGGAAAGCACCACGGAGGAGGAACTTTTAGAAAAGTATAATAGTGATTGAGACGGTGTCTGTTTTATGCAGAAATCCTACAAAGTTCTTTGCATAAATCTGGAGTCCAATAAGCACAATTGCGGCTTCGCAGAAGACTTTGACATTTTCTAGCATCCTGGGATATTGTTAAGAAGATATTGTAAGCAAATGGGAGGGGGGATATGTTCTTAACACCCTTCCTGGCTTATTAGTTTCACAGTTTCTCAAATGTCGAAAATATGCCAAGTCTTTGATGACTTAACAGGAGGCTCAGATAAAGAATGGCCTGATTACAAATCTAGTATAAAAAGGTTAAAAATCTGACTTTGATTTATTTTCAAAGGGTTTTTCCTGTTGAACTGGTCACCAGTGTTTATTGAGCGCCAGCTGTACAGTGTTGCGGGTGCTAGGCCCACAGGGGCGAGTTAGGACAGTCTCTGCCAAGCGTTTATGCTCTAGTGAAAGAAGCAGACAAAAACTGTAAAAGTAAATAGGTAAAAGAACTTTGGGTCTGAGGACTGCTACAAAAAGCATGATGAGGAGAGGGTACCGCGACAGTTAGTGGCCAGGGAAGGTCTCTGAGGAGGGGACACCTGGGGTGAGACCAATGATGTCGGGGCACGCATACACAATGTGGGGGTGGGGTTTCTAAGAAGAAGGGACTGCAAATACACATGAGGTTGCCATGTTCCTGGAACACGGGAAAGTGTGGTGAATGAGGATGAGAGAGAGGGTGCTGAGGACACGCGTGGGTCAGGGAGATGAGAATGGGCACGAGGCCTCAGAGGCCAGAGAACTTATAGAGAAAAGAACCAGAGTGAATGAGCCTGAGGGGTGGGGTTTGCGAGTCACAGGTAGGGGGTTGAGAGTGAGGCTTCTGAGGAGGTGCAGTTGGGAAAGGGTATGGTCATGTGAGTGAGGGCTGATGTGTGGTAAACAAACAGATTTCTGGAGCTGAGAAATCAAGTAGCTGAGAAGCCAGAGGGCAGCACAGATAATTTACAAGGATGTTGAAGAAACCAAGACTGATGACAGGAACAATGCTGGAGAGAAAATGATGGCCCACCTGCCAGGCTTCTACAGGAGGGCCGGGGCCCTGAGGCCAAGCAGACGACTGACAGGGAGGGGCTCAATCTAAGGTATTCATTCAAAAGAAGTTGTTTTAAATTGTGGAAAATTTATATAACATACAATTTATTATTTTAAACATTTAAGTCTACTGTAGCATTAAGTACATTCACATTGTTTTCCAAACATTGCCACCATCCATTTCCAGAAAATTTTCATCTTCTTCAGCTGAACCTCTGTCCCCATTAAACACTAACTCTACATTCCTCGCTTCCCCAGTTTTTGGCAAACACCCTTCTACTTTCTGTCTCTCTGAGTTTGACTATGTCAGGTACCTCAAATAAGTGGAATCATATCATATTTGTCCTTCTGGGGCTGGTTTATTTCACTTAGCATAATGCCTACCAGGTTCATCCATATTTTGGCATGTGTCAGAACTTAAGAAGTAGAGTTTCTGAGGAAAGACAGGAAAGCAATGTTTGAAAGTGGCAACGGAAAGCAAAGAAACATGAACCTTACTTTTAAGGACGGAAAGACGAACCCTAGCCAGCGGCTCAGTTGGTTGGAGCCTCATCCCGTACACCAAAAAGCTGCAGTCAGGGTGCATACCGAGGCTGAGGGTTTGATCCCTGATTGGGGCACGTATGGGAGGCAACTGATGGTTGTTTCTCTCACACTGGTGCTTTTCTCTCCCTCTCTCTCTCCCTCTCTCTCTCTCATCAATGTAGGCATATCCTGGGTGGGGACTAAAAAAAAAGAAGAATGGAAGGATGTGGTGGAATTTAAGTGGAAAATGTCACCAATGACCAAGGGCAAGGGCATAGCAAAAAGTAGCCGGGTTTCAGTGAGAGACAAAGGGAAAAGGATATTAAGAAACAATTGTGAAGAACTAGGGTGATTTGCTGATGACAGAGTAACAGCACAGTGGATTGGAAGTAGAAAGACATCTGAGAAAACCCGATCACAAGATGAGCACCCCTGAGGTGACCAGCTGGTGACCAAGTCAGAAAGGCTGAGTGGGAATGTCAGATTTATTTGGAGGAGACCTGTAACGCTGGGCTGGCCCTCCAGCCCACAACTGGTACTCACAGAAGAATCATTGAAAAATAATGAGCACTCAACCTGTCAAGAATTTCAGTAAGTCCATGTAAGTGGCCTATACCAGAAGGGAAGGGATCGTGGACTTTCAAGTCAGAGGTCCCCTTGCATTCTGACCTTTACCACTTGTGAGGTCAGGGCCAAATTACTTCAGTTTTCGAAGGTCCTACCTCCTCATTTGTATAATATTAGCTACCTTAAGATTTGTTAAAAGTAGTAAATGAGAGAATGAAGTGTCTCTGAAAACTATTAAGTGCTACTCCAATGCCATTATTATTAAGCTTAGTACTTATTGAGGATATTTAATGTAAAAGATAGAATGACTACTATGAAAAGTCCTTAAATTGTGTTTTAAGATCATAAGCAAATCGATCTTGTACCTTTCCCTTTATATTTGGCGGTCAAAAAGCCAGGTCCCACTTATCCACACACAGATATCTGGCACCATTGTCACTCACAAACCTAGAAGTAATCAAAAATGCCTCTAAGTGTGTGAAAGGGGGGACAAAAATGGTTGAGAAAAACCGAGAGTGGGAAGACTAGAGAAGAGGAATGTACATTTGTTAGTTTGTCAAACAGAGCAAAGAGTACGTTTGCACTTTTACTGGGGAAGCGTGAGGAAAACCCCCGGTGACGAAGCCGGACGAAGTCTGGGTCTAGGCCTTACTTTTCTGCTGTCCAGATCCCTGACCTCAGCGATGGGCCGTCCTCCTGTGCCTCGGTTTTCTTACCTGCAAGCTGAAGCAACAAGATGATCTCTCAGCTTTTCTTCTTATTCTAAGATGCTGCAATTACATGGATGAACCCTACCAATGCTGCTAAGTGAAAAAAGCCAGATAGAAAAATGCCACAGACTGTATGATTCCATTTATGTGAAATGTTCAAAATAAGCAAATCTGTAGAAACAGAAAGTAGATCAGTGGTTGCTAGGGGCCATGGAAGAAAGGGGCTTGGAGGGTAACAGGTAAGTGGTGTTGGGTTTCTCCTTGTATTGATGAAAATGTTCTAAAATGGATTATGGTGTTAGCTGCACTCTCTGAATATACTAAAAGCCATTGAACTGTATATTTTCAATGGGTCAATTGTAAAACATGTGAGTTATATCTCAATAAAATAGTTTTCAAATGCTGTCAATTTACCTTAAAGGCAGAATGGTGGACTGGAATGCTGGACATGAGTTCACTTCTGTCCCTAACTTGGTGACTTTACGTAAGTCATTTGCTTGCCTTGGGCTTCTGTTAGACAAGTCATTCCCCCTTTCTGTTTTATAAAGTTAGTTTTCACTGGGTATTGTTAATTTCTTTGGGTATGGCAAAGGTATTCCATGGTTTAAAGCTGAGACACATCAAAAAATGAAAGAAAAAATACCCAAGGAAGGAGAGAGAAAAGACAGCGGGGAATGGCAGCTGTGGTGCACCGCTGGGGTAGCAGCAGTGACAGACACCGACGCCCCAGACACTAAGGTGATGGGGAGGAGAGACAGACGCAAGAGCATCGCACAGGCTTGGATGTATGGGGACTGACAGCCTGACTCCTGAAGGAAACGTTGCATTAGAGACCAGAACTATGTACAGTTCCTAATACTTAGCAGAAATACTAAAGGGTATATTTGGAAAAAAACGTACCATGAAAATACTTTCCCTGAACATCACGTTCAGTGGGAAATTCAGATGCCATTCATACTACGTAGCATTTCAGCGCACTCCTTTACAGACACAAGTTAGTGACAAAATCAGGAATGAGAAAGTTCTTCACTTGACTAAAAGCACTCAAAGTACTCTCTGGCTCAGAGAATTATTGTATTTTTAGTTTTTCCTAGATTCAGCAGTGGAGAAGCAGTTTCCCAAAGTGCATCCAGAGAAACAGAAAGCCATAAAATTCAACTAGTTATTTAATAAAGAAGACAATGAAGAAGTGTAATGACTGCCACCTAAGCCCTTACTGCATTCAATCTTGTGCTTATTTCAGATCTACCTCTGGTTTTGAAATCTTAATAAATCTAGAGTCCAGAGGGTATTGCGTATTATGCATGCTTCACTATAACCTTGAGAATGTGAACTGAAATTTGGTGAATTTAAATCCTTTACAAATTCACGCTTTTAAGTGTCTGAAGTGAGGATGAAAGCAATGGGGCATTAAGAAGGAAATCAGTTTTTCTTCTTTGATTCTGAAGTGATACAAGGAATGTATCCTCCCAAGGGGAAAAAGGATAAAGCCCCTTCTGTGCTCCCCTAATACCACCCATATTTCTAGGTACACTCTGAACATGCTTCAGTGCTAGGACAAGAGTCTGGGAACATCTGATATTCTCGGATGCATTTCTGGAGGTGAGGCAGTTTCCTTAACCTAGAACAATTTTCCAAATAAACTCTGCAGAGGGGAAATGCAGTATCATTAATATCATCATCATCACCATCATCTTCATCTTCAGGTCAGCCAGAGAAGTTGCAATGAGGGGTAGGCAGGAAGGCACCTGGTGGGCCAAGGAGAGGGGGGCATCAGGAGGCAGTCCAGCCCCGAAGTGAGATGGGGCTTCAAGGACTGGTCTGGAGTGGACATTGTCAAGATCTTTTGGAAAGCAGAGGCTCTTGTAATAAGAGGAGTACCTGTTACCTCTGCAGCACATGTTCAAATGTACCTATCAGCACTAAACGAAGTGAACTATTAAGCATTCAGAACAGCCTTTACAAAATAACATTCTCGGAAAAACTAAAAGTAAGCTGGTCATGAAGACATGGTATCCCTCTGATAGACTAGGAAGTGCAAGTACCACCCATGAGGTGGTCTGGTCAAGTCATAGAACCTAAGTCCATTCAAGCCTTTGAATCTAACATCTAGTTTGCAGGAATTTAGGGAATAGATGAGGAACAAAAGAGCCTTGTGAGAAAGAAACAAATAGCCCTGGCTGGTGTGGCTCAGTGGACTGACTTCCGGCCTGCGAACCAAAGAGTCGCTGGTTCGATTTCCAGTCAGGGCACAGGCCTGGGCTGCAGGCCAGGTCCCCAGTGGGGGCATGAGAGGCAATGACACATGGATGTTTCTCTCCCTTTCTTCCTCCCTCCATTCTCCTCTGTCTAAAAATAAATAAATAAAATTGTAAAAAAAAAAAAGAAAGAAGCAAATAAGTTCAGGATGTAGGACAATCCACAGGGCAATGGATTCAGTTTGTTCCACATGTTCGTGAATGTAAAAGAAGATGGAGGTGGGAAGAAGAGGTCATACAAAGAGACTGTGAAAAAAGCATGTGATGTGGTTAGTGTTATGGACTGAATTGTGCCCCTTGATTCATACATTGAAGTCCTAACACTCAAACGTCAGAATGTGAACTTAGTTGGAGACAGGATCTTTCAAGAGGTGATTAAGTTAAAAATAAGGTCATTAGGGTGGGATCGTAATCCAATCTGACTGGAAATTTGGATTCGCAAAGGTCAGGGATGTACATGCACGGAAGGAAGGCCATGTGAGGACACAGTGAGAAGACAGACATCAATAAGCCAACGAGAGAGGCCTCAAAAGAAAGCAAGCCTGCTGACACCTTGATCTTGAATTTCTAGCTTCCAGACTGTGAGAAAATAAAATTTCTGCTGTTTAAGCCACTTAGTATTTTGTTATGGCAGCCCTAGGAAACTAATATAGTTAGGTATTAAATGATGCTGGAATATTGTTAATTTTGTTGGGTATGACAAAGGTAATGCAGTTATTATATGGATATTATATTTTTAAGTGTGCTTATCATAAAGTTATTATGTTTCTTAAATGTAACATTCCTTTTTATATTAACTGTCTTCAATGAGTAACATTTGCAATGACACTTCCTATCATTGCCCCTAGGTTATTAGCTGGAACTATGGAAACTCTCATACACAAGGCATCCTTGTTTGATCACAAGTGAAAGAAGGAACTCACCCGGTGCTGCAGAAGCCCCCTTCCACTCTGGTCCAACCTCCTGGAACTTTCCTAACCCATTCCGTTTATGTTGGGCACAAGATATTTGCTGGTTGAAGGACTTCTTTCCCACCAATTACAGCAGATGGGTTATAAAATGTGTTAATGTACATGCAAATTACAGATAATAAAAATGTACAGAAAGATGTGTTCATAAGTAACTAACTAGCTTTCTCTACTCCTCATAGGCCTGTCTGGGAAAAAATTTTCCTCTATATCTCCTTTTTCACAAAATCTACTTTTCTCCATAGAAAATTCTTCATGATCCCTTTGTTGATAGTAGCATTGGCTCCTCAAACTTTGCCTTATATCCATTATCAATTAGATTTTTTCATCCTGTGACAATGATCCTTTCATAAACGATATGAAATAGCAAACTTTCATCCTACTTAAAGCTTTTAGGCTGTAAGTAATTTGAATCCCTGATAGCCTGTCAAATATGAGCTTTCTTATATACAAAACATTTGTGCATATTATTTCCCTCTGGCTCTTTTTCATTGGCATTTTAGGGTTTGTTGATTGTCATTAAGTTTCCTGTTAGTTTGAAAGGCTGGATGTTGAAATGGAAGATACCAGAAGAAAACTTAAGTCAGATCCTTTGATTTCGTTTCCTATAGGAGATTATCTTAATTGGATTATTTGTCTGTCTGAATTTTTTTTCTTGGGAGTACACTATTTCTCTAAGAAATGACATTGTTATTGGTTGAATTTCATACTTATTTTCCTATAGATTATTTCCTATAAGAACCTAGTAAAACTCCACACTTACATTTAGATTATAGGTAAGAGGCAGGATAACGTTTTCTGTAACAGACTAGAGAGTAAATACCATAGCCTTTGCAGGCCACGTCGGCTCTACTGCAGCTACTCAACTCTCTATTAGTGCAAAAGGGGTCACAGACATCATGTGAATGAGTGTGGCCATGTTCTAGAGAGACTTTAAGGTCACGGATATTTTAATTTCATAAAATTTTCATGTGTCATAGTATGTTATTCCTTTTTTGATTCCCCCGCCCCAACAACTTAAAAATATAAAAATTGAACTTTTGTGTTGGCGAACACATCAAGGTACTAGGAGGAAGGAGCACCCATAAAGGGCACGGAAGCTCCATGCCCCTCCCCCATACCTTGCTCTATGTAACTCTCCCATTTAGCTGCTCCTAAGTTACTGGCCCCTCTCCCCAGGCAAGAAGGAATCCTGCCAGCAGACTGCTTTGGGGGACATCTGTAATAATGGCAACAATTTTTAAACAAAATCTGAAAAAAAAAAAAAAAACTCCACAAAAAATGAAAAAAGCAGACTGCGTTTGGATTCAAACTGCAACTCTTCCCCAAGTCTCCAGCCTATTCGCCGACCTCATCAAGATTTTAGACTTGCCAAGTTTCCGTAATTGTGTGAGCCAAGACCTCAAAATAAACCCCTCTCTCTATATATAAAATAAATAAAAAAGTTTAAAAATGTAAAAGCTATTCTTAGTGCTCAGACCATACAAAAACAGGCAGTGGTCTGGATTTGGTCCATTTGCTGACCTCTGTAATAAATACAGAGAGACTTCCAGTAGATTATTATTATTTTTAAAGTATTTATTTATTTATTTGTGTCTTTCTCTATTTATTTAGAGAGGGGAAGGTAGGGAGAAGAAAGGGAGAGAAACATCAATGTGAGAAACATCAATTCATTGCCTCTCACATGCTCCCCTACTGGGGACCGGGCCCACAACCCAGGCATGTGCCCTGACTGGGAATTGAACGGGGAACCTTTTGCTTCACGGATGAAGACCAATCAACTGGGTCATACTGGACAGGTAGAAACTTTCATTAGATTATTTACAGTTTTAGAAAAGGAAGTACAGATTCTAAGGTATTACTATCCCATTGATTATAGCAAAGAATTTCCCACCATACCTCATGTATATACGGCAGTGCAGTAAGCTACATATCATGTACTGTTACTGTATCATGTAACAGTCTAACGAATTCACATTTCTGTCTCTAGCCCAGGCCAAGCCCTTCATTTCAAAACACATCAGTCTAGCCACCTACTTGCTACCACAGTGGGAGCTCTCATGGACATCTGACTTTAGGGTCTAAAATAGACTCTTGAGACTCCTCTCCTGCCCCTCTCTGTTTCTTCTCCAGTCTTCTCCAAGTCTCTACATGGTGCCCACATCCTAAGATCGCCTTGATTCTTCTCACTGCATCTTACTCCTTAGCAAGCTTGCCAGGTCTCCAGAGTGGATGTTATCCGGCCTGCTCAATTCTCTCCAACTCCACTGCCTCTCCAGTTCAGTTTGGCACCTTGCCTGGACTGCTACAATGCGTCCCCAATCCACCCGTTTCTACTCTACCCGCCCCGACCCCCGATTTTCTGCTAGGGTGGCAGAGTTGAGTAGTTACGATAGAGACCACGTGACCGACAAACTAAAATATTTACTGATTTAAAACAGAACCCAGATTCTGCTAGTCCACTCTGGCTTTTGATAGTAATCCATGACATCAAAATAAAATGTACTCTTTATCAGAGTCTGCTTTCTCCACTGACAGTTTTTAGTTAATGTACAGTTTCCCCTTTGTCTGCAGGAGCAAATGTAGTATTCGATAGTAATCATACCTTACTCACATTTAATTTGTGAAATTATTCTGTGGACCAGATTGGAAGATCTCATTTTATCTACAGGGAAACTGCGACTCAGAGAGGCTGTGTCGGACGTGCCCAAGGCCTCAAAGTCTGCCCTTGCAACAGACTTGAATCTAGATCATTGGCTCCAGTCTCGGGTCCATCTACCACCCACAATGCCTTGCCCTTACCACAGCTGGGCACAGAGCGCAATTAGACAGCTTTGGGTTATTTTTGGCTGCTCATCAGGGGGAATGCCTCTGGAGCCCGCTTTCCAGCAGGGCTGCTGCTAATTAGAATGGACTAATAAAAACTCCAGTGCACCATCTTGGTTCCATACTGCCTTCGTGTTCCCAAGACAGTCTTCTAGGGGCCAAGCTGATGGAATGTTTTTGTTTGCTTATTTGTAGGGTGTGTGTGAGAGAATCTCTGTTCCCCAAGGTTTTGGTTTTCTACAATTTGTGCCAAAATATTAACTAAGTTTTAGGTCCTCATCTCCCCTTGGCATGAAGTACTAAATAGCTAGATATGTTGAACAAACAGATTTAAAATTGAAAAAATTTCAAAGAACTGAGATGTTTAATGGTTTCACATTTCAGACTCTCTATAGGGAACTGTAGCTATTTACTAATTTCTTTCTCTCTCTTTTTGTGAGACAACATAAGGCAGTTAGATAAATAGATCTGGGAATAAAACTTCCACCCTAAGGGCTACATAAAAAGGTTCACAGAGGACCAGTTTTAATTAAATTGTAATTTATATGTCATCTCCTGATTATCAGAATAAAGTTGATATACAGGGTCTGGCAGAAGGAAGGCCTGCTTGAGTGTGGTTGGTAGAGTAATAATAAGGGTGTAATAATTTATAGTTTTAATTTGAACACTTCACCTAAAATGTCATATGGTATGCTTGGGTGTGATACTGTTATGTTACAGAATGACATGCTTATGATTTTGAAATAAAAGATTTTATAATCAAAAAGGTGTGTCATTTGTGCTGGACCCTGTATTTGAACAACTATAGATGAAATATCTGAAGAGATATTAAATAAAAATTTTCCATAGCTGATGAAAGATATGAATTCACAGATGTAAGAAACTCAGTGAATAGAAAACAGGACAAATATAAAACCATACCAACCACATTATATTTAAATTGTGGCAGGCCAAGGAGAAAAAAGAGAGAGAAAGTTAAATCAGCCAGAAGTAAAAGACATATTACCTTCAGAGAAGCATGACTTTTCACAGAAACTATAGAAATCAAAAGATAATGAAATTAGGGTGTACGGGTAATGCACAGATTAGGATTTGCAACACACACACATTTTGACAATAACTTATATCCAGAATGCATAAAGAACTCTTACAAATCAGTAATAAGACAGACAACAGAATGGAAAAACGGGCCAAAGGAATGTAGAGGCAGTTTACAATAGAAGATATAGAAATGCTCCCCTCCAGAAGATACTCAGCCTCATTAGTAAGCATTAGAAATGCAAATTAAAACCACAATGGTATACCTCTACACAAACAAGAGAATGACTAAAATTAAATGGATTGACAATTAGTGTTGACCAGGATGTGAGATATATACATGTGCAGGTAGACAGTCTGGCAGAAGTAACACCTGCTTGAATGTGGTTGGTAGGGTAATGATATGGGCGTAATAATTTATAGTTTTAATTTGAACATTTCACCTAAAATGTCCTATGGTGTGCTTGGGTGTGATATTGTTATGTTACAGAATTACATGCTTCTGATTTTGTAATAAAAAAGTGTTATTTGTGCCAGACCCTGTAGGTGTGCTATATAGACATATAAATGTCAGGTTCGGAGAGTAAAAGCAGTTTGAAAAACTGACTACTATCTAATAAAACTAAACATATACTGAATCTGTTCCAGAGCAATTTCACACCTTGGAATCCAATGGAAATAACAGCTTATATTTATTGAAAGACATGAATAAGAATGTTTATATTAGCATTATTCGTAATAGCCCACTCTGGAAACAACTCAAATGTCCTTCAGTAGTGGAATGGATAAATGAACTGTGGTGTATTCATACAAAGGAACACTGGCTAACATAGAAAAAAAATTACAATACTTGCAACAACAACGAGTAATCTCAAAAACATAATGTCGAGCTAAAGAACTAGATGCAAAGAATATGTACTGTATCAGTGCATGTGAGGTTCAAGAACAGGACCAACTACGAAATGGTTTGAGAGCTTATCAGAGTAATTCTCTGTAGGAGGAAACAAGAGGGGGTTCTTATGGATACTGGCTAAAAATATGCTATGTCTTGTTCTGGAGCAGTGGTGAGTGATCCTCCGCCCCATCCCCCACTCCAGAAAACATATGGTAATGTCTGGAAACATTTTTGACTGTCACATCTAGGGAGAGGTGCTACTGGCATCTAGAGGGTAGGGGACAGGGATACTGCTCAATGTCCTACAACAAGAAGATACTCAATCCCAAATGTCAATAATGCTGAGGTTGAGAAATCCTGACCTAGATGATGGTTACATAGGGTGTACCTATGTAAAGTTTATTAATCTACCCTTAATACATGTACAGTTTACTATAAGTTAAAACTCAAATTTAAAAAGTTAAAAGCAATCCGAAATATCACCAAAAAAACAAAACAAAACAACAAACAAACCTATAGCTCCTCACTTAAATTCAGCAGACTTACGTAGAAACTGTGTTTCAATTTTATGAAGTCTAATTTATTAAATAGTCCCAATGATCTGAAATTACATCAAGTGAGGAAGAACAGAACTCTTTAAGTATAACCCCCATTAAATGCAAAGAAGAAACTATACCTTTCTATATAGCAGACCATGTGTGAATTCATAACCAGTTATCACTGGAAATGGATACTTGTAGAAACACAATAAAGGTATATGGTAAAGTCCACACATCTGGGATTCTCTTGGGGCCATCGGAAGATAGAGAAGAATATACAGGTACTTTTAAACAGCAGTCTAACCTTGGTTCCAAGGATAATAACTTCTTACCATTAATTATCCACAAGTTTAAAAAAATCTAGTCCCTTAAATCTCATTATCACCCCACCCTGAGACATAAAATTCTGACAAGGGGGAGGTGAGGTACAGGTTGCATCATTCTTTCCACCATCTTTCACAGACAGAACAGCCATAAAAGCCTGTGTCGATTTAGCCATATGGACCTAGAAGGGTTTGAAGTTCTGGGTTATAAGTAGCTGTAGAATAGTACCACAAACTTGTGTTCTAACTCTTGAGCAAATCCTGTTCAGCGAGTGTCAGAGGTGACAAATGAAGACAAACCAGAGAACAAGGTATTCTCTACTTCACTGTTGTGCTAGGTGTACACTTTCCAACCCGGGACCTCAGAAAGTCAAACTGCTGGGTAGCTTTGCATGAAATGCCATTATCTAACATTAAAATACTAAAGTACTTAAAAAGGATTTTACAGTTTTCAGTAAAATTAAATAATAAGGAAAAATTGAGCACTCCAAAACCAGAAATGTTAGCTGGCTTTAATAATCATTAAAATAACTCAAGTAAAATATTATAGTTGGTTAATAGAGCATATTACTCATATTTAGCAAATGATTCCCCATGCAAATAGCTAGGCTCTAATCAACTGGATTAGAATCAAGGTAATGTATTCTATGCATGCATAATCATGTAACATTACTTTGAGCGCTCAGTGACATCCAGCTTCATTGTGAACGGCCGGTGCAAAAGCCGACTCAAGTGTACTACGAACTGACTCACCCCATGCAGTGTTGTCGAAATTCTTGAGCTGCTCACAGTAACATTCAAGAACCATCTCAGATAGTGCTGGGTAATCAGTGACTCACACTTATTGTACTAAATGCTAAGCTCTGACTCAGAGTGAACCCTGTTAGTTGCTGACTGACACTATATGCATTTGAATAGAAGCTCACATTGTGAGTCACCTGGTAGTTCACTGAAAACCAATCCACAGTATTCCCAATTGGGTTCGCATTATAATCATTTGGGGGCCTAACTTAACACATGTGCTTTCAAAACTCAATTCTGCTGAACTGGCTTAGGAGCATGCTAAGAAGTTACTCCCTGCTAATGCCCTCTTTTTCTGTCTAAGAGTATTTGGAAGGTATACAGTGATGCAAAGTCCAGAATAGGATACCCAGTTCGCACGCTGGAGAGAACCAAGGTTCCCTTCTTCAAGGATGCAGGCACAGTTCCTAGAAATGCCTTCCCTGGAAGACACCATTCCTATAAATAACTTAGCAAGGCCAAATGCTCACTTGAAAGGCTCTGCCATGTAATTCCCAAATTGCTCATGTGAGGGCAGGACCTTTGAGCCACCAGCTGCATCTGTCTGTGCTGGGGGAATGTCACTGCCACATGCAGAAATGAAAGAACACTGGGATCATAGAAACTATTATTCAAGCACCTGAAATGAAGCCAGTAGCCAGGTTATTGGTCTAAAATAAGAAAGTATTTTTTTCTCTTTCACTCTTGCTTATCCACAAAATCTGAAATAAAATCTTTTTGTAACTTTGAAGGACTTTCCTAAAAAGCTCTTTACACAGGAGAGACCTTCAAAGCCAACAGGAAGATTTTTAAAACTTAAGAAAAGCTCAGAAACGATTTCAAATGTAAAACTGCTATAAGGGATTAATAGAACATGCAGCCAAATGTATACTCCAGCAGGACCTTATATTCTAATGCTGGCTCTGCCTCTAGCTTGATCTGTGACCTTATCTTACCTGAGGCAAGCCATGTGGTCACATCTTCTGCAGTGAGAGCCTGTGGTGAAGCTGTGGGACAACAGTAGCCGCATCGCTGCCTGGTCTGTCTTCTGTTAGACGTAACACATGTTTGTATATTTTTCCCTATATAATACCTTTGGTTTTCTATTTGTTAAAGGTTCATATATCTGTAGGAAATCATCAGTGTGGTGTTGAAGAGCCCTGGGAAGTGACACAGAAGACCTAATTCTAAAGTTATTTTCAGCCCCTTTTTAGCTGGAGATCTCTGACCTGAGCCCTTAAACTCTCTGAATGTTTCCTCAGGTGTGAAATAAAGCAGGTGGAATAAGTAATCTGACTTTTACCATTCTGTATTCTTGGTATTAAGGGTATCTTGGCTAAAATGTCTGAAATGAACTTAGAGATGTTAGCATTTCTAGCTTCAAAGCTAAGTTTCTACAGTCTCTTAAATAAAATTGACTCAATATACTATTTAATGCAGACATTGTTTTTTTTTAGTATATGCCATGACCTAATGTGTATTTTTCATGTACATCTGTTTTACAAAGTGAAATATGTTGAAGGTTAGAGCTAATTTTCTTAAAATGATGTTTAAAGCTTACATGTAATATTTCATAATTATTTGAAATAAAAGGGTCCAGAAGATATAGAAATGCATTGTATTTAAATTTTTTTATCTAATAATTTTTACTATTTTTTTCATTACCATTTAGTCCCCTTACACTCTACTTCCACCCCCCGCAACCACCACACTGTTGTCCATGTCCATGAGTATTGTATTTAAATTTAGATACTGACATAGAAGACGTTTACTGTTTTTCCAGTATTCATGATGGACATCTTCTATTTCTTTATGTATACTCTTTATACCACACAAAATGTGCACTTTTTCCTTATCTTTTTATATTTTGAAGTTAACTAAGGTAATTTAGATCAATATAATAATAGTAATAATAGCTTTTGTTTGGTGTGTAGCAGAGTTATACTATATTAATTTACTAAACTCTGGCAGCTACCCTATGAGGTAGGTACTTCTCTTATCCCCAGTTTTGGGGTGATAAAACTAAGGCACTGAGAAGTAACTTGCCTAAGGTCACACAGCTAGGCTGGGATTTGAAACCAGACAATTACTGAGCGCAGGACTCTTACCCATTAGGCAATATTGCCTCTCATAAGAAGTGCTGATACATGATACAAAAGATGCCACTCAATGAACAGAAGAAAAACAGGATGAAGCCCAGTAGAAAATTAGGTTATGAGCAAAAAATAAGAATTTACAGATAGATCATTTTATTACAAATGTCCTTGCCAAGTCTGGGGAGGAAGTCAAGACCGTTTTGTGAACTCGGACCCTTACATAATTAATTGATTCCACAATCCGGAAACACTACAAGTGAAATGAAGGCCCCACAGCCTCTGCCCCAGAGGAGGGCTGACCCAAGGAGGATGACTGGAGAATAGTGCAGGAGCTCCCTGCTACCCGTACTCCCGGGACAATGAGAAGACCCCGTGGGCGAGTGGCTGCTTCTGCTAGCCAGTAAGCGAGACGAGTTCCACCCGCACCCAACGCAGCGGCTACAGTGGGGGTAGACAAAAGAGCGACTGGCCTCTGCCGGATTCTGAAAAGCAAGGGATGTGGGGAGGCATTTCCCCTCTAGCGCTCTCCTCCTCCCTGATACAAACTGTATTCGCGGTCACTCCTCCACCCTGTCTGCCACAGGTGGCACGGATGCGGCAGCGGCACCCTGGGATCCCAGTCAGCGCCCACTCTCCTAGCTCCCAGCACTTTTTGGGCCGTGTCCCGCCCGCCGCTGGGGTAGCTCCAGGGCCCTGGCTACTCGCCTGGGTTTTCCTCCGACGCTGGCAAGTCCCAGAGGCTCGCCACCTTGCAAGCCAGTCCCTGCGCGCCGCCTCTCCCGAGGCCTTTCCCCTGCCCACTACTCCAGGGGCGGGATGTGTAGGTCATAGAACACATAGATTCCCCAATGCCCACGCCTTCCTGCCCACTCCCCGGGGCTCTCTAGGGCGGCTGACACAGAGAAGTTCGCCGAAAACGCCCACCCCTCCCGGCGCGCTGCCTCTTCCCAGGCTCCTCCCAGGCCCATTCCCCTGCAATAGGGGCAGGGGAAGTCGCCGCGCACACCCACCGCAAAAGCCCACTTCCCTCCCTGAGCGCCGCCTCTCCGTAAGTTCGTTCCTCGCCCGCCCACTGCCCCCTTCCATTTTCCTCAGCCTGGTCGCACAGGCTCTTTCCAAATTCCCAAAAGCAACTCCGACAATGAGGAAGAGTCAATTACCCCGATTTGTTCAAGAAAAATACCCGCGACGCCCGCTCCTAAAACGGCTAGGTGCGGGTTCAAAAGCGTAAATGCCGAAACCGAGTCAGACTCGCCGGTCCTGGCCCTGCTCCACGGGTCCTTGTCCTGGGTTGGGCTTCCGCTAAAGGGAGGTTCTGCGATTCAGGGAGTGTCTCATCTGCCTTTCCACCTGCCCACCTCGGCCACCGGCCCCTTCCTCGTCCTTCTCGATATGCAGTGGGAATGCCCACGTTTCCACCAGCCTAGTTTCCCAGATATACTGCGAGGGTCAGTATTGCATTTTAGGCTTTAAGGGCTAGGCCCCCGCGTCCCCCACCTCACTCACTGATCCCAGGCCATAGAGGTTGAAACGTGCTAACGCCCTGGTGGACAGGGCAGAAATTGATTCCTTAGGCTAGACGACTCCCCGCCCCCGCCCCCACCCCACCACCTTGGGACACGGTCACACCCCCAAAATACGCACCGATTATTGTACGGGGCTGGACCCGCGGAGCAGGCGACTGAACCGCACGCGCTCCCGCCACTGCGGCGATGGTGAGCGTGCCAGGTTTTGCCCAGCGTGAGCGCCCGGCTTGGCCGGAGGTCTCGGGGAGAGTCCGACAGGAAGAAGAAAGGTTTAGGAAGCAGGGTACTCACGATTCCACCGTTTGCCTGGAGAGCCTGAGGGGAAGCTCCTGCCAGCGCGCCTCGGTCGGCCGTGCGCATGCGTCCCGTGTGTGCTTTATTTATTTATTTATTTTTATCTATTTTATTTTTTAAAATTTTAATACCAAGTGATGTACTTTCTACGTTCGCGATTGCTCTCTCCAGCTTTCCTCTTTCTCTGGCTCTGAGCCTTTCCTCTCGTCCTCTTTTCCCTTCCCCTCACTTCCTATGCTTTGCCTCCTCCCTCTCCTCCTTCCCCAGCCCGGCAATCCCAGGTCTCACCTCCCTCTATAGCAGCCGCGCGCTCCGCTGCGGTGGGTCACCCGAGGCCCCACGCGGGCACCAATTTGCGCCCGGACCGCAGCCTCCCTCCTTTAGCCTGGAATTAGAAGTACCGAGATTGTGGGCGCGGAGCAAAGCGCGCGCTGAGGGTTTTTCCAGAGCTCTTCTCGGTTATATCCAGGCTTCTGCGCTCGGGGACCCAGCGAGACTCCAAAGTGCCGGAATGCGTTCTCAGACCTTGCGAATGAAGGGGGCAGAGGGAGGTGCGTGTGTAGGGGGCGCGCCGAGCAAGGAGGGGTTGCTTAGTCCTTGCAGATTCTTGCCATGGACTGCCCTGCCCCTGAAGGGCAGTCCCCTACCTTCTCCCTTTCCCCAGGATGTTTCTTGGAGCTCTGCCCGTACCCCACCCCGGTTCTGCCTTCGTCTTCGGTTGTCCCACCGGCAACGGGAAGGGGGATCCTCGCCCACTCCCGGCCAGCGGGAGCCAAAGTCTCCACCTCGTTTGGGGTGGGAGTGGGCGGCAGTTTAACTCCAAACTCCAGATACTGCTGAGACCCTGAGCAGGCGCCCTCTGTCCCCAGGGGATTCCGGAGCCCGGGATAAGGAGGAGGGCTTGGAGAGTGGAGGAGGAACTTTGTCGCCAGGTCTATGCACATGGATCAGATACCCGAGTGTCCCTATAGTCCTCAGGGTGCCTTCCGGAGCGAGAGATAGTTGGGCTGCCGGGACCGTGCGCCTGAGCTCGGAGGGCTAAACTGAAGTTGGAAGCTGACCTGACACAAAAATAACGTCACGTCATTTCCTGCCCGGCCTCTCCAGCTCGCAGACCCCGAGGAGGCAGAGGAGTGGGCGCGTGAGGAGGGGTCGCATGTGCATCTGAGGAAGGCTGGGAAGAGGGGGAGGAGAGCGAGGCATTAAGAGCAAGTGTTTGAGAAGCAGTCTGAGCAAGGACGAGGGCTTCCTCCCTCTTCCTTGGACCCTGGAAGGAAACTACCCAAGAAAAAGTATCTCGGAGAATTTCCTGATGGGAGGGGTGTCAGGAAAGTCGCCAGTGCCTTTTCTTTGAACGTGCTCAACCCTGTCTCTACCTTTCCACCTCTCCTTGTGTCCGGAGCCCCTGTTGGCCCCGCGTGGAGTGGCTCAGTCGAGGGTAGAAAGGAGCTGGGGATTCAAGCGTCCGGATGAGGCTAGAGTTGGGCAGGGTGGAGACAACGGTACTCACGGGCATAAACGAACGCTGCCCAGCGCTGGCGTCCTCTTCCCGGGGCAGGCGTTCCCCTGGGCATCGGCCAGGCAGCGGTCAGAGCTGCCCCGAGCAGGAGCTAGAGGCGGCCTGGCCGCTCCTCGCTCCCACGGGAGAGCCCAGCCTCTGGCAGGGCGGGAAGCAGGGGGGAGATGTCCGGCCGCCGCTGGGGAGCCTCAGGAGGGGGTCTCTGGAGAAGGTGAGAGAAGAACTGCGGGAGGCCGGAGAGCGGGCTAGAAAGGAGACTGAGCAGCTTCGGGGCAGCGGGCGTATCTGGGACCTGTGCAGAGCCAGCACGGGGAAGGGCAAGGGATTGGGGAAGGAGAGAAACAAAACCAGCAGACCATTACTGATGGGCCCAACTACAAACTGAAGAAATTGTGCACTTAGTGCCATTTACTACAGCATTACTTTGGGGATGCAAGAGAAGGTCGCTGAGAGCAAAAGGAAAGGCCTTTGGTTAGATTCTGTCCCCCTCTTTCCGTTCCCTCTTTCCGTTCCCTCTTTCCTCCCCTCTTTCCGTTCCCTCTTTCCTCCCCTTTCTTCCCCTCTTCCTCCGCCTTCTTTTCTCCCCCTTCTCCTCTAACTCCGTGTTATTCAAAGTGCGGTGCTTGGAGCAGCAGCTTTGCTAACTAGGAGTTGCCTGAAATGCAGAATCGTGGACCCTACCCGACCTACTGCATCAGAATCTGAATGTTAACATTCTCAGGGGATTCGTATGCACAGTAGAAACGTGAAGTGCAGTGTATAGAAGGGTCTGTGTGTACATCTCTTGATTCTGTAGAATTTGGATGAAAATCTCCTAGTACACGTTTGCAACTCTTGTTCTTCCTCTCCTATCTCTCATCCTCTCTCTCTCTTTTACCACCTCCCAAAGTGCCTAGAGCTCTGCCTGCCAGAAGCACAGAAGGTGGGCTTGGTTACCAATTTCCATTGGGATGGGTACCTGGGAGATTTAGATGGTGGGAGAACACTGAGGGATCCCAGACCCACCTCGGGCTGGGGAGAGAAAGGACCTGGTTGAACTGACTTTGGTTGTGCTGGATGGGGTCGATGAGATGAAGGATCAGACCTGTGTTGGGGCTGTTAAGTGCACACTCTGCAAGCCCCCTTTGCCCCCCCCCCAACCCCCGCATTCCCTGATTCCATCTTATTCTCCCGCTCATGAGCCTTTTTACCTTCCACTGGTTGTTTAGGAGACCTAAACGGCCAGGGTGAAGGTAAAATCCTCACTTTTTTTTTCTTGGAGAGTAGAGGAAAGCATTCATTTAGAAGTTAGACATCCAGGGTGCTACACTCAGACTTGCGACTCATTTGACAGCTAACCTTGGGAAAATCTCTACACTTTGAGATTATCTTGTTCATTTATAAAGTAAAGGACTGAACTCAGCGGATTTTTAAGGTCGCCTGCCTTGTACAGGCTCTTATTTTTGAGAAGCTCTCAGAGCTTCTTGGTCCACTAACATTTAATGAAGTTTCAAACCGGAATCTAACTCAGCCAATACAAACAGCCCCCTCAAGCAAAACAAAAAAGACACTTTAATCTGATTGTGAAAAGCAGGGGTGGTTGTTGCCAAGAAAAATGAAGGTGGAGGCGGGAAGCAGCGAAAAAAAAGTGACAGAATGGCTGGGCGTGCGAGGGGGTGAGGCGCGCGTGGCGTGGCGTGGCGCGGGACTGCGGGGCGCGGCGACCGCTCTCCAGGGTCCTGAAGACGGAGAGGCCGCGGGAGGCCCGGTGGGCTTGGCGCCGTTCCACAGCTCTGCAGTCACTAGGTCCCCCTGTTTTCTTTCCGTGATGAAACTGTGGGAAGCGATTGTCAAGAGGGAGGGAGGAAACCTAGCAACCCATTCTCATTCATGAGGTCCTTTCTGGGAAGCTGCCGAGCGCGTTGGCTAATTTGTCTTTCGTTCATTTGTATGCGCCTGGGGAGAAATTGGAGCTCGGTTTGCATTTCCGAGTAAGTTCACACTCTTTCATTTCTCCTCATCACTTCTTCCTGGAGAATGAGGTCGTTCTCCTAGTATTTTCATTCTTTTCGTTCCCTCCCCCACTTTCTGGAAAGAGACGTTTATTTTAGCGCTTGGAGCTGGGAGCTCTGGAGGCTTCTTGGACAAGTGCCAATAGCTCACTTGGTGGGCGGGGTGGGGGGGCGTGAGCGATTTGGAAAACGCTCAGAGCAGGCCTTGGGGCCCAGCGTTCTTCTCGCCGGGGGAGGAAGACGAGAGACGCGCCCCTTGACTGGGGTTTGGGGTGAGGGCTCTGCGGACACCAAGCGAGCCTGGCCGCCCTGGGGCGGCTGGACCTGGGCGGGTCAAGGCTAACCTGGTGCACACCTCCGGGACGGGCCAGAGGCGGTGGTCGTGTGTGCCTCGAGTGCGGTGTAACGCGGCCTCAGTCACCTCATTGACGTGGGCACTGGGGCCCCCGACTCTGTGCTAAGGAAGTTAAGGGAGAGCTGACACAGTGCCTGGCGACTCAGAGCTGGACTAAGCCCACCTAGACCTTCCAGATCAGTCTTCAGGAAAGGGCCTGAACAAAGTGGAAAAGGCTGAAAGTGAGCAGGCACACTCCGAAACCCTCGAATGCCTTTCGTGGGTCCCAGCATTTTTGTCTCCAGCTCTGTTTCCAAATGATTTTGTGAGAACGTGTGAACCTGTAATCGGAGTCTTCCGTCTTCTCCTCTTGCCCCAGCCCTTCTTTCCAAGATATTTGCACTCCCCTTCCCCCGGCATGCTTCATTAAGCATTCTGCTTCGGTCCTGTGCTTCAAGACAGAGGCGCTTCTAAAGGAAATAGAGGAAATGTTCAGTCAGCATTACAGTCCCAGACGCAGTCCCAGAAACACAAGGCCTGAGCTCCTTTGATCTTCTGGAGAAAAATCTCCCTTTCCCCTTCCCTTGGTTGGTCGTTTCCCTCTGGATCAACAGTCTCTCCCCAATTCTGGCTCTCACTAGTGGGGTGTGAAGCATGATATATGGAGGGGGCTAAAGTCCATTTACTTCCTTTGGTCCTTCTGGCAAGGGTAGAACTATGAGTATCAATATAGCCACAAAATTCGATCCGAGCAAAGTTATCTGAGGAAAAACCTTCAGCTGCTGGCAGAGCTTATCACTCCAGAAAGTCCTCTTTCTTTTAGGCCTTTAGATTGTAGATGACGGTCTGAGGCTTTCAGGGATATTGGCCACAAAATGGAATCATCTTGGAATCTGTGTTCCTGAAAGCACTGCTCCTTAGAAATTATAAAACTTAGGGAATACTTTATTCCGATGGACTATCCACTTCTCATATTGATCACGTTAACAACTGAACCACGCAGAGGAGAAAAATCGCAATACCCCAAGTCAATATAAACAAAGTCTCACCCCTTGAGAGGCAAATTGAACATTTTTATTTACCCCTAAATGGTACCATTTCATAAAGAAACATCTTTTATGGGGTAGCATTGTCCCTAATCTAGTATGACTGGTGTTCTTATGAAAAAAGGAAATTTAAACACAGACATGCACACAGGAAGAATGCCACGTGAAGCCGAAGGCAGGGAGCGGAGTGATGCATCTACAGGCTAAGGGGTGCCAAAGATCGCCAGCGACACCAGAGCTAGGAAGAGGCATGGAATAGAGTCTGCCTCAGAAAGTTTTTGGTAACAAGACTGAAACATGGAAACCCCAAATGACATTCTGCTTTGCTCTACAGATTTTAGACTTGCCATCCTACACCTATATGCTATGGATTCTGGTTTTCTAAAGAACCTTGACTAATATACCCTAATATTGGTTTTATCATCTTTCATCTGGACTATTGGAATAGCACCATAACTGGTGTTTCTTCTACTTCTTTTGCCTCATTCTGTCTTATAGTGTAGTCTCAATACTGAAGCCAGAGTTATCCTTCAAAATGTAGGTCAGATGTTGTCACTCTGCAACTTCAAACTTTCTATTGGTTTCTTAGTTCAGAGTAAAATCCAAAGTCCTTACAACTAGCCATCAAGGCAATGTGTGAATTGTCCCACCCTATCACTAAGATCTCCTTTTCCTCTACAACTACCTCTGCAATATTGGTTTTCCATAGCATTTATTGTCATCTGACATACAATATATTCACTTGTTTATCTGTATGATTTTGTTCATTGCTATGTCAGTAATGCCTAGAAGAGTGCTTAGCCCCTAAGAAAACGCTCAATAAATATTTGTTGGACAAATAAATTAACAAACAAACTCAACTATTATTCAGCCATGAAAAGGAATAGGATTCTGATACATGTAAACATGAATTGTCTTTGAAGACATTAGACTAAGTGAAAAAAGCCAGACACAAAACAACAGATTTTGTATGATTTCATTTATATGAGGTACCAACATTAGGCAAATTCATACAGGTAGAAAGTGGTTACCAGGGGCTGAGGGAGAGGATAATGGGGAGTTATTGTTTAATGGATGCAGAATGCTTGGATTGATGAAAAAATTCTGGAAATAGATAGTGTAGATACTTACACAACCTTGTAAATTATTTAATGCCACTGAATTATGCACTTAAAGATGGTTAAAACGGTAAATTTTGTTATTTAATGTGACACTAAAAACTTTTCAAGGTGTGAGCAGTGCAAAGTTATTACAATGTTAGTGACTGCATTCCTTATGCTGTACATTACATCCCCATAACTGATTTATTTTATAACTGAAAGTTTGTAGCTCTTATTCTCTTTCACCTTTTCCACTCATTTCTCCATCCCTTCCCCTCTGGCAACCATCAGTTTGTTCTCTGTATTTGAGTCTCTTTCTGTTTTGTTTTGTTTGTTCATTTGTATTTTTTTAGAGTCCATATGTAAATGAAATCATATGGTACTTTTTAGAGTCCTTATATAAATGAAATTATATGGATCTCTATGTCCATCCATGTTGTAAATAGCAAGATTTTTTTATTTTCCTTTTTTATTTTTATTTTTGACACTAATACAGATGTCCCTAACCCCGCCCCTCCAATTTTGCCCTCCTCCACCCATCAACCTTCCCCCACTTCCCTCTGGTCGTCACCACACTGTTGTCTGTATTTATGAGTTATGCACATATGTTATGTTCTTTGGCTCATCCCTTCACCTTTTTCATCCAGTCCCTCCCTCATAGCTGTCTGTTCCATGCATCCATGCCTCTTTTTCTATTTTGTTTCTCTGTTTATTTTCTTCATTAAATTCCACATATGAGTGCGATCATATGGTATTTTTCTTTCTCTGACTGGCTGATTTCACTTAGCGTAATAGTCTCCAGGCCCATGCTGCTGTCACAAAAGGTAATATTTTCTTCTTTTTTACAGCTGAGTAGTATTCCATTGTGTAAATGTACCACAGCTTTTTTATTCACTCATCTACTGATGAGCATTTGGGCTGTTTCCAGATCTTGGCTATTGTAAATAACACTGCTATGAACATAGGGGTGCATATATTCTTTTGAATGGGTGTTTCAGGCTTCTTAGGATATATTCCCAGATGTGGGATCACTAGATCAAAAGGTAGTTTCATTTTTAATTTTCAAGATAACTTCATACTGTTTTCCACAGTGTCTGTGCCAGTCTACATTCCCACTAATGGTGTACTAGGGTTCTGCAGGGTAAACAGAGGCAGTTTGGCTTCCTCACTCAGATGTCTGGGGAACTAAGTTCTCATAGCCTTGAAACTGGGCCTGATAAGTATTCCCAAGCCTTTAGTGGGTCTGCATGAGCAGAATCACACGATGATATACAGTTTTCTGTCTTCCTGCTGGCTTTGTCTGTCTTCAGTATTTAAGGGGGTAGGGGCTCCCCACTGGGACACATAGGAGAGACAGGGGATAGGCACCATGCAGTGGACCATGCAGGAACATGTGCTAGGACACCAGAGAGGGGACAGATGACATGCAGTGTGACACGCAGGGACATGCAGCTTGCAGTATGTGTGGATTGCCCACCCTTGCATAAGGGCATGTCAGACATCCCAACGGCTCTGTGAATATTCTTCCATCTGCCCAAGTCCCGTGAACCTGTCCAGCCTTGAAAGGTCACAACACAGGTTCCCTTTTCTCCAAATCTTTGTTAGCACTTATTGTTTGTTGATTTATTGATGGCAGCCATTCTGGCAGGTGTGAGGTGACATCTCATTGTGGTTTCAATTTGCATCTCTCTGATTTCATATGTCTGTTGGCTCTTTATTCCATTCCATTGATCTATATGCCTGTTCCTAAGCTAGTACCAGGCTGTTTTGATTACAGTGGCTTTGTAATATAGTTTGTTATGAGGTATTGTGATCCTTCCAACTTTGTTCTTCCTTCTCAAGATTGCTGATGCTATTCACGGTCTTTTTTGGTTCCATACAATTTTTAAAAAAATATTTGTTCTAGATCTGTGAAATACGCCATTGACATTTAAATAAAATTGCATTGAATCTACAGATTGCTTTGGGTAATATGGAAATTTTATGCTTCCACTTATTTGTATCTTCTCAATTTCTTTATATCTTCCTCAATTTCTTTCTTTAAAGTCCTATAGTTTTCTAAGTACAGATTTTTTTTTTTTTACCTCGGTTAAATATATTCCTGGGTACTTTATTTTTTTTGTTGCAATAATAAATGGGATTATTTTCTTAGTTTCTCTTTCTGATAGTTCATTATTGGTGTATAGAAATGCCACGAATTTATAAATGTTAACTTTGTGTCCTGCTACTTTGCCACATTCATTTATTAGCCCTAGTAGCTTTTTGGTGGAGTCTTTAGGGCTTTCTATGTAAAATACCATGTAATCTATGAATAATGATGGTTTTATTTCCTCCTTTCCAATATGGATGCCTTTTATTTCTTTTTCTTGTCTGATTGCTACCACTAGAATGTCCAGTACTGTGTTGAATTAGAGTGGTGAAAGCAGCCATTGCAAGATTTCATATCTTTTATTGCTGAGTAATATTCCATTCTAAATATGGAATTTATATATATCACATCTTCTTTACCCATTCATCTATCAGTGGACACCTAGGTTGCTTTCCTACCTTGGCTATTGTAAATAATGCTGCAATAAATATAGTAGTATGTATATCTTTTTGAATTAGTGTTCTCTTTTTCTTCAGATAAATACCCAGAAGCAGGATTGCTGGGTCATATGATAGTTCACTTTTTTTTTATATTTTTAAGGAACCTTCAAATCTGTGCTTTTTTCTGTAACATTCCTTATCTCCACAGATCAGGAAAGGGATTATTACTGCATAAAATATCAGAAAATTGAAAAAAACTCAGAACTAATTTTTGAAGCTTCAGTGACATTTTTCTGGCATCTCCAGTTTCAAAAAAAAATTGTATGCATACAAACTACTATATATATTTTTTTATCATGGAATCTTTCAGTTAAAAGAGTTCATGTATATTTACCAAACAAGTTATTCCTAGGGAATAGCATGCATTATCATTGCAAAACCCCTACTCTATTTTACATGTTTATCTTTATCATAAAAACAATTGACTTTTTTTTACTCCCATGTACAAACATAGACAAAATAGTCTCGTAAATGTTCACTAATCATTGCTCCCAGCCTCCCCCCGCCAGCTTTTCATAAGGAAACTGAAGACCAGTGAGGTTAGATGATTTCTGTTAGAAAATGACTACCAGCCTGGGCCTCCTGACTGTGATGCTTCAACACCCCACATCCAGGAGACACGGTCGGTACTTACTAGTGCAGAAATATGGTAACCAACGACAGTGATTCTCTTGACTCATTTCCCTAATGTCTATACTAGTTTCTAGTTATTATTAAGTACCACATCTAGCTGTTCTTTAACCACATTAATTCTTTTATAACAAAATTCTAATTTCTCACTCTTCTCATACTCAGAAAGTAATGAGAATTCCAAAACTGGTTATACTTTCAAACCTCCATTGGAGAATGAATTACTGACTTCAACTCTATAGGTACTAACTAGGTCAAGTAATCGCATGGCTGTGAATTCCCTACTTTCCTTAGTAAATTGGTGAGTGCTCTGAGGTCCTAAAAAGATACTATAGTTTCTACAATGGCCCAATTTACCTAAAACTAAGGAATAGTATTTTAGGCACTACCAGAGCAATATTGACCATAGAAGCCCCTGGCCTTTTAGGTAGTAAAGAACACACAGCAAAGTGAAGGCTTTGGGAGAATCTGCTCCATAATGTCAGACGCCTTTGGTGAATTGAATCCATGGGTTCCAGAATATTGCTACTGTATTCTGAAATGAAATGCAATGTAGTTGAAACTCTATATAATTGCCAAATTTCTATTTAATTTTATTTCAAGAAACCTTATAACTTTAGGGCAGCAAAGCTTTCCAAAATGGTTGACAGTCATGGTGTAAACTAATTGTAAATTGTACATCTATTTTTCACTTCCTAGTATAGTTTCTCTTGAGGAGATATACAACAGGTCAATAAGGGTTCATATAGTAATATTTCACCTTGCTGCTCTTCAAAGATTGATGTCAGTAACTATGAGAAATGAACAATTTTGCCCTGGCTGGTATAGCTCAGTGGATTGGGCACCAGCCTGTGAACCAGAGGGTTGCAGGTTCGATTCCCCAGTCAGGGCATATGCCTGGGTTGTGGGCCAGGTCCCCAGTAGGGTTGTGCAGGAGGCAACCACACATTGGTGTTTTTCTCCCTCTCCTTGTCCCTCCCTTCCTGTCTAAAAATAGAATAAATAAAATTAGAAAATTGTTCTTTTCATCAAAACCCTAAGAGCTGGTAGAAGCAATTGCAAGCTTGAAAGCTGTAAGTGCGAGACCTGCAGGGGATGGAGCTGTTCAGAATAGTCATCTTTTTCTTGAGTTGTATCTGTGTGTAAGTTTCCAACACGGATGTCATTTGAATACTAACATTTTCCCCTGGGCTCTGCTGTTCTCCAGAGGTGATTAGTAAAATGAAGGAAGAGGATGGCAACAGCATAGAGCAGTGGAAAACCATACATGGAAAAAGGGGTAGCAGAGTCAGGAGATGGAGGCTCTCCTCCATTTGTGATTTCCCTTGTGATTCCAGATAAGTCTGTGCTCGCCAGGGCTGCAGTTTCTTTTTCTGTACAAATGAATTTGTGAAGATGGTCTCCAGGGTTTCTAACAGAGCTGACTCCTGAGTTCAGGATGGTGCCCATTCTCTGACACAGTCACTGTCCATTGCCTTCCCTTGGGACACAAACACCTGCATACTGCAATCCTCGGCCCTGCCTTGAAGCAGAGAAGCAGAGAAGCAGAGCAGAACCCCCAGAGAGAGCTCCAGAGCCAGCCTGCCTCCCCAAACATGCACTTATCAACATCCCCATGGTGACTTCCTCAGCTCTCAATTAAATTACAGCAGCCTCCTTCCACAGTTCCTGCCTTGAGCCCACACAGTGTCTATGTCTACTCTAACCTGTTCCCCACCCCTCAGATGGAGTGATCTTTCTAAAGGCAAATGTGATCATGTTACTTTCCTCCCTCTAATGTGAATTGTCCCTATTTTTCTACAAGACTTAGTATGACATAAAGACCATTTTGTTCATTTGTTGGTCTGCATTCTATTTGCTTACACACGTTTCTCACTATTCCTTTATACTCAAAGCTCCTTGTTCTCTCTGTCAAATTATACCCCTTTCCCAATTGGTTCTTCCTCTTCTCTCCCAGGGCAATCTCTTACTTAGCCCTCAAGTCTCGGCTTAGATGCTATTTCCTTTGGGAAGCTTTCCGGAGTTGGGTTAGTTGCCTATCTGCTTTCTCTTATCATAGCACTCGTAGCGCTTCTTGTACTCTGTTGTGGTGTTTGATTTCCCATTAGGCTCTAAGCCCTGTGGTTATCAGAACTTTGCCTTATTCAGACCTGTGTCTCTAAAACATGAAGCAGTACTGGGCCACAACATGTACTCAATATGTGTTATATCAATGAACTTAAAAAGGACGTGATCTAGAGTTGATCATTATTAAACCTGGACTATAGGTACATAGGGTTTTCCTATGCTATTTTTCTCTATTTTTATGTATGTTTGACATTTTCCATAATCAAAAGATTTATAAAAAGGCATGATTTTAAACATTGTATCTTATCTCTTCTTAAATTCCGATAGACCTGAAACCGTAGGATTGAAGCTGCCACAATTCCACTTGTGAGCCTCACGATTATGGCATTTGTTCAGATGGGTGTGGAGAGAAGGCCCGATGCAAAAGGGAGCACAGGCAGGTCTTTCTTGAAGAGTCTGCACTCCATTTATTCCCACTAGCCAGGCAGGATCCTCCCATTTCACACTGCTGGAGCACAAAAATAAACAAACAAGATGGCAAAAACAAGGGAAGACATTGTTCTGTCCAAAGTGGACAGTTTGTGACAGGGCTCTCAGGAAGGCTGCATGGGCTTTGTAGCTTTTCCAATGGTTTCTAATAAACCCGGCTTTGTGTGAGCCTCACTTAGGCTGCGAGGGGTCTTGTTATTCTAAAACTTTCTCCCTCTCTGGCCTGGCTGCCGGGAGAATTTGTTAGCAGTCACTGATTTCTTTGAGTTGGAGTTGACTGAATTAGATTGCTTTGCTTGGCATTTTAAAAGGGGTGTTTTTCTTGAGGAGGCTGGAGTTTGGTACTGCCTTGAAATCACACATTTTGAGGCCATTCAGGATTCATAACTGTCACTAATTTCCTTCAAGGCACATGAGACATTTAGCTAAACAAAGATTTTAACAATGACTTTAGCTTAAAGAGGTAAAGAGAAAACTTAGTATTTTAAGATTTTACCCACATGATGGGAATAAAGTAGGGAAATAACGCATTCCTATCTGTTAATCAGCTGGCCAGTCAATATTGTCTGGGCTTTTACCATGTGCTCAGCAGGTGTGAAGCCCTCATCGATAAAAGTAAGTAGGTTAACAACTGCTGTGGGATAAACTGGCTACAAACCAAGCACATGGGTTCTAGGGGTTACCCAGGACAGCAGAGCAGGATGAATGGGAAGTCTGGATCCATGCAAGTAGATTGGCTTTTATTTTTAACTCAAACTATTTGATTTAAAAAAAACTAATGAAATTATGTGACAGGCATTACTGTCTTGATTTTATAGATGATAGAACCAAACTCAGAGAATTAAACCCAACTTGGACCTGAATTATAAAAGCACTACTTGCCATTCCAAAGACATTGCTTTTTATGTCTTCATACCACCTGGGCACAGTTTGTACCTGGGTACACTTAAAGGATGCACATTACTGAACTCTTTCAGTTGGAAAAAAGGATGTTTTCAAGTAATCAGATTTCAGTTAGTTACAACTGAGCCTTGAGTTTTACCAGTTTGAAATCCTGTAGTGCTTAAATTTCCACCAGATGTCACCATTTGCCACTCTTTCACTCCCTTCAGTCTTGCTTCTAAAATGTATTAGGAAGGAGAGCCCATTTGGCTATTGGGCCCCTCAGGATGGTTACTGCATCTGGGCAAGAGCTGGAGGATTGTATGCTCTGAAACTTGACTCAGTGAGATAGAATTTGAAAATGTGCTGAGCGTTCTTCTGCCCTGATTTCCTCCCCCTTGTGATTTCATGTACTGAAACCATACAATTTCTGATGGGTGAGTCAGGTAGAATTAAACCTGGCCTTTAGCTAAGGCTGCATGGAAAAAAGAGTAGGTTTTGAAGTGAGTGGAGATTGCCAGAAATGCTACAGCTCCTCAGTGATCAATGGTAGACGCCAGTGCCAAGTGGGGCTGGGATTTGGACAAGGTTTGAGAGTGTGACTTTTGAGAAGGGGCCAGAAACAGCCCCAAATAACGGGCCTCTCACCAGCTCAAATTTTATATGTCTCAAATTACACTACTTAGAGTTCCTTCATTTAGATATAATATTAGCATTCCCAGTAAATTTTGTAAGGAAAATGTATTAATTCTTTTACATCTAAGTGCAAATAAATTTGAACTTTATTTTTTTCTGATGGGAGAAACCAGGCCAGAATGAGAGAATGAGGTGCCTAGGGTATGCTTGGGGATGTTGAAGAAGGGGATAAGGTGAGGGATGGGGAGAGAGAGAGAGAGAGAAAGGAAGACTACTGTTATCTCCCAGTTTGGCCCAGGCTAATGGGCACATTGCCCGAGAGACCTTCCTTCCCTTCCTATCACCCTCTGCACATCTTCACCTTACCTTTCTCAAGATGTAAAGAATGCACATGGGACAATGATTGCCCCCAAAGCCTGGACTCCTCCAGGAGCCAACAAATGATGGAAGATTCCTGGCTTTCTTTACTAAAATTGGAACTCCGGGAAAGGGAAAGCTTACAGGCCTTAATGACACTATTAAGATGTTAAAAATAGTCAGTTTGCAGCTATTTAAAAAAAAAAAGACAAAAAACAAAAAAGGAAGAAGTAGGGCCTGGCTTTCATTTGCTGATCATATGCTCATTTTTGAAGCCAGCAACAAAAGTGTCTATAATTAAGTGCATGTCCTTTTTGGAAGGTGCTGATGGCAATAAAGCTCTCTCTTCAACTGAAAACTTCAAAAAATATATCCTTCTGAACACGTGACTCCTGGGAAAAAGGTCACAGATGAAAGTCGTAAATAAACGAGGCTAAATTCAACTTGCAGACTTGGAGAGAGCAGACTTATTACAGAATTGGGAGATGTGTGAAATTGGTAATACCAAATGCTTTGATCATTTCTTTCCAGTAATGTTTCACTCATTCCATTTGGTCATATTTTGCTCAACTATTTTTCCATAACCTCAGGCAACTTTTGCTGATGACTTATAGATAAAAATATTCATGTCCCAGTGTGTCTGGGTCATCAGATGGTCATTGGCCTAACTCGAGAGAGCAGAGAGATTCACACAAAAACTTCACAGTCCACCCTTGTCCCCTGGGGTGTGGGGTGTGTCTGGTGACTCTAGACCTTAGTTGCTGTGGGGCCTATCTGCAGAGCTTTGCTAAATAGGGAATAAACGGAGGATTTGTGTGGATTTATCTCTGAGACGCATTTACAGACATAACTCAGAGATATTATGGGTTCAGTTCCAGACCATAGCAATAAAGTAAGTCGCATGAAATTTTTGGTTTCCTAGTGCATATAAAAGTTATGTTTATACTATACTGGAGTCTATTTAGTGTGCTATAGTATTATGTATTAAAAATGTACAATATCTTCATTAAAAAATACTTTCTTGCTAAAGGAATCACCACCTGAGCCTACTGGAAAAATGGCACCAATGGACTTGTCTGACACAGAGTGGCCACAAACCTTCAATTTGTAAAAATCACACTGCCTGTGAAGTGCAACAAAGCAAAGCACAACAAAATGAAGTATACCTGTGTAAAGTTTGTGAGTAATAGATATAAAAACGCCAGAACTCAAACACCTAAATCAGGGCTGCTTCCTTGAGCTTTGTGGCTGCTTTGAAAGGCCCATATACTGATTCAAAGCTGCAGTTGCTCAAGACATTCTGGATAACTCCTTTAAGGCTGTCTCACAGCCCTGTCCAGGTAGCTCAGTTGGTTAGAGTGTTGTCCCAATATGCCAAGTTTGTGGGTTCGATCCCCAGTCAGGACACGTACAAGAATCAACCAAGAAATGCATAAATAAGTAGAACTAACTCTCTCTCTCTCATAAATCAAAAAAAAAAAAAAAAAAAAAAAAGACTCTCTCACAACCTACAGAATGGCCAGGAGTCACTGAACAAGGGGTAGATGCCAGACACATATTGGGCTAGTTCTCTCTTCTCAGAATTGGAAATGAGAACATGGAGACACAACGATGAAAATCTGTTAGTGCTGAGCTGTCTTTCTAGTATCTTCCATGACTTCTGGGTTTAGGTTCCTGAGCTGGCAGGCCCCTGCCTTCCTGCTGTTTCCTTTTATCTTCTTGTCATGTGCAATTTGAGCAGGCAGTTAGAAAGATGTGTAAAGACTATGCTTATGATATTTTAGTTCATTTTCGGTATTATTTTGAATAAAAGTACTTGGAATGGTCTATCACTCGAAAATGAATCCTTACAGTTTTCAGTGTTGAGAATTCAAAATTATATAAGCAAAATATATTCTTAAGAAAAAACATATTTGATTACACAATTGATGTTAAATTACTTATGTAGTCTGCAATTTGGATTTCGTTCTTGAATATCTGAATATATTCCAATAGTCTCTGCATCATTTAAACTATTATCTTTCAACATATTTTCTTTGTTTTAAAATTCATTTTTCCCAGTCATTTAAAATGTAGTAGCTATAAATCCATCCTACAGAAATTTCTAAAATAAACTCCAAAATGATACAAGCCTAATACGCATTGGTTTTACCCACAGAATGGAAATAAATGGTTCACATAGAACCTCCAAATTTACTATCTAATGTTCCCAGTAGAGTTCACTTACATCTTTACCTTGCAAAAAAGCAGAAGTGTAATATAAATTTTCTTGGATATTTGCAATGATTTTAAGGTTCTGTAAAGGCTGGTTTGATTTTGGCAGGAAAATCAACATGATTTTATGAGACCTTTCGAATGGTGGAGATGAGACTTAGATATATATTTTTCCTAACCATTAATTTAAAATCTGAGGGTTATAAAAATTCTTAAACCAAAACAGTAAACTGATACCAACCAGGATTTTTACAATTTGTTTTTTAGACTTGCAAACAGGATTTTGGGGGTCATTTTTAAAGGTTTTTCTGAAAGGTCAAGATGAATGGTGCTAACCAATGAATGTCCGAAGCATATACTAGCAGCTACTACTCTGGTATATAAATAGAAAATGGAAAGTCGTATTATTTGTTATTTATTTTTAAATTTTTTCCTTTTTGTTGAATTTCTTGGGTTGACACCGGTTAACAGAATTATACAGGTTTCAGGCGCACAATTCTACAACTCCTCATCTGTACATTGTATTGTTCATCACCCCAAGTCAAGTCCCCTTCCATCAACACTTACTCTCCCACACCCTCCTCTACTCCAACCCTACCCCTGGCAATCACGGCACTGTTGTCTGCGTCCATGAGTTTCTTTTTTCTTTTTCCATCCCTCCACCCAGCCCTTCAACCTCCGCACCCCGACAGCTGTCAACCTGCTCTCTGAGTCTATTTTGCTTGTTAGTTCATTTTGTTAATTAGATTCCACATATGAGTGAAATAATATAGTGCTTGTCTTTCTCTGGCTGGCCTATTTCACTTAGCATAATGTTCTCCAGGTCTATCCATGCAGTCCCAAAGGTATGATTTCCTTTTTTATGCCCTAGTAGTATTCCATCATGCAAATACAGCACCACTTTTTTTTCTACTTATCTACTGATGGATACTTGGGCTGTTCCCAAATCTTGGCTATTGCAAATAATGCTGCAATGAACATAGGAGTGCATACATTCTTTCAAATTACTGCTTTGATTTTCTTTGGATATATTCCCAGAAGTGGGATTGCTGGGTCATATGGTAGTTTTGTTTTCAATTTTTTGAGGAAACTCCATACTGCTTTCCACAGTGGCTGCACCAATGTGCATTTCCGCCAGCAGTGCACCAGGGATCCTTTTCCTCCACATTTTTGCCAACACTTGTTATTGTGGATGATGATGCCCACTGGGACAAGTGTGAGGTGTTATATCATTGTCTTTTAATTTGCATTTCTCCGACAACTAATGACATTGAGTATCTTTTCATATGTCTATTGGCCATCTGTATGTTCCCTCTGGAGAAATGTCTATTCAGGTCCTTTGCTCATTTGTAAATTGGATTATTTAGTTTTGAATGTTGAGTTGTATAAGTTCTTTATAAATTTTGGATATTGGCCTCTTACTAGATGTATCATTAACGAATATGTTCTCCCATTCAGTGGGTTGTCCCTTCATTTTGTTGATGGTTTCCTTTGCTGTGCAAAACCTTTTTAGTTTGATGTAGCCCCATTTGTTTATTTATTCTTCGTTTCCTTTGCCCAAGGAGATATGTTAGAAAAAATATCGCTATGAGAAATGTTTGAGATTTTATTGCCTATGTTTTTTCCTAGGATTTGTATAGTTTTGTATAGTCTAACATTTAAGTTTTTAATCCATTTTGAGTTTATTCTTGTGTATGGTGTAAGAAGGTGGTTTAGTTTCATTTTTTAACACATATCTGTCTAATTTTCCCAATACCATTTATTGAATAGATTATCTTTATCCCATTGTAGGCTTTTGCCTTCTTTGTCAAATATTAATTGACTATAAAGTCATGGATTTATTTCTGGGCTTTCTATTCTGTTCCTTTGATCTATATGTTTATTTTTATGCCAGTACCATGCTGTTTTGATTACTATGGCCTTATAGTAAAGTTTGGTGTCAGGTGGCATGATTCTTCCAACTTAGTTCTTCTTTCTCAAGATCTTCTTGCTATTCAGTGTCATTAGTGGTTCCATTTAAAGTTTTGAAATATTTGTTCTAGTTCTTTGAAATATGCCACTGGTATCTTGATAGGAATTCTTTTGGATCTATAGATTGCTTTGGATACTATGGATATTTTGATGATATTAATTCTTCCTATCTATGAACATGATACATGCTTCTACTTATTTGTATCTTCTTCAGTGTCTTATAATTTTCTGGGTACCGGTCTTCTATATCTTCAGTTAAATTTATTTCTAAGTATTTTATTCTTTTGAAGCAACTGTGAATGGGATTATTTTCTTAGTTTCCCTTTCCGATAGTTTATTATTGGTATATAAAAATGCAACTGATTTCTAGATCTATATTTTATATCCTGTGATTTTACTGAATTGGTTTATCTGTTCTAGTAGTGTTTTGGTGGAATCTTTAGAGTTCTTTATATACAATATCATGTCATCTGCAAATAATGACAGTTTTACTTTTTAATTTGGATGCCTTTATTTTATGTTTTTGTCTGATTGCTATGGCTAGGACTTCCAGTAGTATGTTGAATAAGGATGGTAAAAGCAGACATTGCTGTCTTGTTCACAATCTTAAGGGGAAACACTTTTAGTTTTTGTCCATTGAGTATGATGTTAGCTCAGGGTTTTGCATATATGACCTTTATTACACTTACATATGTTCCTTCTATTCCCACTTTGCTGAGAGTTTTTTTAAATCATAAATGAGTGCTGGGTTTTATCAAATGCTTTTTCTCCATCTGTTGATATAATCGTGTGTTTTTTATCCTTCATTTTGTTTACGTAGTACATCACATTTTTTGAGTTGCAGCTATTGTACCACTTGCATTCTTAGAATAAATCCCACTTAATCATGGTGTGTGATCTTTTTACTGTATTGCTGGACCCAATTTGCTAATGTTTTGTTGAGGATTTTAGCATCTATGCTCATCAGTTATATTGCCTTATAATTTTCTTTTTTTGTAGTGTCTTTATCTGGTTTTAGAATTAGGATAATTCTGGCCTTGTAAAATGAGGCTAAGATTCTTTCCTCCTCTTGAACTTTTTAGAATAATTTGAGAAGGATAGGTCTTAGTTCTCCTTTGAATGTTTGATAAAATTCACCAAACCATCTGGTTCAGGACTTTTATTGGTTGGGCTTTTTTGATTACTGTTTCAATTTCACTAGTTGTAATCTCTTTAGTCAGGTTCTCTGATTCTTCCTGATTCCGTTTTGAAAGGTTGTATGTTTCTATGAATTTATCCATTTCTTCCAGATTGTCCAATTTGTTGGCAGATAGTAGTTCATAACACTTTCTTACAATCCCTTGCATTTCTGTGGAGTCAGTAGTTACTTCTCTTTCATTTCTGATTTTATTTATTTGAGTCCTTTCTCTTTTTTTCTTGATGAGTCAGGTTAACGGTTTGTCAATCTTTGTTTCACTAATCTTTTATATATTTTTTAGACTTATTTCTTTCTGCTCTGATCTTTATTATTTCTTTCCTCTACTCACTTTGGGCTTTGTTGTTGTTTTTTCTAAGTTTTTTTAAGAGTAAAGTTAGCTTATTTATTTGAGATTTAAATCCTGAGCTCTAGTGTTCCAGAAAGAAAAATTATTTTGTTATGTAATTTTCAAAAAAGTGCAAATATGCTAAAAAACCCTCATATCTATCACTCAGTTTCAATGATTATCAACATATTGCCAATCGTGCTTCATCTTTTACCAGTCCCCACCCCCCACATCTTTTTTCTTTTGGAATATTTTAAAACAATGTGAAGAGCACATACCATATCTTCTGAAACGCTTCTTCTTTACTGTTTGGGTTTCTTTTTTTTTTTTTTTTTTCTAAACATAACCACGGTCCCATTTGAGCGGGATGTTCTTTCGACAGTCATGAACGCATTCATTACACATGGTTCTCCGGCCTCATCTACAGACACTTTAACTAAACAGAGCCACATTACCAGCAAATAATCTTTTGTGATCCAACTAACCATGCAGAGCCCCCTCCTCCTTACCTGGACTCTGTTCAGTTATTTCTAGCAGTCTCCAGGGCGTCTCCTTGCGCTGGTAACCAAGTCTCTCAGCTCTCACATACTACTGCGCATGCCCCCGCCTCCTTTCTTTCGTGCAGTTCCCTCTGGCACTTGGGTTACACCGGATTAGCGCGGGAGCCAGTCAGTGCACTGGACGCTGCTCTCGACTGGTCCGGAAGCCTCAGCGCTGCCTTCCCAGCTGGGTGGCCCCCACCCTTCATGAATAACTTCCGTGCAATACCCCTTCCGACAACTTCCATGCAAACCTCTCTCCGCTGATGGAGAAGAGAACCCTTTGTGTCCCATGGGCCCCTTCCCTACTATATCAGTAAAGAGCATTGCCAGGTGCCCTTAGTTTTGTTTTTTCTTCTCTAGGCCACAGGCTCCTCTAAAACGTTCCCACTTCCAGGAGACCTGCTCACCCCTTCCTCAAGCCTCTGTTCATCACTCACCCATTTCTGTTTGTTGTCATTGCTATCCGGTTCGATCTTGCTTTTGCCAACTTTCCTTTGATGTTTTCTTAGTATTTCTATTATTATAATTTTCTGTATAGTCTGTGTTTTCAGGAAAAATTTGGAAGGCATATTGCTTCTCATTTTACGAACACCTACCTGAACCTTCTTCAAAGGCACTCTTAGATCTGTATTAACTATCCTAACCAAAATAGAAAAAACCCTTCTGACTTCCTTTCACTGGACATGAAGGGGAGGACCTGTTGTCTCTCCTCTTCTCCCTTTCTCTGTATCTGTGAATTTAATCTGCAGTTATAAGCCTCCTCCCTTGTCCCACCCCCCCTTTTCAATAATATAATCAAACTTTTATTTATTTACTTACTTAATTAACTTATTTAGAGAGGAAGGGAGGGAGAAAGAGAGAGAGAAACATTGATGTGCAAGAGTAACATCAGTCAGTTACCTCTTGCACACCCCCAACCAGGGACCTGGCCAGCAACCCAGGCACGTTTTCTGACCAGGAATCAAACCCAACCAGCGACTTTTCAGTCTGTGGACGACGTCCAACCCACTGAGTCACATCAGTCAGGGCAATAATATAATTGAACTTTTAAAGAATAGTCATATTTCACATTCACATTTTTACATCTAATACCTCCATCTGATTAACTGTTTCAGTAATTACCACCAATCCTTCCTTTCCAACAGTGACTTTCTCGTATTTATGGAGTTCTTATTTTGTCTTAATTTTTAATTTAGGAAGTGTGGCTGTGTTATGCATTATTAATATCCCTGCATATGGTAAAATATTTTACTCTTGAGTTAAGGCATGAATGACGCTTGGTTATGAAAAATTCTTGGGATACAAAGATTTGTCTTCAGAGCCCTTTAGCTATAAATCTCTTTACCACTTCAGAGAATTATATGGTGAAGGTCCTTTTTCCCCCCTTGGTAGGTATTCTTATTTTTTTTCTCTCTGGATATTTATAGAAATATCATTTTAATGTTTGAAATTTGAACATTATATGAAGATGTTCCTAGGTTTAGTTTTATTTTCATTAAGTTTCCTTGGAATATAATATGTACTGGGTTGGCCAAAATGTCCATTTTGCTTTTTCCATAAAATAAAGGACACATTTTTCATTTGCACCAATAACTTTATTGATTTGGATACTTTGAGTACATCAGCTCTCTCCTGCTATTGTCTTTTAGCGGGTAGAGGCCAGGGGTGCTGCATAAAACAACCCCGTAGCAAATAATTATTTGGCCAAAATGTCAAAGAAACTTTGCAAATCACTTTTGGCATGTACAATCAGTCACAGCACCTTCTTCATACACTGCACAAATCTTTTATTGCAACTCACTTGCATTATTACCTTTCTTGAAATAATAAAGCATAATATGCCAAAAATGTTGCACATATTCTTCCATCTTTAATATTGAAATGGCTGCACAAAAATTCACCAATTTTGATATTTTTTTAAATGCATGCTAATATGACTGCTGTCACAATTTACTCTAACAAAATTGTTTTGAATGAAGTTAAAGACAACTAAGCACTACTAGAGCCATCATGTGGAAAAAAATAATGGACTTTTTGGCCAACCCAATATTTTTGAATTATTTTCTGTATTTGTATCAAAAATATAAAATTATGTTCCTTTAAAGAAACTTGATGGTTGTTGTTTCATCTTCTCAGGTCTTCCATTTACTTAGTCCTTTTATCCATACTTAAGATGGATAAAAACATGTCCTCCAAATGGACAAATGTTTCCAAAACATGTCCTCCATATCTATTACTTCCTTTTACAATTTTAACTTTTTTCTTTCTCCATTGTGTTTTGATAGACTTTCTTGCACATATTTTTCTATTTTGCTAATTTTAATTTTTGTTGTGTCTGTTTTGTTATAAAAGTCTTCTTGCCTGTTTAAGTTAATAGCTGAATATCTTACCTCCATATAAAACTTCCTTTTCTAGAGTTGTTTTTTTGGGGGGGTACCTCATTAATTTTAGAAATGAAACATCTGCTTGATTATTATAATGAATACAACACAGGTATACATTGTTAAATATTTCCTTTGCTTCCGCTGTGTGTATGCTATGGTGGTACAGTCAACATTAACCTACAACAAGGCCCCAGAGGCAGTAGAAAACATTCTGGCTCAGTTGGCAGAAACTTCTGAAAGCAATGCTGACACGCGGCTGCAGAGATGTTCTTTATGGGTTTTCCACGGAAGTGGTAATGCCCTCCCCTTGTAAAATTAGACTCTCTGTGGCAATGCCATAGCGCCATAAAAAGGATGCTGGTGTGTTTGGTAACATGTGTAGCCACACAAAGCTATGAATTTTAAAGAATCACTGCCATTCATTTCTGTATTCAGAAACTCTAGGTTTACATTCCCAGGAACAAAAAAAAAAAACAAAAAAAAACTCAGGCTAAGTTAGAAAACTGTATAATGCTCTATATCCTTTAACCCATTCTCATTCAGAAAAATCTCATAAGAACAATTAAACACAATAAAATACTATTTATCTTTGCTAAAACAAATCACTTTGTGGTGCCTGGTGTAGGTGTTGGCCTATCAAAAATGTAATCCAGTGGAGAAAACTCGATCTTTAATGTAAAACCCTGAAAGTCAATTATTTAAATGTTTAGAAAATTGGCAAGTATGACCAAAATTTGTATTTACAAGTTTTTATCTATAACTTTGAAAGATAGAACTGATGTGGAATTTTTTTTGTACATTGTTATTTTCAGAGTCAAAAAATCTTTACTTCTAGTGGGGAAATTGAAGATGTTTACATTGTGTCTTATTAAGCAAACACTTGGCTTTTACATGATATTCCCACTGGAAAAATGAAAGAGTCACATTTTCCTAGAAACTTTACTTTATGGTAATTAATGAAAAACAATTATGATTGAACTCTTTGACTTCAGAAGATTGACTTTTTTCCAAGTCAATTGAAAAGCACAGATGTACATTATTTATGTGTGTATGTACATATGTATACCTTTAAAAATACATTCTTTTCTGATATATGTAAAGGGTGTTTCTTTTTCTTTTTCTTTTTCTTTTTTGAGGGGGTAGTGATCTGAATTTTCTATTAGCAATTAGAGATTAAAGCTGACTGGATGGTGCAGAGGGGACTGTAGGTGCTTATCAGAGCCTTGGTCTTCTCTACATTTTCTAGCCTTTGTGATTAGATTGGCCATGTTCTTGGATCTGGTCAAAAAAATGTGAGCAATGGGATGCACCTCCTACTGAGAAACTTAAGATCCTGTCCCCTTTTCCCACTCTCCCTTTCCTGAGTATGCTTCCGGAGCAACCTTGGATCCACAACTCGGCAAAACCACACATGGAAGCAGCCCTAGTCCTGGGAGAGAATAGCCTGACCTACATCAAACTGTGGCAGGATTGAAAAGTATACTTTGATTTGTTAAGCCACTGAGATTCTAGGGGTTTATTTGTTAATAAATAAACTGACTGATATAGGTGAGTTTTCTGAGTTGAGCTCTCTGCATTGAGGTTCTAATATTTAGTATCCGGTGTTTTTCGTCAGTCAAGGTGAAACATTGCTTTGTTATTTATGAAAACATAATTTACTTATTAAATTTTTTGAAAATCGTATGAGATATTTTGGCAGTTGCTTTTTCCATTCACTCTTAAATTGATCACCATTTCATTTACTATTTTGAAAGGCAAAGTAATTAGCTGATGTCTTAAATGCTTCATCAAGTTAAGACAGAGTCCCAAACTCTGGGATAATAATACCTTTTATGACAAGCTGAAATAGTATTTGACTTTATTTTTGTTTTACTCATAATGTCACACAGATTGTCCTGGGTTCTCTGAGCTAGAGGCTGAGTAACTGAAGAACTGTTTTTACCTTTCCAGTGACTCCAGTGACTACACCCATGGGCTTCTTTATGGTCCCCCTCAAAAGAAGACAGTACGTATATGTCTCATTGAGAGCTGAAAGCCCTTGAGTCTGGAGACCATTGGGCCATATTCCCTTTGCCTCATCTGGAAACATCCGACAATAGGTTCTGGAGGACTGACAGTTAATATGCACTTGCTAACTAGCTATGGAAGATGTAACCATGACAGTTTTCCAAAGGGTCCTTTTTCTAAAGAAGTTTGCGAGCATTTCAAGTGTTAAACTACTACAAAATGTTTTCCCCCCCAGAGGGCCTTCAGAAGGATAAGAACAAACTTTATCCTTCTCAGTGAACTTCCTCTTTCACAAATGGAGGCTGGGCAGAATAATTTTGTCTTCTGAATGCATTAACATTTCTTTCTAAGATATTTTTCCTTTCTTCTTTTCTCTATCCTTTTGGTTACACAAAGCTCCATTGTTTTTGTAGTTACCCTTGGGGGCCTTGACATTTCCTTTTCTCATTTCAGTGTATGAGGTCTCAAAACAAGAGGTTTGATCAGATGCTCAAGGGATCACACATCTGGAACAGAAAGCACTCGGAAATCTGCACTCTTAGAGGAGCATTGACATTGGAGTGATACGAAAAATAGTGTTGTGGAAACAACTTTCCTGTCCAAGACCAGACCACATACATATACATATATAGCTATATCAATCGATTAATCAGTCAATAGATATATAGGTAGATATCTGACTTCCTGCAAGCATGCTGTAAAGCTTTCTCTCTTCTCATGTATATCACTTAGAAATAGCGACTGGTCCAGGGTGCTTCCTGCCTCACACTTGCACTCCCTGCCCTGAATGAAAGGAAGCAAAAAACCTGTGGAGAAAAAAAAAATTCTGATGAAGATGAGTGTGGTAATGTGTGTGCATGCACATGTGTGTGTGGGGGGGGGTACTAATTTATTTTGTAGTAAATGAGTAGCCCATGTGGGAGTACTTTTGGCAGAGTGTACAGGGAAAACACTATGAAGAAGACTGGCTTCAAGCCTACAAAATTATAGCTCACTTTCTAAATCACTGTCAGAGCTATTGAATTAGTATTAAAATCAATGTCAGAAAAACCTAGGCTGAAGTCAGTCAGCCTACTTTATACATGTAATCAACAATATTTTCCAACTTTTTTTTTCATCTCTAAAACAGGCCTAGTGGCATTAAAACCACTGACCTAATGAAATTAGCTAAGGATCCAAATGAAAAAACAACCTGAAGAACCACAACAATAAATGTAGGCAATTGTTGTGTTGGTATTATTAGTCTAACCAGCTTTTGGAGCTTTGTGTTTTTAACTTTTTGTTTTGGAATAATTATAGATTCACAGGAAGTTCCAAAAAAAAAAATCTATAGGGCGATACCATGCACTCTTCACTCAGTATTCCCCAGTGGAAACTTCAGAAGTCTAGGATAATATCAAAAGCAGGATGGACATTGGTATAATTCAAAGAGCTTATTCAGATTTTACAAGCTTTACAGGCATTCATTTGTATGTGTGTTTATGTGTGTGTGGTCCTGTGACATTCTATGAAGTGTGTAGTTTTGTGTAACTACCATCAAGATCAAGGTAAGGAACTGTTTCATCACCACAAGGCTGCTTCATACCAACACCTCTGTAGCTATATCTACCACCTAACCTTTGGCATCCACTAATCAGTTCTCCATCTCTATAATTTCATTTCAAGAATATTATATGAACGGAATCAAAGTATGTGACCTTTTGGGATTGGCTTTTTTTTCTCACTCTGCATTATTCTCTTAAGATATATCTAAGAGATAGATATCACTAGTTCATTCCTTTTAGTTGCTTCACAGTATTCCATAGCATGAATGTACCACAGTTTCTTTCATCGTTCATCTCTTCAAGGGCTTTTGGGTAGTTTCTAGTTTTTGGCTATTATGAATAAAGCTGCTATGAACGTTAGCATGCAGAGTTTGTGTGAACATAGGTTTTCATTTCTCTGGGATTAAATGCCCAAGAGTGAAATTGATGGGCCATATGATCGTTGCAGGTTTAATTTTGTAAGAAACTGCCAACTTGTCTCTGGATTGGCTCAGCCATTTGCATTACCACCAGCTATGTACGTATGAGTGATCTAGTTTCTATACATTCTTGCCAGCATTTACTTTTGTCACTGCTTTTCATTTTAGCCATTCTGATAGGTATGTAGTGAATATAGTAATATTTCATTGTGATTTTAATTTGCATTTCCCTAGTGGCTAATTATGTTGATTATATTTTCATGTGTTTATTTACCATCTGTATATGCCCTTTGAGGAAATGTCTGTTCACACCTTTTGCCCATATTCTTAGTTGGGTGGTTCTTTACTCTTGAGTTTTGAGTGTTCCTTATATATTCTAGATACAAGTCCTTTGTCATATATGGAGCTTGTCAACATTCTCTTGAAGTTTGTATCTTGTCTTTTCATCCTTTTAGTTAGAGTCCTTGGCAGAGCAAAAGTTTTTATTTTTAGCAACTGCAATTTATCCTTATTTTCTTTGTGGATTTTGCTTTTGAGGTCTGAAAACCCTGTCTAGCCTTAGGTCACAACGATTTTCTATTATTCCGAAAGTTTTATAGTTTTACATATAGTTGTGCATGTAAGTTTGTGACCTATTTTAGTTTAATTTTTGTATTAGGTATCAGGCTTAGGTTGAGGATATTTGGAGGGTTTTATCACTGGGGCCTAGGTACATTCTAGTCAACTTTCTCCCTGTCTACTTCTCTATATTTCTAATTTCACATCCACCTTCAGTTTTACCTCTTTTACTCTTTCATTGGGTCTTTTTCAGTTGTTTTATTTTATATTGATGTTTCATCCCTGATTTCCTACTGCCTTACTGATTGAAAGAATGCAATTACATAGATATCTTCTATTATTGACATGAGTCATGCCTGTAATAGGATATAATGATAATGTCAATATGTTTGTCTTTCCCAATATATTGTAAGTCTATAGAGAGGGAGGAGCATATCTTTCTCCTCCTCAAAACCTAGACCAAGATTTTGCAGATAGTAAGGACTCAACAATATTTGTAGAATCAAAAGAGTTATGCCAAGTATATATTTGCTACAAGAGGGACATGCTCACCCATATGTGCATCTGTACTCAGTTGCAATGTTAAAAGATTTTTTTTTAAGGCAAAACTGAGTGGAGCAGCCGGTAGCATCCTAATTGGATCACCCCTCACTGCTCGCATCTGCTGCTCTACAGGTTGGAAGCTGTTAATGAGGTCAGGATGGCAGCTTGTACTGCCCAGCGCCAGCAGTGCAGTTTATTCTAGGATGCCATGGGAAGGCATACTGCTGATTCTTAAACACTTTTCCAGTCCATTTGCCTATGATTTGATTTAAGCATATCCCTCAAGACAGAACTTTCAACTTACATGTATGCACATATTTTATACACACACGCACATACTAATGATATAGGTATGTAGTTGCTGTTTCCTCAGAGTAGCCTCCAAATTCTACTATCTAGGAATCATCTTTGCCTGTTTTGCCTATATCTAGATATCCATTAATTAAGGATTTTTGGCCATGATATCCTATTTCATTCTAGTTTCCCAAAGACCTCATGCTTAGGTGATAACAGGGAAGGTGGAGATTCAAGTCTTGTTTGTTCACATGTGTTTGAAAGCTCAAAAGCACAGGTCAGTACATTTCTATGAACAAGTCTTTTCTCATGATTATAAAATACTTTTATTCTCCTTACGAAAATTAAAATAACATGGGGGGAAAGGGCAGATCCAGGGGTTTAAATAAAGTTTGCAAATACATAATTCTTATCAGGATATGAGCCATAGCATAGGAACAGATAAATTTTTAAGTGTTAAGTATTTGGAAGGGTTTGTTATTGTATGATTTTGCATCATTTAATTCTGAGCTATGATCATTATTTGTTAGACATTAACAAATGCCCATCCTCCACAACACCAAATAACCTTTTATGAGATATTCTATTAATAGTTAAGAGGATTTATAGACTTAAACTGTATTTTCTGCAAAGATACACACAACACTAAGTAGGAAAATTGTCTCTCTTTGGGGAAATAATGTGATTTATTATTTAAATTTATGCTTAGGAAATTCACTTTAGGAAACTATGATTTTAGGGAAAGCACCTGTTTGCTCCTTAATGTTTTTATATTCCTTCATCAGTATATTAATTTTTTCTCTAGCATTTTTGTAGAAAGCAGTCTATAATTTTTCTTTCATTACTATATAGGATATAATCTTTATATCAGAGAAAAACGTTCAATGGGTTAATAGCAATAGTCACAAAAATTTGTCAAAGTTTTCTGCTTTTTAAAACATTACCTTCTGAGACAAACAAAACATAAATAGTCATTTGTCTTGGTAAAGGGAAGCTGTTTAGACTGGAGAAAACTGGACACATCAGGTAATCATCATCCAAGTTCTAGTGTTTCTTTTGGGATTGATTTGGAAACAATTTTGATATAACATCAATAAGATAAAGTGAGCAATGGCACTGAAGCTTGCTTGTGGTTTTATATTCTTTCTAGATAAACTCTTTCCTTGTCAGGAAAGGATCATGGATTGAGGAGATTGTCTTACCTTGATATCACACAGAGCTTTGCTGTCCCCTTTTCCTGTGGTTTGGTGAATGTTTGCATTATATCCCTCAACCCTAGGCAGAAGTAGACATTGCTTCCACATGGACGGTCTGAAGAAATGTTTCTGGAGGCACTCTTGATTATCTTGGGAAAACCTGCACATATTTTTATAGTAATGGCTCCATATGAGTCCTGTAGCCTGATTTTAACAACCCCAGCCCAAGGTCCACACTATTTCTCTTCATTTGGCTGATTGGTGAGCCGTCTCTTAGTCCCCTGGGGACCTCCCTGGAAAGTGACACTAATCCAAGCAAGAGGATTATCTGTTTTGTGGATGGCAGTTTCTCCATATATCTTTAGTGTCCTATTTCAGGTAGGTCCTCCTATTTTGAATGTTTAAGTATGTTACGACTGCCCTCTACAGGTAGCAATATATTCCCAATTAAAATTTAATTCTAAATCAAAACTGAAAGAAATGATTCAAATGATATATTGCTTAGTATATAATAATAAAGGAAATAGATTGCTTGTCAGAATTCTGTACTAGCAGTGTGTGGTAGGGAATAGTACTTGGTAATCTTGGGCTATGCTATTGAGTGGTAGATGTTCTGCCAATTTATTTAGGTTTCTTTTTCTTCCTTTCTTTGCATATTAACAACTTACTTTTATTTTTTTAATATCACAAACTTCAATCAGAATACTTTAAAAATATTCTGCATGCATTTTACAAATCTGACGGAGGCTGAGTATGCAGCTTACTTACATTATACTATTAAGTTTTAACTTAACAGCCAATTAACACATATTTAAAATCATTAAGTACATGTAACAATGAAAACATCAATGCATTAATCTGATGGTATCTTACTACTACGAACATGTTCATGTAACACTACTAGTAATTTCCCTGGAGCATTGGCAACACGTAGATGGAGGAATTTCCCTCAGAAGCAAGTTTAAGGGATTAAATGTCATTATCATCATCACCATCATCATCATCACTACTGAGAATAAAGCTGCTGCCTATGCATGGCCCCTTTTTCCTGAACATCCCTCAAACTACCCACAATCCCTTTCTTGTAAGAATCATCAACCAACTTCTCACAGGAATCCTCATCAAACAGCTTCTCATTGGAATTGTCATTTTTGAACATGTTTTCATCTATAGCTTCTTCATCCTTTGCATCTCTTCATCTTCTTTATCTGAATATTCAAACATCTTTTCATCTGCATCATCTTATTCCTCCTTTACATCAGTATCTTCAAGCCCCTTTTTCATCTGCATTTTCTTCATCCTCTTTTTCATCAGACTCACCATCAAAAACTTATTTATATGCAACTTCTTCTCCTTTCTTTTCATCTGATGCTTTGTCAAACTCTCTCTGAGCCCTCATCAAACACTTTTTCAGAGCTGTCATCTTCAAATTCTGATTTTTCAGACTCATTTTCTTCTAACTCTTTTTTGAGAACATTTTCATTAAACTCCTTGCCAGGCCCACTCTCATTAAACTCTTTTTTGAGGCCATGTTCTTCAAATTCTTTTTCAGAGCCATCTTGAAACAGCTTTTCAGAGCAGTCTTCTTCAGATTCTCTTTCCAACTCATCTTCTTCAGACTCCTTCTGGGATCCATTCTCTTCTTCATACTCTTTGTTGGAGCCATCTTTTTCAGACTTCTTTTCAAGGGCATTCTCTTCAAAATCATTTTTGAGTTGCTTCTTTTTGGATTCTCCAGGGCCATTCACTTTAGACTCTTTTTTAGGTCTACCCTCTTCAAACTCTTTTTTGGGACTGCCTTGTCCAGACTCCCTTTTGAGGTAGTTTTTGCACTCTGTTTTGGGATGGTGGTTTTCAGACTTTCTTTCAAGACAGCCTTCTTCAGATTCTTTCTGAGAGCAGCGTTCTTCAGCCTCTTTTGGGGGGCCACTTTCTTCGGCATCTTCTTCAAATTCTCCCCCATCTTCTGGTTTTTCAAACTTCTTTTCATCTATAGGTTTTTCAAATTCCATTTCAGTTGCAGCTTCTTGAGAATTCCTTTTAGATGTGCTAGGGTGCTCTGAAAAGTGCCTTATTTTAGAAGGCCCTGCTGCCCTTTCTGAAATACAGGTGGAATTTGAACAGCAAAGACCTTTATTGGCCTCAGGAGCATTGAGGAAAGCCTCCCATCCCTTCAGCCTTTCCTCCCTTTCTCTTGTGGACTCCTCCACCTGATAATCTGTAGCTCCATCCCACACTTGGGCAGTGATTTGACGGCCACCAAACCACCGTCCATTGAGTGTTTGAATACAATAATCAGCTTCCTCTGCATCCCTGAACAACACAGAGGCCACACCATCTGGGTGCCTATCAAAGAGAAGGAGCTTCCTAATTTGTCCAAACTTTGAACACTCTACTTGAAGATCTTCCCTGATCTCATTCAGCACCAATGGATTATCCTCAAAATCCATAGGATGAAACATATTTTTGATGATGACAACTCGCTCGTGGCGCATTCGGGATGGCCCATCTCTTCTCTCAGGTTTCCAATCCAACTGCTTTTGTTGCAGAAACAGCTTTTTCTTGTAGTCCTTGCACTTCTTCTTCTTTTTAGAGGCATCATATTCACCCTTCAGTTGAAACTTTGCTACCTCGACATGTAATTTGTAGCCTCTAATTTCATCTTCATCCAAAAGTTTCAGTGCAAGATCCACAGATTCCCTCTTCAAATAACAGCAAAGCCCATCTCCTTTAAGATTCCCTTGATTATCTTTGTAAAGCTTGACCTTAAATTCTTCTGTTTGAGAATCTCTCATAATAATGCCAAACTTGGACATGAGCTGTATAAATTCATCTACTGTAATGTCTGGAGGCAAACCAGACACATAAACATTTGTATTTCTGTCTTCTTCAACCTGAAACCATCCTGATTCAGCCTTTCTCTTTTCTCCTCTCTTTTTGGGATCAATGAGTTCAGGGATTTTTCTTTGCAGAGGTTTGTCTGCAGGCCTAACACTAACATCTTGTACATTTGCAGTAGAGCTAGATGCACCTTCATTAGAAAAGCCATAATTGGCTTGATATATAGCAATGAAATCTTCAGTAATCTTGGGGAACCAAGCCTTCTTCTCCAGGTCCCACTCATAGGGGGTGTCATCTGGTTGCTGCCTGAAAGCATCAATTTCTCTACCAGGATCTTTCTGGGTGTCTCTGTCCTTGGTGTCCTTGTACAACTCTTGCATTCGCAACTGCTCATCAAAGTCATCATTCCCATCCAAGTTGCTGCTGCTCATGTTGCCAACTTAGCTCAGGGGCACAGTCCAGGTAAGCTAAGAGGCTGAGATGAAGCTAGGGAGAACAGAGAAGATCTATTTAATTTTCTTAAAATGTCATTTCACTACCAGTCAGCTTTGTGGCTAGAAATGTATGCTAAACTCATACCCAAACTTAAGGCTAAGGATTATCACACTTCATATTTATGTCATGTAGAATTAATTAAAGTGATTTTCTTACCAGCAGATCTGAACCATGAGAAATGTTAAGTGAAGTCCTTCAGGCAGAAGGAAAATGATAACCAAATCCCCAAATCTGGCTATACACAAAGGAATAAACAACACTGGAAATGATAACCATGAGAATAAATTACTTAATTCTCATTAAAAGGCTGTTTAAGCAAAAATAATAACAATGCATTCTGGTTTTATAAAATGTTATAAAAAATAATAAAATAAAGATTAGAGTGAAAATCAATGAACTAGAAAACAGAAATCAAATGAAGAAAAAAATCAATGAAACTGAAAGCTTATTCCTTGAGATCAAGAAAATTGATAAACCTGTAGCCAAATGGATCAGAAAATGAAAGAGAGAACACACTACTAAATACCAATACAGTCATGAAACTCATGACAAGGATATGTTTTGAGAAATGTGCTTTAGGTGATTTTGTTATTCTGCAAACATCACAAAGTTTAATTACACAGACATAGATGGTATAGCTATACTTTTTTTTTTTTGAAGATTTTATTTATTTTTTAGACAGAAGGGAAGGGAGGGAGAAAGAAAGGGAGAGAAATATCAAAGTGTAGTCACTTCTCACACATCCCCTACTGGGGACCTGGCCCACAACCCAGGCATGTGCCCTGACTGGAAATCGAACCAGCGACCCTTTGGTTTGCAGGCCGGTGCTCAACCCACTGAGCTGTGCCAGTCAGAGCTAAAGCTATACTTTCATATGACTGGTAGCACAGTAGGTTTACACCAACATCACCACAAACACCTGAGTGATGTATTGTGCTATGGCATTACAATGGCTGTGACATCACTAGGTGGTAGGAATTTTTCAGCTCCATTATAATTTTATGGGATAACTGTGGTATATGCATTTCATTGTTGACAGAAATGTCATTAAGCAGCAAGTGACTATGTCAGGAATTAGAAAGGTAACCTCAGTGCTAATTCTATAGATATCACATGAATAATAGAGAATATCAGGAACAATTTTATCATAATAAATTAGACAATTTAGCTGAAATGGATAAATTCCTTGGAAGTAAACTATCAAACTTCACTTAAAAATAGTCTAAATAGCCTTATATCTATTACAGACATTGAAATTTAGTAAAAAAAAAAACAAAGCTTCCTGCAAACAAAACTTCATGCCCAGATGATCCTGTGAATTCTGTCTTCAATTTTTACAGTCAAAAGTAATATATGCTGATTAAAATGCATGCAATCATAGAGAAGTGTTTTGAGTAAGAATCAAGTCAGCATATCACAACTCACTCCCTTCACTTACCCATTGAAAACCTCTTTGATATGTTATCATAGAATTTTGTTATGTACACACACATATACAAACATCCACTTAAACAAAAGAAGTATCATGTATATGTCATCTGAGCTTGCTTCAGAACTCAAAGCTCTGTATTTCTTTTTAACCAGTTGCATGATACCTCAATGTCTGATATTGTATTATTTCCTCTATTCCTCGGTTAATGGACTGAATTTGGGTGGTGCTATGGACTGAATGTTTATGTTCCCTCAAAATCCATATGAAGAAGCCCCAATGCCCACTGTAACTGCATTTGGAGATAAGACTTTTATGGAGGTAATTAAGGTTAAGTGAAGTCATAGGGGTGAACTCCTGATCCAATAGAATTAGTGTCCTTAAAAGAAGAGACAGGAGAGAGTTCTCTTGTGAGCCTTCTTTCTCTCCACCATGTAACACAGGGAGAGGATGGCCATCAGTAAGCCAGGAAGAGAGCCCTGAACTGAAATGGCCAGCACTTTGATCTCAGACTTCTAGCCCAGAGCTACAGGAAATAAATTTCTGTTGTTTACCACCTGATCTATGGTATTTTGTTATGGCAGCTTGAGCTGACAAATACAGATTGCTTTCTATTTTTGTTTTGCTAACAAAAATATTGCATTGAAAACCCTTGTACACTTATTTTTGCAGCAGAAATCCCTGGAAGTCCGATTACTTGGTTATGGAGTGTGCACATTTAACCTTTGGGTAAATACTGATGATATGTTTTCAGCGGTACCTAACTTTCTGTTGGATGTTCCATAAGGATATCATTCTGTGGTGGTAAGTTCATGTTCCCACCACAGCCTGTAATTTGTCTTCATATGTAGAATGACAAATTAATCAGGTAAGGATAGTCATCCACCCAGTCAGTTCTTCACAGGAGCAGTACTGATACTTTTGGCTGGAAAATGTCTATGTGTGGTACTGTGGTAGTGTTCCTACCGAATATTTATAATTCCTAGTCCCTGGGCACCAAATGCCAGCAGCACTATATCCCTAGTCATTGCAATAGTCCCCAAATCCCACACAGTTTCAAAGACTCCCGAGGGAGTACCTTCCCCACTGCTATGACCTCTGAAACATATATCAAGTTTAAAATATTATAGTTAAAGGGAACAGTTTTGTCACCCCATAGATTTGTTACCAATGAGTTATTCTACTAAGCTATTATTAAGGTTAGTATCTACGATCTTTTTTTGTTTCCAATTCTAATTTGATTCTAATTGCAACTATTTTTTGGTAAGCACGTCCATCATTAATTTAGGGTAGAGATTCACATATAAATGGACTCAACTCATAGCATCAACTTTATTAAAAGAAAAATTTCAAATAAGCAGAATAATATAAGGAATATCTATGTATCTATTATTCAGATTTCAAAAAGTCAATATTTTGCAATATTTGGTAGAGTTCTTTCAAAATTTTACTTTAGAACTATAACATAGATATCAGGTAGGGCCCCTTTGTATCTTTACTCAACCACTTATGTTAAATTAGTGGTTCCATTTCCCTCTGTATTTGTGATAGGCAGGATGCTGTGTCCTAACCCTTGGAACCTGCAAAAATGTTAACCTACATGGCAAAAGGGAACTAAGGTTGCAGATGTAATTAAAGTGAAAAACCTTGAGATGGGGAGAGTCGCTAGATTATTCAGGTGGGCCCAATCTGATCATATGAGCCCATAAAGTCAGGGAACCCTTCCCAGCTGTGCTCATAGAGCGATACCACGTTGCTGACTTTGAAGATGGAGGAAGTTGGCCATAAGTCAAACAATGCAGGCAGCCTCTAAAAACTGCGGAAGACAAGGACATAGATTCTTCTCCAGAGCCTCCAAAAGGAACTCAGCCCTGCCAAACAGCCTAGTGAAGGCCCATGTCCGATAATTTGCGTTGGTTTAAGCCAGGAAATTTGTAGTAATTTGTTACAGCAGCAATAGAAACATAATGCAATATTATAAAATGCTATTATAGGTATTAAAACTCAGTGTGTAATATTGGTTTTGATGGGATTAAACCTTGGCCTAAATTGAACCTTTGTAGTACAAATGTATTGGTTATACTTGTACATCTCTTTCAGTGCTTATCAATAAATATACGCTGTTATATACACCTGACCATTAGGTAAAGTGTAGTATTACTCATCTTAAAGAGGGTAGCTGATTGTCAGATTAACAAACTGGGTACCCTGTTGAATTTGAATTTTAGTTAAACACGGTTTTTTTTTTTTTTTAAGTATAATTGCAAATATTGCATGGAACATACACTGTTTGCTAAACCTGCAACCGGAGGGCAAGATAACTTTTATGACCCACGTCATAAAAGGGATAAGAACGCCTGCTTCACTGAGCTGTTCAATCTAAACGAAAGTCAATCTACTTAAAAGCACTGAATTCAACGTTTCAAAAGAATGCCGGTTAAGACAAACGGGTTTTGGCCTGTCTCTGTGCCTCCGGCGGGCACTTCGGTACCCGGACTGCCCGCTGAGTTCTGGGGCTCCCACGTGCCCGTCCTGCTTTCCCCTCCCTCCCGACAGGCCAGTCTGGGCTTGTGCTCCCGACCTCTGGGTGAGGGGGTCTCTACGGCGCCGGGCCCCAGGGCTCCAGCCCCTCGATCGGCGTAACTTCTTCCTACGTCACCGCCCCTCGGCCTGCAGTTTGGGGCCCTTCCGGCTTCCGCCTTCCGGGTGGTCACATGCCTCTTGTCACGTGACCGGCGCTCCTGTCATTCTACTGCGGCTACTACAGCTTTCGTCTACCTGTGCCGCCCTCAACGTCTCCTTGGTGGTGGAATCGCTTCACTTTTCGGCGTCCGAGTCTCCTGCCGCCCGAGCGGAAGAGTTTCTGACTCGGTGCCGTAGCCCTGCTGGGGCCCTGACGTCCCGGACCTCCACGTCCTCTCTGCTGCTTTTGGGTGCGTCGGGGCCTCCGGGGTTCGCGAAGTTAGGCCGCGCTCCCTGAGGGTGTTTCGTCTGGGGCACCTGCCCCCAGCGAGGCGACCCCTGCGGTTTACCCGGCCTCCCGGACGCGTGCCGGTTTCCCGCCGCCCCGGCCGCCCCAGCCCTCCTCCGGCTGCGGGCGCCAGCTTCTTTCCTCTCAGGCCTTCCCTGGGTTTATGAAACTGCAGAGCCTTCCCCGCGGGGGCGGGGAACGTGAGGGGCTGGCTGGGAGAGGAGGAGGACAGCTGAAAGGTATGCTTTCCCCAGCACTGGGCCGTGGCCCTGGCCTGCTGGGGCTTGGCGTCCTTCAGGGACTTGGCTGCCGGCTCTGAGACACCTTCAGCTTCCCCCGAGGGGTCGCTGGGGCTGAGACCTCTTGGTTCCAGGGGTTGCAGCTCGGGCCGGAATGAGCCGGCTTCTGCCTGCGCCCTGCCAGTCCACCTCGCTCTTGCTTGTTTAGGCAGCAGTCCTTAGATGCAGAGATTAATCTCCAGGCTGACTAAGATCTTTGGGATCCTGGAATAGAATTTTACCTTCTTTGTGGCTATGTAACCATGAGCTCGTATTTTATGGAAAGGAACTGCTCTGTGTTTAGTGTCCTGATGAAATCAGGCTTAAACTTTTATCTCTTAGTTTAGATGTGAGAATTACTTAAAAGCTTTTTATTGTAGGTCCTTGTCAAACTGTACTCCCGTTGTTGGCTGTACCTAAATTTTAATTGGTATTTGTTCCAAAAATTTCTTCTAAAATTGATAGTGAAAGTACTATGATATTTGGTTGAAAACTATCTTCTAAGAAATTACATTCTCACTTTGGTTATTTGAATTTGAATGAGTAATTTTAGAAAGGTCTCACAGGTTTTTCATATGTCACTTCAAAATTATGCTTAGTAAATGTAATAAAATAATTGATCCCATTGGTACTGTACAGGTTTTTATTTTTTTCTGTCAGAAGAGGAAATGGGGAATTGATCCCAATTGTATATAGTTAAAATAGTTTCAGTATTTTCCCATTTTTATTTCTGATGTCAGTTTCTTAAATGGTTACTTTAAAAAATCTTACTGAAATATGGTGCCAATGATTAAGAAATACCTTTCCTGGAAAAGACCTATAGAGAACACTTTTATGGAGCAGTGTGTAATTGGGGAAGATTTGAAATATAATGATATTAATATTTAGGATATTTAATATTTGTGTGGAATGTTTAGAGAGATTGAGGTGTTAATGATGATATTATTCTTTATAATTGTAGTAGTTATTAAAAAAATAATCACACCTGGTATTCTGGTTTTACCTTACATCAAAACTGAAGATCTGTTGGAAAACATTCCAGATTATAAAATTTAGATGACCAAAATGGATATCCGGGGTGCCGTGGATGCTGCTGTTCCAACCAACATTATTGCTGCCAAGGCTGCAGAAGTTCGTGCGAACAAAGTGAACTGGCAGTCCTATCTTCAGTAAGTACGGATTTGCTGTGAATCATGAGTAATCATGTGCTTTTGGATCAGACTTTCTCATGGTCATGCTTCTATGAGAGAAATATTGGAAAAATTCTACTAATTGTGGAAGAAAACTTCCTTAGAATAATTAGCTGTCACAGGGAGATAGTGTGGTGGAAACAGCTTGTGGCTCTGGAGCTGCTCAAAGTTGCGCATTTCTAGTGAGTGGGAAACCATGTGATGAGTGTTAATAGACTATGGAGGGAGGAAGAGGATAATGTGCAGAGCCTGCCACCGGCTCAGTATGCGTTTGTGATCAGTGTGGGGACAGATGATGTTGCAGAGTAGCGCAAAGAACTAGAAAAAAAGCATAGACATTTGAGTTCCAGACCTGGATTTGCATTCTAGCTCTGCCTGGTAGTTTGATCTTAGGCAAATCTTTTCTCTTGAGGCTCATTAAAGTAACTGTGAAATGGGGATACATATACGATAGGCTTTTTTATTTCCCCCCTGAAATAATGTATTTAAGGTATTAGCACAGTTGAACACAAGCATTAGTATGTGGAATATACTCTTGATAAATTTCAGCTTTTTTCCATTCCTTCTTGTGTGTATTAAGATTTAGCATGCTGGTGTTCTATACTTAACTGTAATGTGTTCATTTATTGTTGATCATATTTTATCATACTAACTTTATTTCATATATGTTTATTTTGATATACTTATAAAGGTGAGTTACTAAGAAAATTCAGATTTGCATGTGAATTTTGAAAAAATTTGAGGAATCTTTAGTTTTATATTTAATAGTTTGCTTTGGTGTAAGAAGGATATACAGTGTATACAATATGAATCATTTATTTCTGTTAATGTCACTTATCAAATGTTTATTTACTACCTGCCAAGTTTGAGCCATTTCCCAGGCTTTGGGGCTACAGAAAGGTAAACTCATAATTGAGTAGAGAAGTCAGAGGTATAAACAGATCATTTTAATTCAGCATGTTAACTGCGATAACATAAAAGTGTCCAGGGATTGATGAATACCAAAAGAAGGACAGCTAATCTTACCTCTAGGATGTTTTCCTGAAGGGGATGTTCAAAGGTAGGGAATTAAAAATAGCATTCCGAGTGGGGAATAATACATGTTTTGGAGGCAGGCAATGGAAAAATGAGGCTAGCGAGGCAGCCAGGAGCCAATTGTGAAGGTCTTGTGTGCCATTGGAAGGAGTTTGGGCTTGATTCTGTCAGTGCTTTTCAAGGTGACTACTAAGCTGTGAAACCCATGGTTGACATGAAGTCCAATAAAGAAGCTTTGCTTGTAAAACAGATGAAAATGATGATTGAATGGAGGTGAGACTGTACATCTCAGAGCCTTCTTTTGAGATCATTCACCATCCTCATTAGGGTTCCAAGGAGAGCAAGGTTTTTTTGAAATCACTTTATTGAGTTGTGATTGATATACACAAACCTGTGCATATTTAAGATATAACAACCTGATGAGTTTGGACATAAGTATACACTCATGAAACCATCCCCACAATCTATGCCTTAAGCATATCCTTCACCTCCAAAAGTTTCCTCCCACCTTCTTTATTTTATTTACTTTACTTTCTGATAAGAACACTTAACATAAGATCTACCCTATTAGCAAAATTTTAAGCATGCAATACAATATTGTTAACTATAGGCACTGTGACATACAGTAGCTCTGTAGGACTTACCTTACATAAATGAAACTTTGTATCCTTTGATTAATACCTCCCCATTTCGTCTTCCTACCAGCCCCTGGCAGCCACCATTCTACTATTTTAGAGACTACTCTTATAAATAGGATCATGTAGTGTTTGTTCTTTTGTGTCTGGCTTATTTTACTTAGCATAATGTTCTCCAGGTACCTTCATGTTGTAGCAAATGACAAGATTTCACTCTTTTTTTTTTTTTTGAAGGCTGAATAATATTCTACTGTTTGTAAATAACCACATATTCTTTACCCTTTTATCCATCCATGGGCAGTTAGGGTGTTTTCATACCTTGGCTGTTGTGGGGAAGGCTGTCATGTACATAGAATGCAGGATCTCTTTGAGGTCCTGATTTCAGTTCCTTTGGATATGGACCCAGAAGTAGGATTGCTGGATTACATAGTAATTTTATTTTTAGTATTTTTAGGAACCTTCATATTGTTTTCCATGGTGATTGCATCAATTTATATTCCCACCAGCACTGCACAAGTGTTCCATTTTTCTCTACAACTTTGAAAACACTTGGTATCTTTTCATTTTTGATAATATCTGTCCTAGCAGGTGTGAGGTGACATCTCATTGTGGTTTTGACTTGCATTTCCCTGATGATTAGCAACGTTGAGCACATTTTCATGGACCTATTCACCAGCTTGTTTTTTTTTTTTTTAATTGGGTTGTATGAGTTCTTTATATAGTTTTGATATTACCCTTTATCAGATACATGGTTTGCAAATATTTTCTCCCATTCTATATGATGCCTTTTCATTTTGTTCATTTCTTTTGCTATGCAGGAGCATTTTAGTTTGATATAGTTACACATGTTTATTTTTGCTTTGTTCCCTGTGCTTTTGGTGTCATACCCAAGAAATCATTGCCCAGGCTGATGGTAAGAGGCTTTTTCCCTGTGTTTTCTTCTAGGAGTTTTACTGTTTCAGGTTTTCCATTTTTCTTGGATCTATTTTGAATTTATTTTTGTGTATGGTATAAGATAAGGGTCCAATTTTATTATTTTTGCATGTGGCTGTCCAATTTTCCCAAACCTGTGTATTGAAGATACTGTCTTTTACCCATTGTTCTTGGCACATTTGTCAAAGATCAGTTGACCATGTATGTAGTGGTTTGCTTCTGGGCCCAAGAAGCAGTTTAAAAATTACTGTTGTAGGTATTAGAAACAACTGAAGTTTGTAAAGTGGGAGTTAGATCAGATTTATCTTTCGGTTGGATATTTCTACTGACAGTGTAGAAGACAGGCGGATAACAAGCCTAGAGCTGGGGAGAGGCAATGGCAGTATTCAGGTTGTTGGAATGGATAGAATTGGGTAGATCCGAGAACATCTTAGTGATTGATTTGGTGTGTGAGAGTGAAAATAAATCTATGGTGACTTCTTGATTCTCCAAAAGGAATGGATTATTGTGACCCACCAACTCCAGGGCAGCAGGAGGAGGGACTTTCTGATGTTTTCTTTGTTCTTCTAGATGTCTGTGTAATTGTTTAAATTCCCTGTGAAATTAGGATTGTGGGCTCTGTGACCTAATGTTAGTGCAGAGTGCATTTAGACTAGAGCACAGAGAGTTTCGTGTTTATAAAACCTGATTCTGTTTATAACCTAAATAGAATAATATTATTATTGATCATAAAGCACTGGCTGACTGGAAGAAGTTGCTTGGCATTGGACTTGGAATATTTTTAGTTACATGGAGATTTTTAATTACTTTGTCTTCTGTTCTTTCCATTCCAAGGCCTCCATACTATATAAGTTGTATTCTCCCTTTTTCCTATTTCTGCCCTTTATTCAGTTGTCGATGTCATGAGTTTCTTATAAAACGCCTCTGCTTTGTATGCCTGCACCCAAGTGTTAGCTCTGTGCCTGCTGTTAACCTGTTGGTTGTGGGCACACTAGTGGGTGTGAAATGTGCCTCCCCTAAAAGAGTTTACAGATTGTTAGGAGCTGGACATGATACATGAATTATCAGTGAACCTTATATCTCATTATATTCTGATAAAATAAAACCTGTGGAAGAGTTCCCCAGTGTCAAAAGGCTAATAATGTTTTATCCATCACAGATTGTTATTATGAAAATGCAGTGTTTTAAAAATGTATTTATATTTGATTAAACCTTTTCTTTATAAACCACCTAGACAGTATATAAGTGAATGAGTGTGGCTATATTTCAGTCAAACTGGAATTTAGTAGAACTACACCCTAAGGATAGGAGAATCATAAAATGTTATACTTTATCTTGAATTTAAAGTTTAATAAGAAAACAGACTTTTAACTAAAAAATTAGTACTTGTGGAAAGCATTAAAATGGAGATATATTTAAAGTTTTCTCAGACAACAAAAGAAGTGAGCAGGTAATTTCCTGGGAGCAGAACACATAAAGGTAATTGTAAGAGCTGTCTAAGCAGAGGAGCTGGGGGCTGCTGTGAAGGAAACTCCAGGCAGGATGCTGAGACTCGGAAGAACATGCAGCGCTGCGGGGAGAGCTTCAGATCCTGTGGTGTGGCTTCCTGCAGGGTGCTGCAGAACATTTTGTGGCACCCTCATTCACCATTTTCATAGGCCCAAAACCTAGGAGCCATCTTCAGTCTTGCTTTCCCTCTCCATCCATATCCCATACACTAATAAATTCATGTAGTTGTACATCCAATACATGTCCCGGATCTGACCACTTCTCTGCAGTTCCACAGCTACTACCCTAGTGCCGGCTGTCATCTCATCTCATGTGCTCTCTTGTTAGAGTTAGAGCCTCTCACCTGACGGCTCTGCTGTAACTGTTCCCCTATAGCAGCAATCCTTTACATAGCTGTGAGATGAGAGTGATTTTAAAAAATATTAATCAAAGAGATTATGCCACACTGCTCACAGGCCACTAGCTACTATGATGTTTTTGCTTTTTTTCACATAGCAAGCTTATTGCTGCCCCAGTAAGTAACATACTGTTTAACATAATTTTCATGGCCATACTGTGACATAAGTTGTTCCGTCCTTATTTTAAAGATGAGGAGAAAGCTTTTAAGATAGGATAGTAACGTGTACATGCTCATACGGGTTTTACTTAGTCAAGTGATTAAAGTAATTTTTATTGAATGCCTCTGCCTAAGTGCTAGGTAGAGCTGCCATTCAAATTCACAGTCTGACTGATATGAAAGGAGTGATATGAGCAGATGTGTGCTTGAGAAAGCTGACTGATAGCAGGTAAGAGAGGTGTGGAGGAAGGCTAGATTAGAAGCAGGAAAATGCATGCTTTTGCATTTGTGAATTGCTATTCCAGAGGCAGGGAAATCAAAAGGAAATTGGTATTAGGTAGAAGAATTGTTAGGACTGGTGCCTGATTGGGCATGGGTTGCTAGAGGAGTGACCAGAGTCCCTAGCCTGCTACATTCAAGAGAAAAGATTTGAAACAAAAAAAAACATTTCTTGCAACAAATGCAGTGAAGTCTGGCTTCAGAAGGGGATGTCTTGCCAAATAAAAACAAATACTTAAATGGAAAAGAAAGCTAAAAAACTGTAAGAGTACCAAGTATAATACACACTTTCTTAATGATAGAAAAACTGCATCTTTTTCACACACATCCTATTTACAAAGGTTTTGACATGCTTTTATACATTAGCATAGCAAAACTTGGGGGTAAAATCATTTTAGCTAGGAAGTTCAGATTTATGCAGACATTTCATTTATTTTGGGGCCAGGACCAGACAGGATGACCCTGTTATCTTTGTCTGTTCCAGGGTGTAGAATGCATTTTGTCTTTAGTGGTATATAGGCATGCTTAGCCAAATGGCAGCAGGACTAAGGGTATATTTTTTGCTTCCATTTTCCCATCAGCCGGGCTGGGGATGGAGTAGGTGTGGAGATATATGTATGTTAGTGATCTCTGTTCTGCCCCTTTAGGGTCTGGAATGCCTCTGTTACCTGTGGGAGGAAAGGTTCGATATACACACGTGAACGAGGAACTGCGGAAGGTTGCCCTGGAGGTCAGACTGAGTTAGCAGTGCAGAGAGTAGAGGGGAGCACTTGAGGAGAACCCATGGAGTGGGAAGTGAAGAGAGCTTCCCACAGAGCCTGAACACAGGGAGGAGATGAGGAGTAGGTGAGAAGGACTGAAGAGGAGCGGCCTGAGGAGGATGAGAAGAATCCAGAAGTTAAGGAAGAGAGTGTCAGATGTGGCCACATTGTCACCTGCCTCAGGGATCTAGAAAGACAAGGACTGAAAATTCTCCTTTAGGCTGGTAGGGAAGGGATCGTTGGAAAAATCAATGCAGGAAAATAGTTTTTTAAAAAGTCATGTTAAATAAAGGATCATATATGAAAACAAAGTTACAATGCTTAAAACTGGAACTGATAAAGTCCAGAGGCAAATTAAAAGTGTAGAAAATAATTTATTATGTAGTAATAGTGTTTGCAAAACCCAGAAAGGATAAAGTACTGAGACTTTGAACACAAAAAAGTCAAGATCTTCTTTGGGGGGCTGGTGTGGTTGTGGGTAGGGGTGGCAGAAAGTATGAAAATTCAGCTCCCTTATTTTGGGAAGGGGACAGCTCACCTTCTCAGATTATACCATGCATTTAAGGAAACTCTTCTTCTTCAGGATTTTACCCAAACTCTTGACCGTGTTCTTTGCTTCGGTGTACCATGTGCCATACTTCATCCCTGGCCCTCCTGGGAGTACTTTCTTCATAGATAACCTACGCAGTCATCCTCCTTTTAAGGCCTGCTGCCACTAGGAACCTCACCGGAGACAGCTCTGAAAAAGGACCACACTTCCATAATTATGCATTTTGGGAAACCTGCTTCAAATTCAGTGTTTCCCTGGTTGGGTTTTGTTCAACACCAGTCCCTCAACATGCTCTGGGGACAGCTTTTTAAACTACTGAGTTAACAAAAAAATACATTGATGCTGTTTGAATGACAAAGCATACTACAGAAAGTTTTTAAATACTAAATGTGTTTTTATTCAATGCTTATACACACCAAGTGCTTTTCCTTGTGTGTTCTCATAACCGCTCAGTGGAGTAGGGCATGTAGTATTGTAATTGCGTTTTCACTGGTGTGGAAAATAATGGTCAGAAGGGTAGTGATCTGCCAAAATTTCACAACTGGATTTGGAATGCTTCCCCAGGTTGATTCAAATTCTATACTTTCCTACCATACTGATGGTTTGAAAGAATTGACATATATCCTGGACATGCATCCTCAGTGCCCAGTCTCACTGAGACTAGCAAGGCTGTTCTGCTGACATGTCTTTTCACATGGAAGCAACAGACAGTGGGTTTGCTGTGACAGATTCGAGTCCTGATGTATGGAGCAGGTGGGAGGTCAAGCTGGATTGGATTGGAAGGTGTCAGGTTTAGTTGTGATGATGAATTTGTGACAATGGCAGAGATAGAATTGGAGATGGTGTGGGAGAGAGAGAGAGAAGATAGGACTCTTGATTTGAATATCACTGAAAGAAAGAGTTTGGGAAAGAAAAGTGAGATTCCAAAGACTGAGCCCAAAGAGTCTTGAAGAGTAAAGAGCCATTGAAGAAGGGACCACTGGAAGTAAGAGAAAACAGAATAGTGTGGGGTGATTGCTGGGAGGACAGGGATCAGGATGGAGAAGTTAGTTATTTTTTTTCAGAGAAAAGGAGGATCACATTTTCCTGAGTCTGGTGGAAAAGACTGTACTGGAAATAATGATTGTAAAAGTTCATGTAAAGTTTCTTTAATCTTGATAAATTAGAAGACCATGTAAATTGCTTATCTTGGGAGGGGAATGAAAGTGGGACTTTGGATAGTGCTAAGAGGTGCCATGTTATCGCATGCTTACTGCGCGCCAGGCACTGTCCTAACCACCTTATGTGGATTGTGTAATTTCATCTTCAGTTCAACCCCTTAAAAATGATGTGGCTATTGTTGCTATTTTGCAGATGAATTAATTTAGGTCCAGAGAGGTCACATGATGAGTAAGTGGTGGATCTGGGCATTGAACTCAGGTCTGTTTGATGGCAGATCCCATGAATCAACCCTCATGGTTTACTGCTACTAAGGAGAGAGGAGGAAAACTGAAATTTCTGCATCAGTTGCTCACAGGGGCTTTTTAACTCTTACTGAACAAAAACAATTTATTCTTAATTTCTAGGGGACAGATGATTTCTGCTGAAGACTGTGAATTCATTCAGAGGTTTGAAATGAAAAGAAGTCCTGAGGAGAAGCAAGAGATGCTTCAAACTGAAGGCAGTCAGGTGATCGATGTAAACATTGTATCATGAACACTTCCCCATATCATTAAAAATTCTAGAAATATTTTTTAATTACTACATGGTATTCCATTGTAGGTGTACATCAAAATTTAACTACAAATTCTTTTTTATTGAAAATGTTTTTGAGTGATTTCCAGTTTTCTTTGTTAATTTTGGAAAAAATGTTATATATATATATTTTTTATCCTTTTCTGCATTTCTGAAAATCTTCCTAGAATAGAGTCCTAGAAGGGAAATGACTGTTTCAAAATATATATCAATACTTTTAAAGTTGCTGGGCTTTTTTTGGTAGAAAAAATTTTTACTTTTTCTTACTAGAATAATAAGCAGTTCTGCTATCCATCAGAGTTGCCGATATGGGACCCTGATTGGCTGAAGGAGCTCATATACAACTTAGTTTGATTCTCACAGCAATTTGTCATTCAAAGTCCTGGGAAATTTGAGAAGAAATACATTGTTGGTGCCAGTTTTTGTTGAAATCCAAAGAGATTATTACATAGTTGATAACTTGAAGAATGGAGACAGGTCAGAGACTTCTGATTCCAATTTCCAGGGCCCTTGTTGTTCTGCTTCTGCTCTGCTTCCTAGTAAACACTCACTCCCCCGAATCAAGACCAAGAATAATATTTGATTGTCTGCATTACTTAATCTTTATGTTATCATGGGTAATTAAGAGCTAATAGTGGCTAGGCCTGTGTACTTAAAAATAGTAAACATTTTGAAATGTATCACTAGAAATGACCAAAAACCTGATGCAAGTCACGGTAGGGTCCTCCCATACTTCATCACAATATTTGTAACTTTATAGTTGTGAATATATGAAGCAATTTATTCTTGTATTATTATTTATTAATTATTGTTGACCAAATGAACAGCTGTAAACCTACTTTTGCCCATCCCTATGTTATACTAAAATTCCATTAATATGTTGTGTTTGTAGTTGAAAACAATAATTAATATTGATTTCATTTTTTTCTAGTGTGCTAAAACATTTATAAATCTGATGACTCATATCTCCAAAGAACAGACAGTTCAGTACATACTAACTATGGTTGATGATATGTTGCAGGTAGGTATGTTTTTTACTTAATACATTTGATGACTTCATCTTTTTGTGTACTGCCCAGTAACAACATTTTTGTAAGGTTTCAGTTATAGCACTGGTTCTCATCTAGAGTGTATTAATATATTTTTCTTCAATGTATGAGTTGTTATTTGCTAATAGTGATAAAGATGGGAAAACCCACATACAGGCTGTTTTTGTTGTTTTTCAGTATAGGAAGTAATCCGTAGGTATTTTCCCCACAGCAACTCAGAGTTCTTTGTGAACACCAGCAGTGTTTGGGGAGTCACTCAAGGCTTTCTGGATGCTCTGTGTACTTACAGATGATATGGGTCCTTCAGTTTCAGTCATTCAGCGGATTTCTTTGTTCCTATGATCCAGGCCAGTGTGAGGCAGTGGATCTTCAGTGCTGAATGTAGGCAAGGTGCTTGCGATCAAAAGCATTGTCTCTGAAGAATATTTTGCTAATCATCTTAGACTTTTCAAATTGTATAAAGTTTCTACTTCTTGCCTAGTGTCCCTGAACACAGAGGGACCTCCTTTATTCACAATTTTTTATTTCACACCAGAGTATATGTAATCTTGGTTTAGATTGTTGGTATATAGAGTAGTTCTTTTTGAAACAGGCTGTCTGGCTGCTAAATCCAATGCCTGTCTGTGTGTCTTACGAGACTTGAAGAAGAGTGTCAGTCTGACTACTTTGGGGTTATTCTCTCAGTTTTCAAGGGAAAGTATTTATTGATGGCCTACTATGTGCCAAGCACTGTACTAACTATGATTGAGGATCAATCAAAGGCTTCCTACAAAGGCTAGGAAGAATGGTGCTGTCTACCTAGGGGCAATCATGTCATTTATAGGAATGTAGTGATTTTATAATGTGAGTAAGGACAGATATCCAGCAGGTGATGCAGGCCTGTCTTAGAATGACCTTGGTCCTTCAGCACCTTTCCCTTTAAAAAGATAAAGTTAAGAAAAATGGGGAATGTTGCCATCTGCCTCAGTTATTCTGGTTATTATATAGGGGGGGCTGTGAGTTGGTATGCAGATCTTGGTTTTATTTATATCATCCCCACACAACACACATGAAAATGCATACACACAAATATCCTCAATTTGTGTACATATACCCATATCTATAAATTAAAAACCGTGAGTTCACACTCTCCCCAATTTCATTTTAGCTCAATACTACAGGCTTTATTCTAGCCTCTTTCCCTACTTGTAATCTCTTCTGACACAGATTGTGAGATCCTTTTACTGTCCATCTATTAACTCATTTAATCTACCCTATAATGCAAAGAAAGTAGTTTTTTGACTTCTTTAACTGTGAAGCCTTTTACCTAGAGTTTAGTACTTGTTTGCAGTATCTTTAAACTAGAGTATGTAGTCAGCGTATTGTGTTCAAGGTATTCATTCATTCATTCATTCATTCCTCACCAGAGAATAAGTTTTCATTGATTTTAGAGTGAGAGGAAGGGGTGGGGGTAGACAAACACTGATATGAGTGAGAAACATTGATCTGTTGCCTCCTATATGTGTCCCAGTCGGGCATATGCCCTGCTCAGACCTGCAGCCCTTCTGATTTTTAGGACAATGCTCCGACCAGCTGAGCCACCTGGCCAGGGCTTGTGTTTAAGCTTTGTTCAGAGTGGTTATATATATTTTTTGAAATACAGTAGGATTCATTTGTTTGTATTCTACTTTAGTTCTCTCCTCTTTATTTTATTATTATTTTTGATTATGTAAAACATTAATATGCTTCCAGAAGCCAAAACTATATACAGAAATTTCACCGACCCCTACGCTATCTCTCGTACCCCATTCCCACCTATCTCTTTAGGTAACAATATCCTAGATTTCTGGATTTTCTTTTCCAGTTTTTCTTTTTTCGCAGATATAAATAGGTATGTGTGTATTTTCTTATATCCCCCTCTTTTTTTTTTAAATACAAAAATATGTACTGTAAGTAGAAGGGCTTTATCTGTAGGTTAAACCTCTTACGGGCTTGTAACTGGGATGCCTGGGATAATCATGTCAGGCAGTACATTTTTAGGCAGGAATTGAGACACAAACGACTAGTCAAGGAAGATGGATTTTAAGCTTATTTAAAATGTAGAAAATCGTTTCTGCTCTTTTTGTATGTAGAGTACTTTGTTCATTTACATGCACAATTTAAATTTTAACTTTGGAAATAATCTACCAGTGGAGTTAATGATGACCTATCTGAATTTTAAGTCCTTTGATAAAGTCATCATCATAACCATTTCCATTGTTACTCTAAACTATAGTGTTTATTATAAACTTAAGGAAATAGTAGTCTGTTCCCCAAATGGGGTAGTTGTTAGCACAGACCAAAATTAAAACCAGTGTATTGAAGAAGAATTAAATGTTGATCTGAAAATTAAAACTATTGTTTATGTGATTATTTATGCTTTTACCAAATATTGCTACTTAGAAACCACATTCACTTAGTGAACTAGAAAGTAGATTTCAGCCAATAATATGCAGAGAAGATTTAGGTGGGAGGTGGAGTTTGCATTATTTGAATTAAGAAGTAGTTGTTCGCCATTCCTAAATCCGCCTGCTAGTGTGATATACTGTTTTTGACTATCTGCCCTGATTTTTCTGTCATAATGTGCTAAGAGTAACTTGGAACATTTGAGATTTCTCTAATTCCCTATTTCCCTTGCCGGCTTTTACACAGCTTTGAGATTCTTCCTGCTGATCCTCCCATCTAGAGCTAATTTATGATCTTTCTGCTTTCGTCCTATTTTGTTTGTGTGGAAACAGGGTAGAGGTGTTGAGACAACATGGGGAAGGGCAGGTCAGAGGTACAGACTGAGAAGAAATTAACTTAAAGTGCTACACTTTGCAGGGCTGGGATCTGTTATTGTGGCTCACTTGAGTTAAGCTAATCATAATAATGAAAGGTGATTTTATTTTAAAAATATCCTCAACCTATTCCATCCCCCTGCCTCATAACAACAACAGGGAAGCAAACCTCATTCGCACTAGAAAAAGAAAACACATGGGTTGATGGGGCATAAAATGAAGGGTTGAGAAGCAGTACACAGTTGTTACATTCTTTAGAAAAATATATTTTGATTAGTGATATCATTCCTTTTCTTTTTTAGGAAAATCATCAGCGTGTTAGCATTTTCTTTGACTATGCTAAACGGAGCAAGAACACTGCCTGGTCCTATTTTCTGCCAATGTTAAATCGCCAGGATCTCTTTACTGTTCACATGGTAAATTTTGAATGGATCAAATCTTTGATTTAGGGAAGAAACATACCTGGGCCATTTATGACTTGGTAACCTCCCGGTTCCCAGTGTAGTACTTGCTGTGATGTTAGCTTTTCAAAACAGTGTTTTTTTATTGGTGTTTAATAATGGGATATGGAGAAGCCAAAAGAGATGGGGTTACCCTGATATAATTAAAGTTTTGTAGAGTGTAATGATGAATCATTAGCATAAAAACCTTGTAATTCACATGTGCAAATAGCTCTGGATATCAATGATAGGATTAACAGAATTTTACTTTAGAAATTAAATTTTGTTTTGAAGCAGCTAGTATGTTTAATTTTTATTTCAATTAAGAATTAATGCTTATTAATTGATTTTTAATATCCCAATTGCTTTTTAATATCCTAAATAGACTTCTGTTTTAAACTTAGCCTGAAAGGCTATCTTTGGAAGCCTTAACACTGAAGAATCTTTTTTTTTTTTTTAAATCCTCACCTGAGTATATGTTTATTGATTTTAGAAAGGGAGAAAGAAAGGTGGTGGGGGAGAGAGAGAGAGAGAGAGAGAGAGAGAGAGAGAGAGAGAGAGAGAGAGAGAGAGAGAGAAAGAAAGAAAGAGAAAGAAAGAGAAAGAGAAAGAGAAAGAGAAAGAGAAAGAAAGAGAGAAACATCCACTGTTTGCCTACCATTCAAGCCCTGACCTCGGATCAAACCTGCAACCTAAGTGTGTGCCCTGACCAGGAATCAAACCGACAACTTTTTGGTGTAGGGGATGATGTGCCAACCAACTGAGCCACCTGGCCAGGGCTGAAGAATCTTTTAAGGAGTATGTGGAGAAGGTATGAGAAGAGGGGTGAGAGAATAAATCTTTGACCAAGGCTTTTCTATTCCCAACATGGAGTGAGCTATGGGATGGGGAGAGCCCCTAAGGTCACTCATTTCAGCAGACGCCTTTACGTTTTTCAAATAAAAAAACCACTGTCAGTGAAACAATTTTGAGTATACATGTTCTCTCTCTCTCCCCCTCATATATCTATATTCATGTATGTACTAGTGTATTCATATATTTTATATATTATAAAACATTTATAAAAAAAATTGAAAAGGAGTACTCATGAAATAAACTATATTTTAAAGAATATTTCAAAGAAACCAATAATATATTTTCTTTCAAATTGTGGAGACTTGTTTTCACTCTCTGTATACCTGGTTTAAATATCTTCCTAATTTTGATGGTTTTATAATAAAATTGACAAATATATTAAAGACCAAATGTAAATTTAGGGTAGAGTTCATCATTATTAATTGTGTAGTCAAATCCATGTTTTAATTTCTTTATGATTTCAATTACTTTTAGCTAATCTTTTAAATTTTGAGGGCCACATTATCACTGGTTTTTCATGTGCTGATGAAGGAGCTTTATGTTAGGAGTAGAAACCTCAGATCTCATGTTCCTTTTTGTCTTTTGCATTTTGATTGTGCTTACATGACTGATAATATTTTCAATCCCTGGTTTCCTTACAGGAACCTTTCAAGTCACTTATCTATTTCATAAAAGTTAAGTCAGTTTAAAGTAGATAATGTACCTGTAAATTCACTTATTTAGACACATGAAAACATCAATCTGTCAACCTAGTGAATTAGTTGACATGCTACTGTCAACCCTCCATGGTGTAGAGTTCCAGATGTGTCATGACACTTGAATGCTTGATATACTAGCCTTGAAAAGGTCCCTCCATCACTGGGCTCAGCTGTATCCAAGTATGAAAACAAGTATCAGTCCACCAGTACAGAAATTATTTGGGGGTTAGCTAACAACCTTCCATTTTACACTAGGGTTAATTATTGCTGAATTATTGGAGTTTTGAAGTACTGACTTCCTTTCAGAAAGTACTGAAAGAATATAAAATTTGGTTCGCATATGGGGAAATAGTATTTTGTGCTATCTATTTTGTGTGTGTGTGTATATATATTTTTAGGTTTTTTTGTATAATTATTCAGGTATACGTGACAAATAAAATTGTAAGATATTTAAAGTGTACAACATGATTTGATATACATACACTTATTCTACCTATTTAATAAAAAATTCATGATTAGCTTTATAGCTTGAAGAAAAATGAGAAAATTTTGAAGGAGGAGAAAAGGGTATATTTTTATACATCAAGAGAGATGGCTGTTTAACACCAGGATCTATTTTGTACCAAGATAAAAAATTTTAGGGGTGAAAACTCACAAGTGGCTTCGAATGCGCAGGGTACTGGCTAACAGTTTGTGGAAGAGATTGCTCAGGACTCTGGCAAGTGAGTTGGTGAAAGTTTGTGGCTGGGAAAGATTTTTGTGTTCTTTTGATTTTTGCTGGTCTTATAATGAATTCCAGTCTTACTGTTGAAACTCAAAATATTACAGAGCATGCCATGAAATTTTTTGTTTTTGTTTTTGCTTTTTTTTTTTCATTTTTTTATTGTTCAAGTACAGTTGTCTCCTTTTTCCCACCACCACTTTCCCCTGCCCCACCCACCCTCGCCTCCCACCCTAAATCCTACCCCCATTTGGCTTTGTCCATGGGTCCTTTATACATGTTCCTTGATGACCTTTCCCAGTCTTTCCCCCTTCACCGCACTTCCTCCGCTCCTCTGGTTACTGTCAGTTTGTTCTTTCTTTCAATGTCACTGGTTATATTTTGCTTGCTTGTTTGTTTTGTTGATTAGGTTCCACTTATTTAACAGCTAATTTTGATTCAGTTTATTGGAAAACTGGAAATATTTGAAAATGTATTTTGACTATATTAAAATGTATTTTTAAAAATGAAATATAAACTATTTTTGGAGGAGCTGAGTGTTAAGAAATGCAGCAAAAATGATTATGAGTCCTGGGTTTTAAGGCATATGATGTGACTTTTAGAATCAATGTAGTATTCAAATGTACTCCTTATTTTTTAGGCAGCAAGAATTATCGCCAAGTTAGCAGCTTGGGGAAAAGAATTGATGGAAGGCAGTGACTTAAATTACTATTTCAATTGGATAAAAACTCAGCTGAGTTCACAGGTAAAAGACATTTCTTTTAGTATCTTTGAAAGGAATATAGCATTCATATTCTGTAAAGCTATTTAATTATGCAAAATTACAAAAAAGGTCATATATTACAATAATGGCATTTTGGACTTGCTAAGAGTAGTTTAGCTGCTTAGTTATGGTAGTATGCTTTACTTTTTCTTTCTTTGACTGGCTTCAGCTCAATCCTTTCTGTGCTTTCTACCACTTGGGACTCCCTGTTTATGCTTTTCAGTGGGCAGTGAGTACCTTCTTTCCAGGTGCTGCCAAGATCACACAGGCCGGAGAATTGAAAGGATTCACACAACTCTGAAGAGCATACTCATGTAAGGCTTATAGAAAGGAAAAGAAACTGTGTAGCAGGAGAGAGAGCAGGCAAACTTTGAGGCTGAGAGACTTCCTGGCGCAGCTCCCATATCTGTCTTGGGATTCAGGACCACCAATATTTGTACAAGAAATCTTGGTTTTGGGAGAGCTCTCCAGAAGTTTCTAGTGGGACCTTGCATGCCCTTTTGGTCACTTGACCAGGCTAAGCTGTCTAACTAGTTACACCAATAAACAGACTGGCTCTGGGTGCCACTAGGGGAGTTTCAAACTGTAAATAGCACATTCTAGATCATTAGTCAATCACTTATTTTAGTCCCAACCAAGAGTCCATACCAGGTTTCCAGGTGCTCCTGGGGGGAGCTGCTTGGACCAAGTGTGAGATAATAGTCTCACACAATGACTCCTCAGTATTTCACTGTATAATTGTGGGATTGAACATTTAGGCCTAAGGTTAAATGTGAAACCTGCTTATTGCTTGTCTTGTTGCTTTCAGATCTCTCTAACTCTACTTCCCCTGGAGGAAATAGCTTGCTGGTTTAATCGCTTGCTGGTTTAATGACAAGTTCTCTGTTTTTGTCTTCATGGTTCCCTAGTACAGGGAAGAAGACAGGATACTTAGGATGGCTCAGTGGTGTTTCTTTTAGGCTTCCAGTGTTAGGTGGTAAGGGGAAACGTGGTGGGAATGTTCATCAGAACAGGGGTGAAAAGAAGGATGGTGGGGGAGGAGTATTCAAGGGAAGAAAAGGTAGAAGAGAATGAGATTTTGGTGTTGGGATGGGTAACATGGAGGAATGGGACCATGGGAAGTAATATTGGTTGCTGTCATGTTTTAAGTGTTAGATTACAAATGTCTATTTGAAATACATTTTTGGAAAGTTGTCATTTAGATTTTAGAGACTATTATTTTAATAGAGTTTCATTTGAAGCATAGGAGAGATACCATGACATTTTGCTTAGATATTTTGACTTAACTGCCTGCCTTTCTGGGGATAACCTAATTGCTTTTATATTTGGATAGGGATATTTTAGAGTATCTTTTTTCTTTTTAATTTTTTTAAAATTTATTTTTTAAAAAGATTTTGTTTATTTTATTTTTAGACAGAGGGGAAGGGAGGGAGAAAGAGAGGGAGAGAAACATTGATGTGTGGTTGCCTCTTGCACATGCCCTCCTGGGGACCTGGTCCCCAACCTAGGCATGTGCCCTGACTGGGAGTCAAACTGGTGACCCTTTGGTTTGTAGGCCAACGCTCAGTCCGCTGACCTACACCAGCTGGGTTAGAGTGTCTTGAACAAACTAAGCATTTTTTATGTCAGTATCATAAGTTTTAATACTCTTGTTGGCTTAGCTTTTAAAAGTATTTTTACAAGAGTCACAGATTTACAGATTTTTAGTGAGTTTGTGCGATAATTTCAAAAACAAGATATTTAGAACATGAAACTCTTAACCTTACAATTTCTAAATGTATATCATTTGGGATCAGAGTGCTTAGTTAAATAGGTACCCCACCACTCTTTTTTCTCTTTTGAATTTAGTTCTTCTTTTGAGCAAACTTCATTCCGTGTTAGTGTTAGCTTTATGGCATAGTGGTAATGGGGCTCTGTTGTGCCTGGATTCATAAAATGAAAATTGTCAGGAAAGTATACTTGTAGATTGCTACTAACATTTGGGGTTGTTTCATCTTAGACTTTTCCTCATAGGAATAACATTTATATTGTGTCTAAGGTGATTCATCACTTTTGGAATGATTAGCTATCGTTGTAACCTTGTTGAACAATAGGAGGAAATATTTCTATCATCGTCAGTGGAAGGAAATATTTCAATGTCTAGAACAGTTTTCATTAGAATTCATATTAGATTAGTGCTCTTAAAGACTTTCCCTGTATCTTTCTAGCATATTCTTTTTATCACTGAGTCTTTGGCTTTATTTGTGGTGTGGCATTTCTGCTTTGCCAGTCCTGCTTACAGGATGACTCTTAGGGGTCTAAGGCCCAGCCTGGCTTTGCTTCTCACAGTCTGGTCACTGCTTCTGCTAGGCTCTGGATTGCATTCTCTCTCTTGCTGTGGGCAGACACTTCTTCCATAGCTGTTTATCAGGATTAAATTACAGACTTCTTGTTTAAAGAATGAAACAGGATTATTTGGACTTTTATTTGCTACTCTGCTTAAATGTCATTTGATAACACTATATCTAGAAGGTCTCTTTTGCTCTGTTGTGATTTCTTTCTCATAAAAGGAATTACAATTTCTTGATTCTCACAGAGATAAACTTTCAAAAGTCCAGATTAGTTGTAAATATGGATATTTTGTTCTTTGACTTATAGCAACATTTAGGAGTATTATACTTGTTCATGGGGCTCATGCCTAACACTTAGCAGATAATAGTTATTGAATAAAACTAAATAAAAATTTCCTTTCAGAAATTCATTACTACTTTTCTCTTGCATATTCAGCCTTTGACTTTCCACCTTAAAATTTCTTTAGTCATTTCCATAGAACATGTGAGATTTTGATTTTTAGTGTAACTTGTTAGCTGTGGATAACCAGATTTTAAGTTCTGTGTGGCATCTTCTGATCATCAGGCACCTATTTCAAAGACTTGGAACAGAATATAGTATAGGTAGTTCTACTTAAGACAGTGGCATTGTTGGAGAAACAATTTAGTAAGAAAATCCGGAAACTTGGAAATTTGTACCAGCTTCAGTCATGAAATTTAGCTGAAGCTTAGTGTTCAGCTTAATATTGTTCCATTTTTAATACTATATTGATTAAAATACTACATGGATGAGTATAATGATACTTAGAATATTTTGTTATCATCCCCATTCTTCTTATTAGTTGATGATATTCCATTTAATAGGATTAGGAAAACAATTATAAAATTTGCTTAGCTCCCTTTCTTACATTGATAAATTAGGATAAAATTAAAAACAAAACTAAGTAATAAGTTATTTATTTTGTAATAGAAACTGCGTGGTAGCGGTGTCGCGGTTGAAACAGGAACAGTCTCTTCAAGTGATGTAAGTACATTCCTTCTTAATTCAATAGCCTCCTAACACCCTGAATATAAGTTATTTTGAGTCATAGACAGTTCACATTTTTGAAAATGTTTACTAGTTCCCGAACTGTAAATTTATGGATTCGATTGCACCTCCAGTTAGGTTAATGGTATTGTAAACACTATATCTAAACATTTATGGCCTTTAGTGATTACTGTTCTGTGGGTACACATGAAACTTGCACTTCCCTGTTGCTCTTACCTGACCTGAGAATCAAAGCAAGAGTGTGAATTCAGATAGACAGTTACCCTCTTTAAGCTTCAGTTGTCTAATAATAGGAAAACTAATAATTGTCTAATAGATGCGTGAACGCTGTGTCAGTTAAAAACAGTTCCATAACCCACTAAAACTCGTTACTTGCGCTCTGTTGCTCAAGGCTTTATATGGGGCTACATGGTGGCCAGAAACTGCCCCCTGCCCCGCTTTTGGCCAATCTCTCCCCACATTTTTTTAGAGCCAAAAATGTGAAGGTTAAAACTCTTCATGTCTCCCCAAGTTCCTTTTTTTTGGTTAGAGTTATTTTCCCCTTTTGCAAATGGCTTAACTTTACTAAGAATAGCTCAAAAACTGGCAATAAGTTTAGACAATAGGGCTGGAATGATTGGAACCAGTTGAAAGGAAGATAAGGGGACAAAAATTAGAAATGTAGGTGAAGTACATCTAGCTTCATTTGTTGGAAATTATCTCTGGGAAACTGGAAAACATCTTTAGAGGATGATGTCTACAACCTTCCTGTTATAGACCTGATTGAAGCTCTGTAGAAGCCATTTAATGTCCATACTAATTACTGATACTTCCATATTTTGTATGGAACATACCTGTATATATTCTCTGAGACTGTAGATGACTGCAGAACCCACTTTCAAAGCCAAAAGTGGGGCTTCTCTTGGGGCGTGTGTTGAAGGATTTGACCAGTAGTGTGTTAGGCCAGAAGATGGCCATTAGCCTTCTGAAATGAATCAAAACAAGGTGTAGAACTAGATGAGTAGCCTGGGGCTAGGGTGAGGAAGGAGGTGGTGAGTTAGAAGTCTAGATATTTAACCATAAGTAGATGTTTAAATTGGGAGTCTTTATTTTATGTGACTTGAATTTCTTTTAGTTTGAAATTTTGAAAAAAAATGTTTAATTCATATATTAGACTAATTGATAGATATTTTAAAAGTTGCTTTTAGAATCATGTCTTATAAATGAATTTGAGTGGTTGTTAAAGTATTTATAAGTTATTAAGGCTTAGATAAAGAATTGCAAGTTCTGGTGACATAAAATTCTGATTTTTCTATTTTCTGCCCAGTTAGTTGGAAAACAAAACTGACTAATTGAATTGACTGTACCTTAAGTCAGAGTAATTTATAGTAGACCCATACATATATATCCCAAATGAAATTAGCATCAGGGGTAATTGTGAATAAGGAAAAGATGGCCTTTGATTCCCCCTTTCTTACCTTCAGTGCTCTTCAAACCTGAACATACACTTTATCTCTTACTGAAGGTTCTTACTGTTTCAAATGGCTATCAACTTCAGTAAGTTCAGAGTAGGGCATTAGCCTTCCTTTGGTACTTGTATTTTAATAGGGAAATCTGAATTGGTAGCCAATACTTATTGAGCTCTTACTGTGCCTAGCATTGTTTTACTCACTGTATATTTACATGTCCTTGAACACTCATACTTCTTTGATATAGGTCTTACTATAAGCCATATGTTATGGATATGAACAGTGAGACTATGCAGAAAGGCATAATAGCTTGTCCAAGGTCATTCAGCTAATGAGTGGCAAAATCCTCAAAGAAATGAATTGCTTACTGAGAGAAATACTTTTGAGGCAGCTGAGCTGGAGTTGGATCTTAGGCATTCCCAAGTCTCTTAGCCTACTCAGACTTGTGAAAATATTGATATTGTATCTTAAAATCCCTTTAGGTTTTCAGAGTATAGAAAAGCAGTTTGGTAAACTGCATTACATGATACTGCCACTTGATGTCAGTATAAAACATAAAAAAAGATTTACACTGCAAAATGAGAAATAAATATGGTCTAACAGTGTTAACTTTTACAGCTGCCATGGAAACATCATAAGTTATGAGTGATTACAAACATTTTTATTTAAATGACACTACATAAATGGAATTTCCTTAAAATGAATTATATTGACTTGCCTCAATATGAAGTTAATAAATGACATCAAATCATATGTACTTAACCTTAAACTGCATGTTCAGTTTTGGTTTTTTTTTTTGTTTTTTTAAATCCTCACCTGAGGACATTTTTTCATTGCAATTTAGAAAGGAAGGAAGAAGAGGGAAACAGAAACATCCATGTGAGAGAGAAACATCAATTAGTTGCCTCCTATAAACCCCCAGACTGGGTTCTTATGTGCCTGGACCAGGGATAGAACCTGCAACCTTTTGGTTACAGGACAACGCTCCAACTAACTGTGCCACACCAGCCAGGGCTCTTGTTCAGTTCTTTACTGGCTGTTGAATGTGAATGCTCACTCTTATATTCTTCAGAGGAAACTGCATAGCCTTGGATGATGACTGTTGTACTGATGCCCTGACAGAAAGAGGAATACTGTGAACTCTCACAAATTTGGAGGATTTAGAAAGAATCTGGGAGTTTTATATTCATTTGTTTGTTTTCTTTAATCTCTGCCCAGATTCATTCATACATGTGTACAGGAGAACAAGGTGATTCCTAGCTCCTACACTTGTGTGTGTCATATTCTCTGGCTGTTTTTGTTGTAGACCTAGTCTAGCTTCAGTTATTGCTAGATGAACATCATTTTATAGATAGTAAAGTAACTTAAGTTTCCAGGTTATCCTTTTGCTTATTTTATATGTATTTTTATTTTTTAATATATTTTATTGATTATGCTATTAATTGTCCCATTTTCCCCCCCTTTGTTTCCTCTGCCCTGCACCCGCCCACCAGCACTCCCCCTCTTATTTCATGTCCATAGGTCGTTCATATAAGTTCTTTGGCTTCTCCATCTCCTCTACTGTTCTTAACCTCCTCCATCTATTTTGTACCTACCATTTATACTTCTTATTCCCTGTATCTTTCCCCCATTCTCCTCCTGCCCTCTCCCTGTTGATAACCCTCCATGTGATCTCCATTTCTGTGATTGTATTCCTGTTCTAGCTGTTTGCTTAGTTTGTTTTTATTTTTGTTTTTTTAGGTTCAGTTGTTGATAGTTGTGAGTTTGTTGTCATTTTACTGTTCATGTTTTTAATCATCTTTTTCTTAGATTAGTCCCTTTAATATTTCATTTAACAGGGCTTGGGGATGATGAACTCTTTTAACTTTATCTGGGATACACTTTATCTGCCCTTCCATTCTAAATGATAGCTTTGCCGAATAGAGTAATCTTGGATGTAGGTCCTTGGCTTTCATGACTTTGAATACTTGTTTCCAGCCCCTTCTTGCCGGTAAGGTTCTTTTGAGAAATCAGCTGACTGTCTTATGGGAACTCCTTTGTAGGTAACTGTCTGCTCTTCTCTCTCTGCTTTTAAGATTCTCTCCTCATCTTTAACCTTGGGTAATATAATGCTGATGTGCTTGGTGTGTGCCTCCTTGGGTCCAACTTCTTTGGGACTCTGAGCTTCCTGGACTTCTTGGAAGTCTATTTCCTTTGCCAGATTGGGGAAGTTCTCCATTATTTTTTCAAATAAGTTTTCAATTTCTTGCTCACCCTCTTCTCCTTCTGGTACCCCTATGATTCGGATGGCGGAGCATTTAAAGTTGTCCCAGAGGTTCCTGAGCCTCTCCTCATTTTTTTGAATTCTTGTTTCTTCATTCTATTCTGGTTGAATGTTTCTTTCTTCTTTCTGCTCCAAATTGTTGATTTGAGTCCCAGTTTCCTTCCCTTCATTCAACAGTTGTTCCCTGTATATTTTCCTTTATTTCACTTTGCATAGCCTTCACTTTTTTCTCCATTTTACGACCATACTCAAACAGTTCTGTGAACATCCTGATTACCTCTGTTTTGAACTCTACATCTGTTAGGTTGGCAATCTCTTCATCGCTTAGTTCTATTTTTGGAGCTTTGATCTGTTCTTTCATTTAGGCCATACTTTTTGTCTTGGCATGCCCATTACATTGTGAGGAGCGGAGCCTTAAGTATTTGCCAGGGTGGGGCGAACCACATCACTGTTTTGTGGTGCTGTATGTGGTGCAGGGGTCTGAGAGGGAACAATGCCTCTTGCTTGGCTCTTGGCCGGCGTTCAGTCGCTTCTCCTACTACCCACAAGCAAATTGGTACCTTCTAGTGCTAATTCCCAGGTGGGTGGGTTTGTGTACATTCTACTAGGACCCTGTGAGTCTCTCAGATGAACTCTCCTGTGAAACTGGCTTTTTCTCCTGCTGCTGCAACCCGCACAGATTTTTATAGCCAGAGGTTTTGAGGCTTGCTTTTCTTGTGCCAGAACCCTGGGTTGCGCAGTCTCTCTCGCTCCCCAGTGGTTCCTCCTGGTTTACCTGCATGCAAATGTGGGACCGCTGGGTCCACCAACCGCTGCTTTGCCCTGTGTCATCTCCACCCTGGCTGATTGTCTCCACCCCTCATAATGTACTGGATGAATGTTTCTTCTTTAACTCTTTGGTTTTTGGACTTCTATACAGTTTGATTTTCTGGCAGTTCCGGTTATTTTTTGTTTTTAAATTTATTGTCATCCTTTTGGTTGTGTGAGGAGACAAAGTGTATCTATGTACTCCTCCATCTTGGCTTGAAGTCCTCCTTTTGCTTATTTTATATTTTATCTTGCCTTTTAATGTTCTGGAATAGTTCTTTCTAATAGAACTTCCAGTAATGATGGAAATGTTCTGTATCTCTACACTGTCCATTATGGTAATCACTAGCCATTTCTGAGCATCAGAAATGTGGCAAGTATGAGTGAGGAAGTAAATTTTAAATTTTATATAGTTTTTTAAAGCTTTATTGAAATATATTTCACATACCATAAAATTCACCTATTTGCAGTTCTGTGGGTTTTAATATATTTACAGAGTTGTGCAACCATACCACAATCTGATTTTTTAGCATTTTTATAGCAGTTTCTCAGACAGAAACCCCGTACACATTGACAACCATTCCCCATTCTTGCTCCCTGCTTCCAGCCTCTGGCAACTGCTGATCTATTTGAGACTCTGGTTTCTCCTCCTCTGGCCATTTCATATGAATGAATAGTATAATATGTGGTTCTAGATCTGTGCCTGGAATCTTTTACTTAGCTTAATGTTTTCAAGATTCATTCATATTTTAGCATTTAGTAACAACAGCATTTTAAATTGAGAGAAGAAAAAACTTTTTTGGCTTTTTGACCAAATTCCTGAAATTGTTTTTGGTGACAATTCTAATATCCTTGCTAATATGAGATTAGTTTTACTGCTTTAGCTTTGTTCTTGCTTTAATACTATGCTGATGTGACACTTTTCAGTCTTTTTATCAAAAGAAGTGGTGGAGTACTTTAATGATTTAGTTCTTTGCTACTGTTGACAACTAAACGAGTAGGCTAGTTCATAAAGTTCAGGCCTGTAGTTTAACTGTCCTCTACTCTAACTGGTGAGTATGTGAGCGCTCAAAGTAATTCACAATTAATTACATGTCTTTGCACAAGTTTCAGGGGTGTTGTTATTTACTTACAGCAATTCTTGAATGCTTTTTATTGTTCAGTTACCTTATCAAAAAATGAATACATTTTAAACATTGGGGATCATTAAAATAGATGCTCAGAATAATGTTAAGATAAGGAAGAAAGATAACCTCAGAGTTTGAGTTTTCTGATCAGATTTTTGGAAGGATTACCTTGAGGTATATTATGGTAATGCAAAAGAAAATTAAATGGTAAGGAATTTCAATAAAAAACTTTGTTTTGCATATTAAAATATAGCACTGGTAATAATAATAGGGTACTCTAATATCATACATTAGATGTGTTCTTGGAAGCTTTATATAAAGCAATAATGTATAAAGTAAATCATATAAGTCCACAATAATTTTTCCTCATAAAAATCCTAGTAGTCATTACATGACTTAGCAAATTACAATGAAAGCAGTACTTGAAGGAGGTTTATAAAGTTGAAAATTAACAGTGAAGTTACCTTTTTAGTAAGACTTAAGTCTAAGACTAAAGTGAATTTAGGTGTTAATTTAATCTAGGTATTATGAGTATTGACTAGAGGATCTTTTTTAATAAGGCAACTTCAAGTAAATTCTTGGGCTTATATATGTATTTTAGTTCCTGAATATGAGGTAATAATAATAATAGTATTCTTTACAATTGTTTTGTGCTTTATAGAAACTGATTTGAGTAGCAGGGTGTTTTTTTATTTGTTTGCTTTTTTGTTTTTTAATTTGCTAGGGCTGGTATTATTTTTCTTTGTTGATGAGAAGACAGTTTTGGAGGGTTTAAGTGACTTGCCAAAGATAATTTGACAAAACTTCTGATTGGCAAATATCTCCCTCCTTCCCTCTCTTCCTTTCTTCAGCCTTTCTTTTTTTAATGTCATAATTTATGTAAAGTAAAATGCTCACATTTTAAATGTTCAGCTGAATGAATTTATGTCATGTGTACTCCAACTAAGTATTTTCTTTCACAACTCCCACAAAGGTTATTGTTAATTCTATTACTATAGATTAGTTTTGTATGATTTTGAATTTTGTATAAGTGGTATTATATACAGAATGAAGTTTGATGTGTTTGAGTTCTCTTGCCCAGTATTGTATCATTGAGATTCATACATGTTGCATTTAGCAGTAATCTTTTAATTGCTATGTAGTATCTGTTAAATGAATAACCATTATTTTTATTGCTATATAGTAATCTATTAAATATCTGTTCACAATTAGTGGATATTTGGGTTACTTCTAACTTTTGGCTATTGTGAATAATTTTGCTATAAACATTCTTGTGTATGTCTTTTGGTAGATAGTCTAGAATACCTTATTCTAGAATGGAGTTGCTGGATTATTTGTAAATTTAGTAGATATTGCCAATCAGTTTATTAAACCAATTTACTTATCCATGGACAAAGTGTGAGAATTCCAGTTTTTCTAGTTCCCTGCTGACAATGGATATTGTCCTGTTATTTTTTTTAAGGTGAATGATAGAAACAAAAATCACACATACATGTATGAACACTCACTTTTTGTTCTACAAGAAAAGATTCCTTTAGTAGTCATGAAACATTAAATACTTTTAGTACTGTTAATTAGCAGTCCTCCATTTCATGTAAAACTGGCTTCTGGAATTTATTTTAGTCAACTAAGTGTTTGAAAAGTTCAATTTTGACTGTACCGTGCAGTTTCACTCCCTGTGGGACAGATGCATTTTACTGCAGTGTAGACTTGTTTTTTCAAGTGCCCACGATTATACAGTTTAGATCAGTGTTATATGTACTCTTTTTTATTTAATTTGTATTTAAATGCTAGCATTATAGAGATGAATATTGAACATTTTATCTGTAAACATTTTTATAACTTTAGTTTTTCTTTGGTACAAAATCACTGAAGTTTTTATGTTTACCTTTTTTCCCTGCTTACTTTGTAATTCCTTAGTTCTTGAATTACTTTGTAATTCTGTAGAATATGGATCTCTGAGACCATAATGAGGTAGGTGAATTCTGTCAGTTGCTATTTTCCCTATGAAGTGGTTATTCCACCATAATATAGGAGGGTTTGCATTTTCAGCAACATTGGAAAATTTATCCAAGTGATATTTTCTTAAATGCACTGGGAAATAAAAATATTTTCTCTGCCATTGAGGTTTGCTGAAGTGAGAGTGCGTGTGGTGACCAGTTCTCAACCTGGGATGTCTGGTACAGCCCAAAGAGTTCCAGTTCAAGTGTGAAGAGAATGGATTCCTAGTGCTGATCCAAGATTAACTCACTATTTTAATTTCAACAAATTCTATCACCTTTTTAAGCCTTGGGTTCCTCATCTTTAAAAAATGGGTATCATAATATTTCCCTTTTATTCTTTATTTAATTTTTAAATTTTAATTATTTGAAAATATTCTGAAAACTATCGTATACATTTTAATTGTTTTTATACAAAGAAATTCTTTCTTTTGACAGTTTTTTGGTTAGGTTTTGAGGGCTAAAAGATCCGTTTTGATTACTGGAAAAACAGAAAAACTTCGCATAAAAAAATTATGGTTGAAGACATTTAAGCAAATAGTATTTGGGAAACAGTATAGTGAGTATCTTAAACATCTTTTTTGTGTATATGTATTTTTGTTAAGTTAGTCCAGATACAGGTAGCTTTTGTCACCAGATAAATGAATTACTTTAACAGTTTGCAATGAAATTATTATCTGGCTGAATGAGATCTTTTATTGTAAATATATTGTAGTAAAACAGGATGACATGATGTAGCCAAAGTTGATTAGCAATTTATAAAAATTCTCAAATTTAGATGACTTAATTTAAAAAAATACTAGGCAGCTCTGGCTGGTGTGGCTCAGTGGATTGAGCGCAAGCCTGTGAACCAAAGGATCGTGGGTTTGATTCCCAGTCAGGGCACATGCCTGGGTTACAGACCAGGTCCCCAGTAGGGAATGTGTGCGAGAGGCAACCACACATTGATATTTCTCTCCCTCTCTTTCTCCCTCCTTTCCACTCTTTCTAAAAATAAATAAATGAAATCTTTTAAAGAAGTACTGAGCAATTATATAAGATCCATAATTACTAAACAGGTTTATTTTTGGCTTTAATAAGAAATAGGATAATACTGCTGTGTTATATATATTTCTGCATTATTGATTATTATAGGTATAAATTTTTTGGTCAAACTTGTAATTATCAAACTGTATCTATTGGGACCCCATTCATTGGTATTAGTATAAGATAGGATGTTTTTTGTTTTTTGTTTTTTGTTTTTTTATTCATTCATTCAAGAAATATGTATTGAGTGCCCACCAGGTACAGTGCACTGAAAGCATAACACTGAACAAGGTGGGCATGGCCTCTACCTTCATAGGGCTGCCTGTATCCTAGGGAGGACAGCATTAGACAAGTTATTGCACACTTTGATTATTTTAGTACGCCTGTGGCAGTGCTTGCACAGGTCCTTTGAGAATGTACAAGGAGTAGAATCTTTTTTTTTTTTAATTTTCATTCATTTTTGAGAGAGAGGAAGAGGGGGAGAGAGAGACAGAGAGACAGATAGACAGACAGACATCAGTTTGTTTTCCTACTTATTTATACATTCACTGTTTCATTCTTGTATGTGCTCTGACTTGTGATTGAACCCGCAACCTTGGCATATTGGCATGACACCATAACTAACTGAGCTACACCACCTGGACCAGTGGAATCTTATTTGTATTTTTTAAAAAAGATGTACATATGTAACACAGGATATTTCTGTAGTGTTACACAGAAATCTGTATCTTAGGAGTGAGAGGTGATAAGAGTGATTTTTTATTTTATGGTGGTCTATGCTGATTGGATATATTATGATAAATAGGTACAAAGCATCATGTCAATTCAGGTCAATAAATATTATGTTCACAAATGTTAATAAGGTTTCATGCTACTTGTCAAGTCATATTTCTAGTTTACAGTTATACTTCATACCCAGAAGCTGATCTCATAGGCATCTTTCTTGGGAGCTCTGAGCATGGGAGTCAGGGAACCTCAGTGAGAGGCCACTTGTGAAAGACTGGGCTCAAGGGGAGGTGTAGAGATGTCTTTCTTATTTGTTTGTTGTGACTTTGTGTTTGGAAGGTATAATATTTGATCACCATAAACATTATCTCATCAATTTGGTGGTTCTTGATATTGTCATGTAAAATAGACTATTTCTCTACCTTTTAATTCTTGTTCAGATTGTCTTTGTTTGAAATCTTAATTCTTGTTCAGATTGTCTTTGTTTGAAACCTTGTGAGATTTCAGGATTTCCTATTAGTAATTACAGCTATTTCAAAGAGTACTTTTCAAATTTTATAATGTCTATGAATAGAATAAGAAATTCCAACAAAAATAAAAATAGTAAAGCAAGAAAAGATTGAGTTTGTGTTAGTATTGAAAAATATGGAGGATAGTAGTACCTTTATATACAATTATCATGGAAATCAGTTTAAGGGAAGTGGTGATACGAAATTTGGGAGTTTCTGTATTTTGTCTTTAAAAAAAAAATCTTGCGAGGCAGGAAACAAAAATGAATTCACTTAGAGAAAATATACAGGGGTAGGGTAAAAGTAGGTTTACAGTTCGTATGGAAAATAATATAATCACTAAAAAATAATAATACAATCTGTTTCGCATACTCACAATGTAAACCTACTTTAACCCTATCCTGCATTTTGAACTTTTAGATTCTTTTTTTCCTTCTAAAGACAAATGGCAAAATAGAAAAAAATAAGATAGAGTACAATGAATATTTAATTATTCATTTAGCAAACAAGTATTTTTAAAGTGCTGTTATTTACTAGAGGCTCTACTTACATGCTAAAATTAAAAAAGACTCCTTTTTTGCTTTCTGGCCTAATGGGGGATGACTGATACATACACACACACACATACACAAGGCAAGAATAGAGATTTATGAGTGGCACTGTGAAAGGGATTAATTCCATCTAGAGAAAATGAGAATGCAATAGTAGATGCAGCAGCAAACAGTTGTTGAATGTTATGTGACAGGTACCATTGAAAACCCATATGTTAACTAATAAAATTATCTCCACACTCCAGGGGATTTGTCCCTGTTCTCCCCATTTTATAGCTAGGATGTTCATTCAAAGTTACATAGCTTTGAAGTGGGTGAGTGAGGCTGGTTTAGAGCCTTTGTTCTTAAACATTGTTATAGTTCTACCTTTTTTTTCATGATAGAGGTGTTAACATTTGATTTAAGACTGGGAACAGCAGGTGAGTCGATTCAAATGGAGGGGAGAATGGGGAAAGAGCTTTCCAGTAAGTAGTTGGAGATAGAGGCCTGGTTTTCAGGTGAAAGTATCAGAAGTGGCAATTTAAGGTCACTGGTGATTAGACATTATGTAACTTACTAAGTGATCATCCTGACAAATCTCACTCCCATCTGATATCACACATAGTTATTAGAATATCATTGACTGTATTCCCTATGCTGTACTTTACATCCCCATGACAACCAGTTTGTAATAATGTCTCTCACTGGACTGCACACCGGAAACTTATGTAATAATATATGTCAACTGTAACTGAAAATAAAAAATGATAAAAAGAAATAAAAAATTAAAAAAAATAAGGTCACTGGTGATCTTAGCATTTGCCATGTTAAGTTGGGTGATAAGATATGAGAGGTTAAAAATTTGGTGAAGGTTTCTTTCAAGAAACCTTCATGTACGATGAGGAAGAAAGATGCAAAGATTGGTACACAGTTTAGGGATAGTTTAAAGATGAGTAAAGATGGGTAATATTAAGAGGCTGAGGAAAGGAAGCCAACTGAGCAGAGATTCAAGATATAGGAGCGGGGTCTGATTGATGAATCATTATGTGGGAGGAATGTGAAACAGACCTCGATGGGGCATTGGGTCTGAGGCAGGAAGAAGCCGACCTATCTCCTAGGTGAGAGACAGGTAAGAGTAGCTGTAAGTGAAGTTCGGTTTGGAGAGTAAGACGCTGGTAGCTAAGTGAATCTCTTCCTAATGACCCCTGTGTTTTCTCATACTGCCAAGAGGGCAGAGAGCAAGACAGGAGGGTGGTCGTGAATATGTGACAGTGACTCTCGGGAATGGCAGAACAGACTGGAATTGCCTGATGACTTTGCATGATTGTATGATTTTCTGCAGTAGTAGCAGATTACCTTTGTGTAGTACTAGAAATGGTGACTGGTTGGATTGATTGAAGGCTGATTATTTTCTTAAAAAATATTGGTGAAGGGATTAACCAAAGAACATTTATGCACAGCCATGGACATGACAACCATATGGGGATTGTCAGAGGTGGGAAGAAGATGGGGCTGGGTAGAGGGAGGGGAGGGGAGAAAGAGAAGGAACAACCGTAATAGCATAAGCAATAAAAATAAACTAAAAAATGAATAACTTAATACATGAGATTAATAGGACAATGTAAGTGAAAAACAAAGAAAAGGTACAATTTACTTTGTTTAATTCAGGACGATAATTGAGTCATTTACCAGTGTTACCTTCACTCTACATTGTCAAAGTAATTTCTTGAGTGGTATTTGGATTGCCTCATAGTGTATCGTAGGAGAGAGTACAGTTTTAGAACCAGCATCTTTTATATGCTCATTTATAATGTGAATCCTGAAGCTGTAAATAACAATGAAGAGTCCATATTTGAAATGTGTCATGTATTTCAAAATAGTATGGCAAATGGACTCAGAAAAGAAAGACTTACAGTGAACCAAGAAATTTTTGTGTTAAGACAAAATTGTTGATAAATGGAAGAGGAGAAAATACCCTAGATTGTCTTTTTATTAGTGATATGTAGAAACCTTGCTTAATCTGTCTCTCAACAAGAAAGATGGAACTCCTCTTTCACTAAGAATTACTACCTGCTGACTTAATTGGAAAAAATATACATTTTTTTTCCCTTTATGGAAGATTGTTTTAGAGCTGAAAATTCACTATTATTTTGGTCATTAATTTCTGCTAATGTTTTGAGTTTTCAGGCAAATTATGTTACTGAATATGTTGTACTTTTGGGCAACTATGTTCACTACTTCCTAGGTAAAATCTAAAATAATCTTTTCTTGATAACTGTTTTTATATTTAAGTGCCTGAATTTTTTCAGTGTTAAGTTTTTTAACAAATTTAGTTTAAATTAAAACACAGAGCATCATTTATATTAGGTTTTGTGGATTTATAGAACATATGTGAATCTCTCCTTTCTTTCCTTTCTCTTTTTTGCATTTAAACAATTTATTATTTCAATAAAAATAAACCCATTATGATAACATGTTTTAAGAAAAATAACTATATTTTCAATATAAAAAACTGATGAGAAGATACCATTGTTTTACATTTTTACAAATCTCTTTAATAGAAGACATCTGAGTTCTCTGTTATATCTGCTTCTGCATTCAAATAGTTGTGATATGTTTTATTTATTTATTTATTCTAGAGAGATAGAGGAAGGGAGAGAGAAAGAGAGACAGAGAGAAACATTGATTTATCATTCCACTTATTTATGCATTCATTGGTTGCTCTTGTATGTGCCCTGACTGGGGATTGAACCTGCGGCCTTGGAGTATTGGGGATGATGCTCTAATCAACTGAGCTACTGGCCAGGGAATGTTGGGATATATTGTTATATTTTAAATTGTTATATTTTTATATTGTTGTATTTTAAATTTTTAAAAAATTTCAATTATATATTATTGTTTATGCTATTACAGTTGTCCCAGTTTTTTCCTCTTTGCCCCCCTCCACCCAGCAACCCTCACTCCCTCATGCAGTCCCCACACCATGTTCATGTCCTTGGGTCATTCATATAGGTTCTGTGGCTACTCTCTTTCCTATTACTGTACTTTACACCTGCATGGCTATTCTGTAACTACCTATTTGTACTTCTTAATCTCCTCACGTCTTCACCCATTAACCCACACACCTCCCCCACCTGGCAACCATCACATGCTCTCCGTATCCATGATTCTGTCTTTATTCTTCTTTGCTTAGTTTATTGTTTAGATTCAATTATTGATATGTGTTTATTGCCATTTTATTGTTCATAGTTTTGATCTTTTTTTTTCTTAAATAAGTCCCTTTAACATTTTGTATAGTGATGGGTTGGTGATGGTGAACTTCTTTAGCTTTTTCTTGTCTGAGAAGCTCTTTATCTGCCATTCAATTCTAAACGATAGCTTTTCTGGGTAGAGCAACCTTGGCTATAGGTCCTGGCTTTTCATGACTTTGGATATTTCTTGCCCATCCCTTCTAGCCTGCAAAGTTTCTTTTAAGAAATTGGCTGACAATCTTATGGGAACTCCCATTTAGGTAACTAACTGCTGTTGTCTTGCTGCTTTGAAGATTCCCTCTTTATGTTTAACTTTTGGTATTTTAAATATGCTGTGTCTTGGAGTGGGCCTCTTTGCATCCATCTTATTTGGGACTCCCTGTGCTTCCTGGACTTGCATGTCTATTTCCTTCACCAAATTAGAGACGTTTTCTTTTATTATTTTTTCAAATAGATTTCCAATTTCTTCTCCTTCTGGCACCCCTATGATGCGAATGTTGGAGCACTTGAAGTTGTCCCACAGGCTGCTTACACTGTCCTTGTTTTTTTGGATTTTTTTTTTCTCTTCTTGTTCTAGTTTGTTGTTTTTTGTTTCCATATATTCCAAATCATTAATTTGATTCTTGGCTTCATCCACTCAACTGTTGTTTCCCCTTAAATTGTTCTTTATTTCAATTAGTGTATCCTTTATTTATGAGTGAATCTTTTTTATTCTGTTGAGGTCCTCACTAAGTTCCTTGAGCATCCTTATAACCAGTGTTTTGAACTCTGCATCTGATAGGTTGCCTATCTCCATTTTGTTTAGTTCTTTTTCTGGAGTTTTGATCTGTTCTTTCATGTGGGCTATATTTCTTTGTCTCCTCATTTTGATAGCCTTCCTGTGATTGTTTCTTTTTATTAGGTAGAGCTGCTATGACTCCGTGTCTTGGTTGCATGACCCAATGTAGTAGGTGTCCTGTAGGGTCCAGTGGCACAAGCGTCTACTATCACTCAAGCTGGATACTCAAGGTGCACCCTTTGTTTGGGCTGAGTACATCCTCCTCTTGTAGTTGAGCCTTGATTGCTGTTGGCAGGTCATTGGGAGGGATTTATCCAGACCAGTTGGCTTCAAGGACTGGCTGTGACCACTGACCACCAACCTCTTCCCTTTGTGGAGGATCAGTTGTGCAGTGGTGGAGTGGTGGCCCTCCGAAGTGGTCTGTAGCTGTCCCCTGGGTGCACAGGCTCTGGGGTTTCCAGGTAGTGTAGGCCAAGGTCAGCTGTGACTTGTGTTCTGCCCAGGGCCACCCTGCTTGAGCTATAAAGCAATTTGAGGTGACTACTACTTGTGCTGGGTTTGGAGATTCCCAAGTGAAGCCAAACTGTGAATCTAGTGCCAGGTCCTGGATCACTTAGAAAGAGGTACGGGGGCCACAGGCTTGCTGAGGCCGGCTGTTGCTTGTTTGAGAGGATTCAGGAAGTTGTGAAGCATTAGTCAAGACTAGCCATTTATATGGAAAAGTCATGGTTAACATTTTGGTGGGCCCATAAGTTGGGTGGGATGGAGTCTCAGGGAATCTCTTGGGTGGGGCAAACAGTTAGCCAGTTGATGGACTCTCAGATATGGCACCCACCTTTTGGCTCTGTGGCTCTGTAGGGGGAGGGCTCAGCAAAGGGACAGTGGCCTCTGCTTGCCTTTCTGTCTCAAAGAAAGCTGTCTACCAGCTCCTGCCTTGATGCCCAGCACTTCATTTCCTTCCTGTATGCCACTGGTGCCTTTCAAGCTGCTACCCTGGTGCTGGAGCTCAGAGGGAGTGAGTCTGAGTAAGTCCATAAGTGGGTCCTTTAAGTGGAACTGCTTGAGACCCCAGAATTTTCTTCCACTGACTCACTGATTTTGCAGCCAGAAGTTAGGAGGACTTATCTCCTGGCACTGGAACCCTGAGCTGGGCGTTCCGGTGTGGGGCTGGGTCTCTTTGCTCCTGAGATATCCCTCCCAAGTTTTTATCCACCACATGTGGATTGGGACCAGCCCGTTTGGTGACTCTGCTCCTCCTTCCAGTCTGGATAGATGTGGTTTCTTTAATTCCATAGTTGTCAGACTTCCATCAACTCAATTTCTGCTGATTCTTAGTGATGGTTCTATATTTTAGTTGTAATTTTGTTGTGGTTGTGTGAGGTGGCGAGCTGTGTTTACCTATGCTGCCATCTTGACCAGAAGTCCCTTCTTTTTCTTTTTATTCTTTAAGTCTGGAGTCTGAAATTATCTCTTGTCTCTCCATTTCTTATGGATATAAGGCTCATAGAAGTATTTAGAGAGGAGCCCAGGTCAAGTGTTACTATTAGCTTTGCTAAAACGGAGGATCCTGCAAGTTCCTAGGGATATTATTTTAATTCATTTCTAGTCTCAGATTTAACTATAATTTCTCTTAAGACAGTGCTTTTGAGCCAATCATTTTTTAAAAGTATAGAGTCATTTTCAAGTGTTTATATATGCTATGTAGTCTTTTTTTTTAAGGTTCTCATTTTTTCAGTTTCCAGGTGCTTGCGGTTTTATCCTCTTTATGGATGAAGATATTAAGCATTGGAAAGTTTCAATAACTTGACCAAAATCATTCAAATATAGGCCTGTCTGAAAGCATATGATTTTTATTTCTTTGATTTGTTTTTTGCTATTTCTATAATTATGAACAGTAGTATTCTCCATATAGTGCCTCTACTCAGAGGAAATGAAGCATTGCAAAGTAATTATCAAGCCATATCAAAGGTATAATTACTTTGTTCCTTCATTTCCCTAACTATGCGTGTTAAGCAGCCTTGAACTGTGTAGGTTTAATTTGGCAGAGAAAATCTGCTTTGTTTCCAAGAGGTAGAGAGAAAAGCAAAAATGAGGATTGATTTTTGAAGAAATATTAGGGACTTTTGAATGTTCTGATAATGAGAAGGAAACTCTAGTAAAAAAAAATCCAGACTTTTCGTATATGTGTGGTGTCATGACTTTAAATGCTCTCCAACCTTAAAACTTTGTGCTTCTTCTTGTGTAGAGCTCTCAATATGTGCAGTGTGTTGCCGGGTGTCTGCAGCTGATGCTTCGGGTCAATGAGTACCGCTTTGCCTGGGTAGAAGCAGATGGGGTAAACTGGTGAGTGCCCTTTTACTTTTAATGTAGTGTAACATTTAAAAACATCCATCCTTGACATTTGCAAAGAAATTAATAATATTAATCATCCAAAAGAAGTATTTTAACTTTTTTGTGTCTGTTTAACAGTGGATTATGCTAACCGTCATAGAATTCAATAACTAATGGAATATTTCCCCTTTTCCTTCGCTTGGTCTGCGCTATTTTAAGAGGTTAAGGACTCATAAAAACTTCATCTTGATAGAATAGATTCCAGGTACTCAGAATAGTAAAAGCAGTCATAAAGCTATCTGGTGGTAAATGCAGGCAAAAGTCAGTAAGAATGGAGAGCATTATGCTAAGTGAAATAAGCCAGTCAGAGAAAGACAAATACCATATGATTTCACTTATGTGGAATCTAATGAACAAAATGAATTAGCAAGCAAAATAGTGACAGACTCATGGATAGGGAGGAGACTGACAGCTGTTGGGGACGAGGGGCCTGGATGGAGGGATTGAGCAAAAAAGGGAAAAAAAGGAAAAACTCATGGACTCGGATGATAGTGTGGTGATTGCTGGGGTGCGGGTGGGGTGGGTGGAAAGAGGTGGAGGAGGGTGTGGGGGGATAAATGGTGATGAAAGGAGAGTTGAGGTGATCAACGCACAGTACAGGGTACAGATGATGTGTAGAATTGTGTGCCTGAAACGTGTATAATTTTGTAAACCACTGTCACCCCATTAACTTCAATAAAAAGGAAAAGTAGTAAGAAAAGGTCTTACGCAGAAAAGAGTGAATAAAAGCCATTCTTTGTAATGCAGTGTAATTAGTCCATTCTTTGTGGAGTACTCATTTGCATGCCCAGAAACTTTGAGGTGCTGCTTTCTGAGGTTTAACAAATGTATTTATACAAAGAACCTCCTCAAACCCCAGAACGAACATATGAAATCCTCTTTTACTACCACAAGGCCAATTTATTTATCCATAGCGAGAGAATTCAGTGCTCTTAAATCAAATACTCTCTTAAGTTAGTGAAGACATTGTTTCTCTGTTGGAAAATCTATACAGGAAGCTGGTTTATCAACAGATGGTTCCTTGGTGAGCAAGGCTTCAGAGCCAGAAAAGTTGACTGAATGATCCTGGTGCTGTGTCATCAGATTCTTGTAGGCCGATGCATCCTATCTGCAGTGTAGGGATATACCTGCCAGAGGGACCAAATACCCTAGATCTTCTCAGCCAGTATTTGCATGCAGTTCCTTAGGGTGGGTTACTTCTGCAAATGGCTGTTCTTATGAATTGCATTTGAATTGTCATGAGCTACTCAATAACCATGGACTCAATAAAGTAGTAATCTTATATTAAGATGCAAAATTTCAATTTGCTTTTACTTATTGAACAGTATGTAAGGAAAAATAGTCATCACTATTTGCCATCTAGATCCTTTGTAAAATATATATTTATGTATTTTATCAATAATTGATAGAATTAAGAATACAGCGATAGTAAAAAACAACTATTGGAAATTTCAGTAAGAATTTTTGTATAACACACCTCTTTGTAGTAAGAGATTATGTTTGTAGTAACAAACATAAAAGATGAGAGAAAACCTTCACATGTCCTTCTAGCAAAATGCAGTGGTACAGATTCTTATTGCAAAGCATTGTGTTGAAGTCTTTCATGTTGAATAACTATGTGCGAATACCATATTTCCTTTTTGTCCTTTGAAATATATTGATCACTCATTGATTCTTGAGTTTGAGAAAATAAATTTATGGTATAGTTGTCTGAAGACTTAACAGATGTGACCAATTTCATCATCATTGTTAGAGAATGGATTGCTGTCTCTTTGCTTTCAACTTTTGATTCATCTAATAACTGAAATGACTCCCTCAGGTAATTGTCATCATAGGCAGAAAATAAAAAGTTCTGAATTCTCAGCTCTGTTCACATTGTGTTAGGAAACTCAACAGAGGGAGTCAGGGGACTGAGCATTTAGTTGTTCTCACAGCTGAGATTTATTACAGGGACAGGGTAGGGATGGATACACAGCTGGATCATAGGGACAGAGACACAGGCTGAGTCTGGAAAGAATCCATGTGAAGCTTCCTTATGTTCTCTTTCCTCCATGACGGGGTCACAAGTGCCCTTTTCCTCCAGCAATGAAAATGCAAGAACATTCGTGTGAGGTTTCTGCCCAAGAAACCTACTAGGGACTTCATGCCCACAGTTTTTATTGGACACTTGTCAGGTAGGCATCTTCTGCTTACCATGCTGCAAAGTTCCAGACTCCAGAAGGAAAGCAGGTGTTCAGCATAAACATACTGTTTGTGAAAACTTTTTAGGTACTGTGAGCCACCCTTATTATTTAGGAAAAGCTTTGTGTCAGTGTAGGGAACTGTTCACCAGTCAAGTTCCCAGAAGCCAGCCAAGGGCCTGCGTTGCAGGCAGTCATAGGATGATTACATTAATAACGGTAGACTACCTTCTTAAAAAAATGACACAATGTTTTGGGCAATACAATAGGAAAGGATAATTGTTTATTTCACTATTATATTATTTTCTTAGGCAATTCCATTATTCTTTAAATTTCTTACAATTTTAGCCTTTAATTTTTTAGCATAATTGGAATTATGAATGACTATTTATCAAACAATGTCTAGGATGATGAAATAGTATAAATCTTTAAATTAAAGATAACATAAAACACTAAGATTCTATACTATGTCTTGTATTTAAAAGAGCTGTGTGATAATTGCAAAATAAATTGATTTTTACTCTGCTAAACAAAGTAGATTATTTTTGTTCTTTGAAAGACTGGTAAGAGAGAATAAAAGTCACGAAACACCAATTTCTACAAATAATTATAATTACTCAAAAGAAAATAAACTCAAATAACTAAAATTTGGTTCGATAAACCCTAATGGTAATGAGGCTAACTAAATGCTGCTGTTGTAATTAATTACAAACACTTAGTATTTTAGTGGACAGTAAGCAATATTAACCAATTTAGCAACAAGAACACGGATAAATGCAGTCTAGAATATTCCATGATCATCCTACACATTTCAATATGGTAATCACCACTAACAAAATTAGCAGTAATCAAAGAGATCTGTAGATTGAGAATAAGCATAATAAAGGCATAATATGTTACTTTGCTGATAGTATAGCAATTTATAAAAGTCATTTAATCTTTTCAATTTTTAAAGATATAAAACATGTGCTTTCTACTTTTCTGTTCCCTCGTTTAGGAATGAAAACTTTCTTTTGTGTTTTCTTTATTTCTGGTACTCCTCAAATCACAAGTGGATTCATGTGAGGAGGAGAAATTTATGAGGATAGCCTGTTTGAAGAGTAAAGAGAACTGATGTTTTTAAAACCCCGGTACATTTTTATCCATATAGTTGTCTTTCTTTTGTTTTTGGTTAAAAAGCCTATTATGTGAATGACACAATACTTTTTCTGACCACTTATATACCTGTGTAAGAACAAAAACATACTTGCATTGTCTTGTGTATTGTTGACTTTCATTAGCAGTCTAAAGATTGGCACTGATTTTTTTTTTAAATACTGTAGTGTAAAGGGGACTTATGCTGGGATAATTGCCTCCACAAATTCACATTGCCTCCACAAATGTTATACCTCAACATTTGAAGTATTTTCAAAATATAAATAGGTATGTGAATGAAAGATAAGATTTTTTCTTAACATTGAAATGTTATTGGGTGATATTGCATGATGAGGTGTGAGGTGATCATGGGTTTGAAGAGCAGCAGATGGCTGAAAGTGTACACGTCAGCCAGTAAACTAGCTACTTTTTCTCCCTCCTCCCTGCATTGGCTTGATATTTAAAAAATCCTTACTTAAAAAAACAAAACAGAACACCGAATTGTACTTTTGGCCTCATGGACCTTAACCTCCTTTCTAATCTTGGCTTTGACAGTTATTTGTATTTTTTTGAGGTCTCTGCATAATGTACTATTTTTGATGGGAGATACAAAGAAACATAAATGGTCCTTTCCTCTAAGAAATTTATAGTCTAGTTGGAAAATAGTGTTAAATACTTAGCAAAGGTAGTATTTAGGATTATACAACATCATTTAGTAATTTTTTCAGTAACTTTAACAGTAATACTAAACTCACCAATTCGAGAGTAGTAGCAGAGACCTAAATGGCGGTGAATGCCCACTCATTTATCAGGTCTCACCTCAAGGGTCGCTCCCCCTGGGAATCCTTCCCTCCCATTGCCCTAGACTAAATTCCTTTAGAACATGCACAGTGTGCCCACCTCTATGACCCCCAGGTCTTGCACTGTACCTGCCCCATAGATCTGCAACACATGTTTGTTAAGTTGCTATGTTTAGGTTTCTCTTAGGCCTTTTTGTCCTTTGCATCTTCTTAGTGTGCCCTTCATGCTCCGTTGTATTCTGGTAAACAGGAATTTTATTTTGCTTCATTAGATATTTCTTCTGGTTAATGTTTAGCTACAAAAGACTTCTCTTTTCAGTGGAATCATATATCCTGTAGACAATTTTATACTCTCATAAATTTTTTTGTGGTGTTCATCATTGTTGATAGCTCCATTCTTTGAAACCTTTCTGTCTTGGCTTCAGCAACAGCAACAGTGGTCCTGATAAAACAGATGTCCTGACCTCTCTCCTTAACCCTTCTTTTCATTTAAAAATTTTTATTTTAATAGAGGTAATTTAGTATGAAGAAGTGTTAACTAGGTATACATTTGTTAACTAAGTTTCTGAAAACAGACACACAAAGGGACTCTCAAGTGTCAGGAAGGTAGCTAGTACACATACTCCTAAGGCTGGGGAACAAAGGTAAGAGGTAGTGATTACTAAATTTACATGCTTCCAGGAGGGGCTGTGTGAAGCTGCAGTTTAGTCCATAGGAGGGGGAATACTACTTATCTGGGGTTTAATCCCCCTGAGCTCAGATTAAAGGCCCCATAGACCGGGGACCCGCATGGTTGGTGCCGGTGTCTCCGAGGGTGCGCAGTGAGGCTTTCAGCTGCTGCCATGGGAAAGAGTGGTTACTACCAGGGTGAAGAAATGCTGAGTGATACTCACAGGAACAGGAAACCAACATGAGACAGCCCCTTCTTGCTCCAAGCTTGCAGTCAGTCTCTAGTACCTCCTATTGGCAGAAACAGCTAGTAAAGCGGAAATGTGGCTTGATGTCTCAGCCATAGCATCACAAAGTATAGAAGGTTTATCTCAGTAATTGGAAGAATCAGAGAGATAAGGAAATCAGGTATTAGGGTATTAATAGAACAAAATTACATGATTTTACAGCTGTTGAAATACTACCATCAATATTTTAAAAAATTCAAGTCTTACATAACCACCAAAATAGAAAAGACTCACGGGAGAGCTCATGCATGAGAAAATTAAGTGGAATTCAAGCAAATTTATAACTGAATACAAATCTTTAAAAGGGAGAAGTGGTGCAAATATAAACCTTCCACTAAATTAGTAGTTATAGATTGTAAAATTAGAATTAAAATTTATTTATATTAATAGACTTTTATTTTTCAGGGCAGTTTTAGGTTGCAGAAAAATTGAAAGTGAAGAGAGTTCCCATATATACCTGCCGTTCCAGAGTTTCCCCTATTATTAATATTTTGTACTAGTATGCTATATTTGTTTCAATTGTTGAACCAATAATGATGTATTACTAACTAAGATTCATAGTTTACATTAGAGTTCCTTCTTCGTATTATACATTCTGTAGGTTTTTAGTCCCTTAATCTCTCTGGTCTTTTTAGTGGCCTAATTTGATGGTTTCTGTTCTTCCTTGTGTGAGTGAGTCATTCCCCAGTGAAATTACTTTAGTGCTCTTCCTTGGTGTAACCTCTTTGATTTCCATCAGTTTTCTTGTCAGTAAAATGGACAGTTGAACCAGAAACTTCTCAGGTTCTAACCCCCACATTCAATGATTGGCTATGTTAAATTTAGACTCGTGGTGGGGTTTTTGCCAAACTAATTCCTTCTTTTCTCTCCGAGTTTCCTAAATATTTTTAAAGCTGTACATGATTGTCTTGGTTGTCCAGACTCAAAATCTTGATATGACACCTGACTTCACCAAAATGAACATCCTGTTGATTTTAGCTTCTGTAGTGTCTATTAGATTCCTTTTACTGTTACTTCTTCTGTATTTCAAGGCTATGTTATCTCTCTCATTGCTTCCCTGCAGCAAATGCTGCTGCTTGCTGAAATCCTGTGAAATCATGTTATAGAAAGGGTTAAGTGCAGCTGTGCTGCAAATGGCTCTCGCTGAGTAGGGATCTAGCTTGCTTGGGATTGTTAGCAGAAAATGAACTGAGGACATAATTTTGTTCCATTAGTACCCCCCCCAAAATTAGTTATTTCTTCTTTCTTGTTACACTGTCATTAAATGTTTTCTTAATATATGTTCCTTTTCAGCATAATGGGAGTTTTGAGTAACAAATGTGGCTTTCAACTCCAGTATCAAATGATTTTTTCAATATGGCTTCTGGCATTCAGTCCTCAAATGTGTGAACATCTGCGGCGCTATAATATCATTCCTGTTCTGTCTGATATCCTTCAAGAATCTGTCAAAGAGAAAGTGACAAGGATCATCCTTGCAGCATTCCGTGTAAGTGTTTTGTGTTTTTTTTTCGGGAGTGTGTGTGCGAGGGGTTGTGTGCGTTAGGCATTTTCACTGTGGAATATGTTTGAGGGCTTTTAGAGGCTTGGAAAAAGTTACTTGTTCTTCATGTAGTTATAAAACTATGGTGTCTTGGTGAACATAGATTAAAAAAATAGTAACTTGTATTTACACCATGGGGGAATGGGGCATGTGGGAGGAAACCATTTAAATGGATGAAATGAGTTCTGGAATGCTTGTAAGACAATGTAATTGCATTACATTCAGATAGAGGAAGTCCTTTTATTTTTTATTTTTTAATTTTTTATATGATACATAGATACAAGGCAACAGTATGGTGATGGCCTAGCCATAGAGTAAGGGGGGTGTGGGAAGGTGGAAGAGGGCAAAGGACAGTTACGTGGGGACAGAAAGAGACTTTGCTTTGGGTGATGGGTGCATGGTACAGTATGCAGATGTTTTGTTGAGTTGTACACTTGAAATTTGTATGGCTTTATTAACCAGTGTCACCCGAAGAAACTCAATTTAAAAAAAAAGGAAGTCCTTTTTTGTTGCAGTGTGTTTCAAGAGACTATCATTGAGGATTGCCTCTTATGGGACCCTTATTTTATTGTGGAATTGTATTTTAGATTTGGATCTACTGACAAACAGTATTTCTGAGGCAACTGTAAACACGTAGTAGACATGCATATCCAAGTTATTGGCTTCAGAATCTGCTTTTAATTATTATTTGTTATTATGCTTTCTTTAAATAAACAACAAATAAAAAATAAAATGTAATACAGATATATTACAAACATTTAAATAGCATTGACATCACATTTACCAAATACAGTCACTAACATCTTTCTAATTTTTCTAAGCACGTACAGGTAAACTTATAAATAGGTGTATAATTGTTTTGTGTTTAAAAATAAAAGTGGCATTTGATAAATACTGTTGTTTAACTTTATTCTTAACAATATATATAATGAGTATGTTTATATTTTTATATGTGTATATATTCAGTATTTAAAAAAAAAATTTTTATGAGTTTATTTGAGCCAAACTGATGATGATTACCAGGACACAAAATCTCAAGGGCCTGAGAAAATGCTCCAGCAAATGGCATTTTTACTACTTAATTTATACATCAGAATCAAAGAAGAGAGAAAAGGGTTACATGAAATCTATTGGTGATAGATTAGGGAGATGGGAGAAAGCAGAGCAGAGAAATCTCTGGAATTAGATAAAAAGTAAAAGTAATACACACAAAATTCTTTTACATAGGTGAGTATAGGATAATTAATAGTTAACAATGAACATGATATTAGTATTCTTTTTAATGACTGTGTTCTACCATGTTGATGTAAAGTGTTTTATTTAACCAGCGTTCTTCTGTTGGGCATGTAGGGTGTTTCTAGTTGCTTTATATATATTTCCTGCTTTGATGAATATTTCTCTTGAATATAGTTCTAGAGGTGGAATTGCCGAGTCAAAGAATATACTTTTCTACAATTTTGATAGATATCAAATCACCTTTCAAAAATGTGCAAATTTACATTTTCATCAACTGTATATTGGAAATGCATGAATTCCCCTTCTTTTCTTTAGATTTAATATAATTTTTCAATTGTTACAAAAAATTAGTTGAAAAATGAAATCATTGTTTTAAGTTTGTATTTTGTTAATAATGAGTGAAGCTAAGCTTTAAATATTTTTATCAGCCATTTATATTCCTCCTATGAATTGCTTATTCATAGCATTTGTCATATTTTAATTTTTATAATTTGATGTGTAATAACTCTTCTTTAGGTGTTTGTAGTTAATAATAATCGTAGTAATAACTAATGTTTATCGAGAGTTTATTCTGTGTCAGGCACTGTTTTAATTGCTTTGAATGTGTTATGCATTTAGTCTCTCAAGAATTCCATGTAATGGGCATGAGGCCACCAGAGGTTAAGTAATTTGCTAAAAGAGCCAGGAAGCAGCAGAGCAGGAATTCAGACTCAGACAGTCTGACTCATGCACTTAACCATTATGCTAACCTGTCTTTGATATTCAGAATAATAAATGTTATAATTTATCGAATGATTTTTGTGCATTGCATAATTTAATCCTCGTGATAATTCAATAGTTGCTATTATTATTTTCTATTTTATAGATGAGGAAACCAAGACTTGGAGATTAATTCCTCAGTTAGTAAGTGATAGAATTGGAATTTCAGTGAGATCTGCTTAGCTCCAAAGCCACCATCTTAACCTCTCTGGCATCTTCTTTTTTCTTTTCTTGGGACATTTTCTCAGTAGCCTTGAGAGTGGCATTAGAAGGATAGAAAACCATGGAAAGAAGAATCATAAGTCACGTGGCAAAGGAATTCAGATTTCTTTGCTGAAAGTACCAGCTGTGAAAGCATCAAACTTCATGTTTTCCCTAGCTGCCTGACAAGGTTTAAATGAGCGTCTAAAGACAATGAGAAGTGAAGTGCAGTGTAAATTTCATTGAAAGAGTGGAAAGTGAAATGAAAGTGTGAATTGCTAGATATGATAAATGCCAGTCACTAGTTGACTAAATGTTGTTTTATGTATTAGATTGCTTTTGATTATCCTTATGTTACATTTTTTTAATGTAAAAACTGTTCTGTGACCTTTGAGAGGTTTGCTCTTAAATAGGTAAATGTGGTACCTCTCTACTCTTCTGCCTTAGTGTATTGGCTCTGCCGTTACTTTCTTTAGCAAACTGCTTACATGGGGTACATTTTAATCTCATTTAGATAAAGTACTGATTAATCCTTAAATCAGAATAGGTGGTATTAATGAGCCTCTGAAGTATTTTAATAGCTAAACTGGATGTATTTTTTCTTCTGCTTGAATGCTTCATTATCCATATTCTCATTTATTTAGTAAACGTGAAAAGTCCTAGAAATAGGATCTTCTGGCAGCCTCCTATTGCCAGAGTTTAATTCATAAGCAAGTTTTGAATCTCACTTTTTAAAAAAATTAATTTTATTGATTATGCTATTACAGTTGTCCCATTTTTTTCTCCCCTTTATTGTCCCCCACCCTGCAACCCCCTCCCACCAGCATGCCCCCATTAGTTCATGTCCATCAGTCATACATATAAGTTCTTTGGCTTCTCCCTTTCCTATACTATTCTTAACCTCCCCCTGTCTATTTTGTACCTATCATTGATGCTTCTTATTCCCTGTACCTTTTCCCCCATTCTCTCTCCTCCCCCTCCACACCAATAGCCCTCCATGTGATCTCCATTTCTGTGATTCTCTTCCTGTTCTAGCAGTTTGCTTGGTTTGTTTTCATTTTTTTAGCTCAGTTGTTGATAGTTGTGAGTTTGTTGTCATTTTACTGTTCATAGTTTTGATCATCTTTTTCTTAGATTAGTCCCTTTAATATTTCATTTAATAAGGGTTTGGTGATGATGAACTCCTTTAGCTTTACTTTATCTGGGAAGCACTTTATCTGCCCTTCAATTCTAAATGATAGCTTTACCAGATAGAGTATTTTTGGATGTAGGTCCTTTGATTTCATGACTATGAATACTTGTTTCCAGTCCCTTCTTGCCTGTAAGGTTCTTTTGAGAAATCAGCTGATAGTCTGATGGGAACTCCTTTGTAGGTAACTGTCTGCTCTTCTCTCTCTGCTTTTAAGATTCTCTCCTTATCTTTAACCTTGGGTAATGTAATTATGATGTGCCTTAGTGTGTGCTTCCTTGAGTCCAACTTCTTTGGGACTCTGAGCTTCCTGGACTTCTTGGAAGTCTATTTCCTTTGCCAGATTGGGGAAGTTCTCCTCCATTATTTTTTCAAATAAGTTCTCAATTTCTTGCTCATCCTCTTCTCCTTCTGGCACCCCTATGATTCGGACGTTGGAGCGTTTAAAGTTGTCCCAGAGGTTTCTGAACCTCTCCTCATTTTTTTGAATTCTTGTTTCTTCATTCTATTCTGGTTGAATGTTTCTTTCTTCTTTCTGCTCCAAATCGTTGATTTGAGTCCCAGTTTCCTTCCCTTCACTGTTAGTTCTTCGTATATTTTTCCTTATTTCATGTTGCATAGCCTTCACTTTTTCCTCCATTTTGCGACCATACTCCACCAGTTCTGTGAGCATCCAGATTACCAGTTTTATGAACTCTGCATCTGTTAGGCTGGCTATGTCTTCATCACTTAGTTCTATTTTTGTAGCTTTGGTCTGTTCTTTCCTTCAGGCCATTTTTTTTGTGTGTGTGTCCACATGCCTATCATTGTGTGAGGGGCGGAGTCTTAGGTAGTCATCAGGGTGGGGCAGCCCACGTCACTGCCTTGTGGTGCTGTATGTGGGGGAGGTGTCTGAGATGCCGCTTGCTTGGCTCTTGGCTGGCTTTCAGTAGCTTCCCCTGCAACCTGCAAGCAAATTGGGACCTTCTGGTGCTGATTCCCAAGTGGCTGGGTTTGTGTACGTTCTAGGACCCTGTGGCTCTCTCAGATGAGCGCTCCTGTGAGACTGGCAGTTTCTCCCACCGCTGCAAACCCCACAGGTTTTTACTGGTAGAGGCTTTGAGGCTTTCTTTCCCCATACTTGAACTCTGGATTGCACGGTCTCTCTCACTACCCTGTTGTTCCTCCCAGTTTACTCTCATGCAGATGAGGGACTGCCTGGTCCGCCATCCACTGTCTTGCCAGCCCCAGTCCGCCAGCCACAGCCTTGCCCCGCGTCATCTCTGCCCTTGCTGACTGTCTGCCCCTCCTACTGGTCTGGGCGAATGTTTCTTCTTTAACTCTTGGGTTACTGGACTTCCATGCAGTTCGATTTTCTGGTAGTTATGGTTATTTTTTGTTTTTAAATTTGTTGTCATCCTTCTTTTGGTCGTGTGAGGCGGCAAAGTGTATCTACCTATGCCTCCATCTTGGCTGGAACTGAATCTTATTTTTAATCTAGTTCCATTATGCTAATCATTAGGGAACACAGATGCTCATGAAATAGCTTGACATTGAACAGCTTGTTTAGTGAAGACATGATATGTAAATAAATAATGTCAGTGCAGTGCAATGACAAGTAATGCCCAAGAGTAAAAGTAATGTAAGGGAGGTGGATGCTAAGAATAGGGGGTTTTAAGACAAGCTTCAGAGGCTTGAAGAGTTTTTTGAAAGGTACATATGAGTTTTTTTTGAAGTACAATAGTGCAGAGAGGTTGATACATGTTAACAAGTGAAGAAAGGACTTTCTGGAATTGTCAGTAATTTGTTGTTGTAGAAGGATTGATTATTGCCTCTCTGTCCTCCATCCCCATTCTCAAGTGAATGTTAAGGGAATAAATGGAGCACATGAGTCCCACTCTTGAAGATACCACCCTGGCATTTGTGAACATTTGCTTTCTGAAGGCACAGGTATGCTCTGTAAAATGGAGCTTGTGCTTTGCTGATCTCTGTTACCATCCTGGGCATTGAACTAGTGGGACCCACACAAATTTTTCAGCCATCCTGTTGTTACTGACTCACCCTAACTTGTTTTCATAGTTGTGAGACATTGCTCAGCAAAACCGTGTCTTCAAATAAGATTCTGTCATACATGCTTTTTCTACTGCATTGTGTACTGTGCCTATTCTGATGGAACAAGAGTAAGAGCTGATTCAGCTTTTAAATTTTATTTACTGAAATATATATAGATAAATATATAAATCTTTTCAAATTGATATATTTATTTTTTGAACACTTAAAACTCCTATTTGTTGTTTTTTGAGTTTTTCCTTTGTCTTTCCAACTTTCTACCATACTATAGTCACAGGAACCTTTATTATATTAAACCCTTCTGTTCCAAAATAAGCACCTACCATTTAAGAAAATGGAAATATTAATAGTTAGATTCTTGTCCTGCTTATAAAATAATATGGTCTTATGATTAAAAAATAAGATATAGAAAATATTAAGGAAAATGTATAAATTAAATGCCTCACTACTAGGCATAGAAGAAGCCTGTTGATATTTTAATGCCTATAATTTATAATTTTTGCTCCCTTTCCACCTGGGGGTTGACTTTGGATGAATCGCAGTAGGCATGAAAAAGCTGAATAGTTAGAGGGAAGGAGAATTTTTGTTTCTTCACAATTTGGTGAGATCATGCTTTGCATCAGTTACTACAAAGAATGTGTGCATGCAAGTTGGTTGTGTACATGCCCAGCATGTGCAGCCGAAATCAGGTTTGCTGCGCTCTTGGGCTGGTCTCTGTGCCTTTGGAAAGCTGCTTCGCATCTCCATGCTTCAACTTTGTTCATGTGTCTGGTAAGAGTAATGTCATTTCTCTTAGGCCTGTCCTTGGTCTTTATATATGCTCATATATTAATGCCTTTGGAAAAAATAAATGTTGGCTAAATGAATCTTTGGCATATAGTAGGCCCTCACTAAGTATCTGGGATCATATGAAGGACTGAAAAAAACACTGAAGTAAAAGTTGAAAAACCTTCTGTGGAAGTAGTGTAGTGGTATTGAATTAATGATATATTCATTGGTTTCTTAATTGAGTTAAATTCCTTTAAAAATTTTTGGCTGCTTTGTTTGGGTCCCATAGTTAAAAGTATGATAATAAAATTCCATAATAATGAATTTAAATTGTTGCCTCCTACATCTAGTTTTTTTTTTAAATTATTTTTTATTGAATTTATTGCAGTGACACTGGCTAACAAAATCATACAGGTCTCAGCTGTACAATTCCATAATACATCATCTGCCCATTGCACTGTAACCCCAAGCCAAGTCTCCCTCTATCACCATTTATTGTCCCTTTAATCTCTCCCACCTCCCTCTACCCCCCTTTCCCTCTGCAACAACCATGCTGTTGTCATGTTTTTAAAAAAATTTTATCTTTATTGTATTCTTTTTACATTACCTTTTAGTGCTCTTATATCCTACTCCCTCCAGCATTGTTGTCCATGTCCATGCGTCCTTTTTGCTCAATCACCCTACCCCCTAACCTCCCTGCTAAACTGTCACTGTTCTCCCCATCTATGAGTCTGTCCCCATTTTCCTTGTTCAGTTTGTTCACTAGACTCCACATATGAGTGAAATCATATGGAATTTGTCTTTCTCTGACTGGCTTATTTCACTTAGCATAATGTTCTCTAGGTCTATCCATATTGTTGTAAAGGGTAAATTTTTCTTTTTTACGGCCAAGTACTATTCCATTGTGTAAATGCCACATAGTTGTTTTATCCACTCATCTATTGATGGACACTTAGGCTGCTTCCATATCTTGGTGATTTTTTATGAGTATGTTAAAATTATGGTTGCATTAAAAGTTTGTTAAAATATACTCTGACTGGTGTGGCTCAGTTGGTTGGGTGTCGTCCCACAAAGTGAAAGGTCACCGATTCAGTTTTCGGGCAGGGCATATGCCTGAGTTGTGGGTTTGGTCCCTGGTCGGGATGCGTTTGAGAGGCAACTGATAGTTGTTTCTCTCCCTCTTTTTCTCCTGCCCTTTCTCTCTCTCTAAAAATAAATAAAATATTTTTTTAAAGTTTGTTAAAATAATTCACTTAACAAAATATATCACAGAAAACAAGACTACAGAGAGTCTCTGTTTTCTCTTTGTGCATGGACTTTTTTCTAAATTGGAGGCTATTCGTAAAGTTGGCATGAAAACTTTTCAGATAATAAGATGTATTTTACAACCTGCCCTGGCTGGTGTGGCTCAGTGGATTGAGCGCTGGCCTGTGAACTGAAAGGTTGCCGATTCAGTTCCCGGTCTGGACACATGCCTGGGTTGCAAACCAGGTCCTCAGCTGGGGGTATGTGAGAGGCTGCCGATTACTGTGTCTCTCACACGTTGATGTTTCTCTCCCTCTCTTTCTCTCTTCCTTCCCTTCGCTCTAAAAATAAATAAAATCTTTTTAAAAAAATATATTTTACAGTCTTACTAAACTGTTAGGAAAGATAGTCACCCTTGGTTCAGTATATTTGCAATTAGATTATCCTAGAAAGATATTTTAGATTATTATTAGTTTCTTCTTTGTATTACTTTCACTTCTAGGAAACAGACAATTGCCTAAGTAATTAACATGGAAATTAATAGTGTTTTTTTGTTTTATATCTACCTATCCTTTGCTATATGTTAGTTATACCTTTAAGTTAAAATAATCTGTTTTTCCAAATGCTGATGATTATAAACATTTATCATAAAATTATTTCTTTTGATAATTGGTTAATAAGGTAACTTGTTTGTTTAAGATAAAATATAAGTGTAGGCAAGAGAGTTGCTATAGATATCAGGGTTTTATTTTAGCTCTTCTGTTGTTTCAAATAATATATCTCTACACTTGTGTCTTTCCCCCTCATTTTTGGTAAAATTCCATGTTTTTTAGTAAGTATTATTTAGATAATAGAGTTTTGTAAGTGCCGTGAGTTTTAGAAAGAAATGAGATACTAGTAATTATAGTAATGGATTGAAATTTACTTTAAAGACCATAAAATGCTTTAAACATTATATATTATTTATATATAGTAGTTATTCTATCTGAGCTTTCCATAGATTTTGATGAGTATTTTGTCCCTGCCTAGTACCTCCTCCTACTGATTTTCATTTTAGATCATTATTTTGTCATAGGGGTCATTGAAAGCATTAGGTATCTCTAATATTGTTATACAGTTGATCGTAAACATGGATTTACACTGTGTGGGTACACTTATACGTGGATTCTTTTCAATAAATATATTGGAAAAATTTTTTGAGATTTGTGACAGTTTGAAAAACTTGCAGATGAATCACATACTTTAGAAATATTGAAAAAAAATTAAGAAACAATTGGGTATGTCATGAATGTGCAAAATATATGTGGATACTAGTCTATTTTATCATTTACTACCATAAAGTATACATAAATATGTCTTAATAGACCATTTATGTTATTGCAAGGTCTCCTGGTCAACCATAAGCTATTAGTAATTAAGTTTTTTGGGGAGTGAAAAGCTGTCCTTGGATTTTTGATTGTACAAGGGGTTGGCATCCCTAACCCCTGAGTTGTTCAAGGGTCAGCTGTATAATAGATGAGAAATGTTGGTTGATATTAGTTCAATCCAACCTTTGAGCTCTTCCCTCTCTGTTTCTGTCTGTCCCCTCTTCCCTTCCCTCCCCTCCCCTCCCGCCCCGTCCCCTCTTCCTTCCTCTCCCACCCTCACTCATGTATTATCTGTTCACCTATCAGTGCATCCAGTGTATACTGAAGACCTGTTATGTGATAGGAATGTGTTACTTATGAGGGCATGGAGGATAAATATGCCAAGATACATATTCTCAGGGATTTTGTATTATGTTAAACTTTTATCTTTAATGGAATGACTTCATGAAGTTATCATAAAGAATGTTTAGAATATACAAAGTTCAGAAAGCCGTAAGACCTTTAGAGTCAGACTGAGATTCTTAGCTTTTCTTTTGACCTGATTTCTGATTGAGAGTCCTCTAGGTAGATTATCTACTTTTTATGGAAATTTAAGGAGCACAGTAGTATAGCTCTTCTCTGATTTTCCTTTCAGTGCGGCGTTTTACAGAGAGTGTAGGCTTTGGAGTGGATAGATGTAGAAATGAATTTCAGCGCTTGATTATTGGGAGAGTAGCTTGAACTCTCATAGCTGATTTCTTCATCTGTGAAAGGTGGATAGTAATAACTTAATTCACTTCAAGGTTGGGTGAGGATTCAATGAGATAACAGATGAAGTGCCTGGAAATAGTGAATATACAATCTGTATTTATTTCCCTGCCTTTTTCTCTCCATAAAATCATAGAATAATAGCAGTTTGCCTTGTTGAGTCTCCTACCTCTGTAACTTGCATTCTTGCTAAGTTAATGTGGAACCTAGGCAAAGATCCAGAGCTGTTCTGTTTGATTTAGAAGAGGCAGTGTGAATATTATGCTGATGTTTAGCAAGATTTAAAATCTTGTTTAAACTTTATTTATAGTTTTAATTTTTTACCCACAGTGCTCAAAACTTAGGCTAATTTCTGAGTGTCTGTTTTCTTTTTACTTACTTATTAAAATTTACTGGGGTAACATTTGATTCTATAAATTTTAGACGTACAGCATTATAATACCACATCTGTATATTCTGTTGTGTGCTCACCACCTCCTGTCACCATACATTTAACTCTCTTTACCCTCTTTGTTCTCCCCCGAACTCTCTTCCCCTCTGGTAACCACCATTCAATTTTCTGTATTTGTGAGTTTGTGTATTTTGTTTGTTCAATTTTTTATAGCCCACATATGAGTGAAATCTTATCATTTTTGTCCTCTTCCATCTGACTTATTTCACTTAGCATAATACCCTTTTTAAATTCATTTATTGGGGTGACATTGGTTAATATATAGCTTTCAAGTGTACACTTCTGTGCCACATTATATGTATATACTATCATACTCTTTAAGATCCATCCATGTTGTTGCAAATGACAGTATTTTATCTTTTTAATGGCTAAGTAGTATTCCACTGTACATACCTACATCTTCTTTATACAGTCATTCATTGAAGGACACTTAGGTTGTTTCAGCGTCTTAGCTATTGTGAATAATGATGCAATGAACATATGGGTACATATATCTTCACAAATAAGTGTTTTCAAATTCTGGGGATTGATACCCAGAAGAGGGATTGCTGAATCATATGGTAACTCTATTCTTAGATTTTTGTGGAACCTTCATACTACTTTCCATAGTGGCTGTACCAGTTTACATTCCTACCAGTATTGTATGAGAGTTCTTTTTTCTCTGCCTCCTCTCCAATGCTTATTTTTACTTGTCTTAATTAATAATGCTGTTCTAACAGGTGTGAGTTGGTTATGCCATTGTGGTTTTGATTTGCATTTCCCTTATAACTAGTGATGTTGAACATCTTTTCATATATCTGTTGTCCATCTGTCAGTCTCCCTGGAATAGTGTCTGTTTAGGTCCTTGCCCGTTGTTTTTTTAGATTATTTTTTGTTGTTGGGATGTATTAGTTCTTTACGTATTGGATATTATCCCCTTATTGATTGAGGTATCCTTTGCAGATATATTGATTGGTTGCCTTTTTGTTTTGCCTCTGGAGTCAAGTTTACAAAAACCCCTCAGACCAAGGTCCATAAGTTTAGTGTCTCTGTTTTCTTTTGTATATTTTATTGTTTCAGGTCTTACATTCCAATATTTAATCTATTCTGAGTTAATTTTTGTGTATGTTTCAGATAGCAGTCTAGCTTCATTCTTTTCCATGCGGCTTTCTAGTTTTCCTAGCACCATTTATTGAAGAGGCATTCCTTTCTCCATTGTATGCTTATGGCTCCTTTGTCAAGAATTAGTTGCCCATATATGTGTGGGTTTATTTCTTGGTTCTCAATTCTATTCCATTAGGCTATGTGTCCAGTTTTTTTTTCCCTGCCAGTGCCATACTGTTTTGATTATGTATCTTTGTAGTGTAGTATTAGGGGTCTTTTGTAGTTCCAAACAAATTTGAGGTGTTTTTGTTCTATTTCTGTGAAAAATGCCAGTGGAATTTTGATAGGGATTGCATTAGATCTGCCTGTTGTTTTAGGTAATAGGTTATTTAATAATATTAAGTGTTCCAATTCAGGAACTTGAAATATCTTTCCATTTCTTTATGTCTTCAATTTCTTTCAACAGTATCTAGTAGTTTTCAGTGTGTTAAGTCCTTTACTTCCTTCGTTAAGTTTATTCCTAGGTGTTTTATCCTTTTTTTGTAATTGTAAATGTGATTTATTCATTTTTCTTTCTGATATTTGGTTGTTAGTATATAGGAATACAGATTTTTGTATATCGATTTTGTATTTTGCAACTTTACTGTATTTTATTGTCGTTTGTAATAGTTTTTGTTCGATTCTTTAGGGTTTTCTATATATATAGAATGTCATCTGCAAATAGTGACAGTTTTACTTTTTCATTCCCAATTTGGATGCCAGCTACCTACCTATCTATCTCTTTATTTACTTAGTGCCTGTTTGCTCTGGCTAGAGTTCCATGCCAAATAACAGTGACAAGAGTGGGTATTGTCTGGTTTCTGATCTTAGAGAAAAAGCTTTTAGTTTTTCAATATTGAGTATATTAGCTGAGCATTTGTCATCTATGGCCTTTACTAATTTGAGGCTACCTTTTATACCCATTTTATTGAGTATTTTAATCATAAATGGATGTTGTATCCTGTCAAATGCTTTTTTTGCCATGTATTGATATGATCATAAGATTTTTACCTTTCATTTGGTTACTATGTTGTATCACATTGATTAATTTTCAGATATCATCCTTTTAATGTATTGTTGCATTCAATTTGCCAGTATTTTGTTTAGGACTTTTACATCTATGTTCATCAGAGATATCGGCCTGTAATTTTCTTTTTATGTGTTCTTTCCGGGTTTTAGTATCAAGGTAATGTAGGCCTTGTAAAATGAGCTAGAAAAAATCACATCCTGTTTAACTTTTTGGAAGAGGTTGAGAAGGATAGGTATTAAATCTTCTCCGAATGTTTGCTAGAGCTCTCCAGTGAAGCCATGTGGTCCTGGACTTTTTGTTTTTTAGGTTTTGATTAATGTTTCAATGTCCTCACTAGAGATCACTTTATTTAGGTTTTTAAATTCTTCATGGTTCAGTCTAAGAAGGTTATATATATATTTCTAAGAATTTGTCCATTTCTTCCAAATTACTGAATTTGGTAGTGTATAGCCTTTCATAGTGTTCTTATATATAATCCTGTGTATTTTTGAGGTGTTTGTTGTGACTTCCCCTCTTTCATTTCTGATTTTATTTGAATCCTTTCTCTGTTACCCTTAGTGAGTCTAGTCAGAGGTTTGCCAATTGTATAAATCTTTTCAAAGTACCAGCTTTTTATTTATATTTTCTATTTTCAATTTTTCTGTCCTTTTTCTCTATTTCATTTATATCTGCTTAATTTTTATTATTTTCTTCCTGCTACTGACTTAGGGCTTCATTTGCTTTTCTTTTTCTAATTCTTTTAGGTATAATGTTAGATTGTTTATTTGAGATTTTTTTGTTTCTTGAGACACTTCTATGATGCTATAAATTTCTCTCTTAGTACCACTTTTGTTGCATTCCCAAAATTTGGTATGCCATATTTTCATTTCTCTCTCAATATCTTTAATCTCATTTCTTTGATCAATATTTGTTTAGTAGCATGTTGCTTAATCTTCATATATTTTTTTTTTTTTGCAGCTTTCTTCTTGTAGCTAATTTCCAGTTTCATACTGTTACAGTTGGAAAATATGCGTGGTAGGATTTCAGTCTTCTTAAGTTTATAAGACTAGTTTTGTGCCCCAATATGTAGTCTATTCTTGAGAATGCTATGTGTGCACTAGAGAAGAATATGTATCCTGTTGTTTGGGGTAGAAGGTTATAAAAATATCAAGTCCATTTGGTCTGTCATTTAAAGTTGATATTTCATTTTATTCTGTGCGCTCATGTTACCTTGGTTGTTCATGGCATTGGTTGACTTACTTCTCTACCTGTGCATTTGATGTAGTGAACTCTTTCTTTGTTTGGATACTTATTTGTTCTAAACAATTTAGTAGGTTGATAGGTAGGGTACTTTTTGTTTTCTGGTAGATGTGATAGTGCAAGTTTTTGTTTTCTCTTACCTACATTGTTTGTCCTCTGGGGTTGTAGTGGAGCATCCTCACTTTAGTTGAGGAATTGCTACGTACTCTTTGAGATGGTAGGTGTTCCTATCTGTGACCACCTTGTCTCAGTCACAGGGCAATAATACCACTGTGGTGGGGAAATTTGACTGGTGATGGAACCTGTTTTGTGAGCTCCCAGTGCTTCTTTCATTTTACTGTTTCTGGCCCTAATGTATTTTTGGAAGCATCTTCAATGCCTTTTGGGGCTCTTTTGGGATGGATAGGGCAGGGGAGGCATGTTTGGGATCTTGCAGATTTATATCCCTGCCAGCGATGTTTGTTAGCACTGATGTGCTGTTTAAGGCTTCCCAGCCACATGTACTGGGTTCTGCCACAATGGGGTTGAGGGGAAAGTAGGTGCATTTTCTTGGAGGAACACTGTTTCTGCCTCTCTTAATCTCCAAGCTGTAGCGTGAGGTATTCATTCAGTCCAACCTCTCCAGCAGTACCATGCTTGCGGGTACTGAGGTGGGCTCTGAACTGTATCTCTGGCCACTCTTAGCCCATCCCCCACATCCTCCCTTACTCATTCCAGTACTCCCACCTTTAGATGTACTGATGCATGGATCTTTCAGGCATGTTTGTATGTTAAGGAGAGTATTCTTCGTTGAGTAATAGTTATCCTATTTATTGCTGATACCACCTCCTGTGAGATTCTGTTTTCTAATTTAGATTTGAGATTATTTAAAATAGACCCCATCTATTGGCAGGAATTTTAGTTTTTTGTACTCTTCTGTGCTAAATTTGTGACAATACAATCATTAGGCAGCCATACTTAGGGCTGAAAATCAAAAGACTATCTTTAGATATGTACAACTTTGATGTATTGTACATGATGAGTTAAAATTGAGCCATTAGAAAGGACATCATAAAGCCTTTTGATTTAGACCATCAAATACATGGGGGGAAAATGTGTCCTTTTTTATTTATTTTTCTTAAATTCTAAAACCTTTAAAAAAGTTTTCACTGATAAGGTTGTTTGAGGAGGATGTTCTACTTACATGTTTTTTTTCCACATCCTGAAAGTCAGGAAGGAATTTTTTGTGTTGAAGACTTTAGAAAGTTTATTGGGCTGCTATGGATGAAGAAATCTAGCAGCTATCAATTATTATTTTAGTTTCCACTTAGCTGAATGAATTTTACTTTTGAAAATATCAATCTTACTTATTCATAGCAGGTACTGGACTCCGAATCTCTCCAAATGTTAGTCTATTGGTTAAATTGATTTGTCAGTCTTTAGTTCCTAAAATAAATAAGAATGTTTTGAGCCTGTGACTGAGAAAATATTGAAGATCATATTTGTACATCTGTTGTGAGTTTTATTTCTATTTTTGGTTCTGCTTAATCAAGAGCCTACATAATATATCAGATAATGAGATAAATTATATTTTTACAACTGTATGGTTTTCAGTAGAAAGGCTTAGAAAAATATACCACCAAACTGAATTGGGATTTTCATTGCTTGTATTAGTCATGATGTTTAATCCACACACACACACACACAGAAATGCACTTACATATACCTTCCTATGCAGACAGTTTGTGGTCATAATCCTTTCAAAGAAGCCCACTCTAGTTTAACTATATGGGAACTCTTTTGCCTGCTGCTTTGGCACTGAAGTATTGCTATCAAGAAATTTTATTCCCAAGTCTACCCTTCATCCCTTATTTCAGGAATTTCCCTATATTGTTCATTAGATAGGAAGTTTGGATGCGATCTAATAAGACTGAGAGGTTTGTAATCTTGGGGTAAGTTTTTTTAATATAGTGTTACTTCAGTTGTGGTCCACATGTCAGTGTAGTGCTGTGAATTATTGGTTAGCAGCCTTCGATATGTAAGTATAGAAAGTGAGAATAAGAATTTAGAAAGTTAGGTAATTTGACAGAATAATTGTATGACTGTCAAACTTAGTTTAAAATTTGAGCTTGTTTTTGACATGTCTTTTAAAATTTATTTTCCTACAAGTACATTTTTATTGTGTTTTATAAAAGTAATTTATACACGAATAATCGGAAATTAAAAAACAAACAAAACTGGTCTTTACCACAGATGGTTTGAGAAGCTCAGCTTTAACATACATTTTATAAGGCTACAAGTTTTGGTGAGGTAAAGATCTGATTGCCACTTGAATTCAATCTCTTCTTAGTAAAGTCAAGATATCTGTGCACCGTTACTTGGATAAAGGCCAAAGTGATATTTACAGTTTTGATTTTGTTGACGTGAAGATGCATTTAAGTCTTTAGAGACAGAGAAATGCAAATACTGAATGATTTCACTTATATGTAGAATCTAAAAAACAAAACAAAACAAACAAAACAAAACACAAACAGACTTACAGATACAAGGAACAAACTGATGCTTGCTAGAGGGGGATGGGTGAAAAAGGTGAAGGGCATTAAGAGACAAACTTCCAGTTATAAAATAAGCTATGGGGATGTAATGTACAGAATAGGAAATATAGTCAGATATTGTAATGACTATGGTAACAGGTGGTTACTAGACTTACCATGGTGATGACTTTATAAGGTATAAAAATGTTGAATCACTATGTTGAAACTAATATAATATTGTATGTCAATAATAATAATAACAACAGCAGCTGCAGCAGCAGCAACAGAAGAGTTGCTGCTGCCAGATTTCCTAGGTTTCTTTTCTCAGGAAAATTCATTTTCCTAAGTAATTTTCTTAACCTTTGATTATTTACAATGAGATAGGGAAGATGAAATTAAAACATATTTTGAAGGAAAAATAGATAATGCCTGTTGATTGATTTAACATAGGGTCGAAGAAATGGGGAGACTCAATTATGATTGGGTTTTGAAGTACTAATACCTTAAAGAATTGAGAGAAGATGTAATTTCAGGAAAATGTGATAGGGTTGTTCTGTATTTAGCTCTGTTGACCATGTCGAGGTTGTAGTTGAAATCATTAGTTATGATAATATCTTCAATATGAAGTTTAATAGTTTAGTCAAAAAATAGGCAATGAAAATAGCAAAGGGCCATATGAATAAAAGAGCTTTAGAAGAGATAGTGGTAAGAAAAGTAACTGGAAAAGCTAACAGAGAAATTAGTAGAATAGTAAGTAAATCGCACAAAAGTCTAAGAAAGACAGGAGAAGTTTCATAAAGGGAGAGGTTATCAGAATTTAGGGCTCCCTACAGTTTAAGGTCTTTAATTGAATTCCATTATGGTCATGAAACACATTACTCTGTGCAGTTTCAATTTGAAATTTGAGACTTATTTTATGGCTTATCTTGTGGTCTGTCATAGTGAATGTTCCATGTATACACTTTAAAAAGAATGTGTATCTTCCAGAAGTATAGTTTCTATAAATGTTAAATTAAATCAGGGTGTCTGATGGTGTTATTCAGACTTTCTGTGTACTGATTTTTTGTTTATTCTATCAGTTGCTGAGAGTTGTTAAAATCTCCATCTAGTTTGTATTTGTCAGTTTCTCCCTTCAGTCCCGCTAATTATTGCTCTATGTATTTTGAAGCACTGTTAGTAACATTTATCTGTGTTACGTTTTCCTAATGAACTGGTCCTTGAATCATTGTGAATTGTCCTTTTTTATTGGTAATGCTCTTTGCCTTGATACCTACTTATTTGAAGTTAGTATAGACATACCAGCTTTCTTATGGTTTTCCATCTTTCAGTTTCAGCTGATATGTGTCTTGGATTTAAAGTGTGTCTCTTTTAGACAAAATGTACGTTGAACTTTATTATCTATTCTAATAATTTCTGCCTCTTAACTAGAATGTTCAGCTCACTGGCATATAAAATAAGTATTGGTATGGATGGACTTATTTTTTTATATATTTTTTAAAGCATAAGTGTACAATATTGTATTAGTTTCAAGTGTACAATATAATGACTCAACATTTATAATTTATATACCTTATGATTACTAATACTAATAATCATCTGTCACCGTGCAAACTTACCACAATATTATTGACTGTATACCATTTTACCCATCCCTTCCACCCACTTTCCCTCTGGCAACCATCAGTTTGATCTCTGTTTCTAAAAGCCTGTTTTTGTTTTGTTTTGTTTGTTAATTATTTTTTTCAAGATTACACATATAAGTGAAGCCATATGGTATTTGTCTTTCTCTGTTTGACTTATTTCACCTAGCATAATATCCTTTAGGTCCATCCATATTGTTGCAAATGGCAAGATTTCTTGCATTTTTATGGATGAATAATATTCCATTGTATGAACATGTATGTCCCATTTTCTTTACACGTTCATCTCTCAGTGGACACAGATTGTTTTCTTATCTTGGTTATTATGAATAATATTGCAGTGAACACAGGGTCCATGTTATGGTTTCAGGTTAGTACCTTTCTCTTCTTCCACTAAATACACAAAAGTGGAATCGCTGCATCAGATGGTAGATCTATTTTTTTATTCTCTTTGAGAAAGTATGAAGATAGTAGATCTATTTTTACTTTAATTTTTTGGGGACTCTCTATATTATTTTCCATAGTGGCTATAACCAATTTACATTACCATTAGCAGAGCATACTTCCTTGCCAATACTTATAATCTCTTGTTTTTTTGATGATGATCATTTTTTAAAATCCTCACCCAAGGATATGTTCCGTGATTTCAGAGAGAGCAGGGGCCGGGGGTAGGGAGGGAGAGAACAGGCCTTGATTGGTTGCTTCCTATATGTGCCCCAACTGGGGATTAAATCCACAACCTAGTTATGTGCCTTGACTAGGAATTGAACCCACAGCTTTTGGTGCACTGGATGGTACTCCAACCAACTGAGCCAGCCAGGAAAACCATTTTGACAGGTGTGAGGTGTTACCTCATTGCGGCTTTGATTTGCATTTCTCTGGTACTTAAGGATGTAAAGCACCTTTTAATGAACCTGTTGGCCATCTGAGTGTCTCCTTTGGAAAATGTCTTGAGATCCTTAGCCTGTTTTTTAATTGCTTTTTTCTGTTGTTGTTATTGAGCTGTATGAGTTCTTTATATATTTTGAATATTAACCCCCTCATCAGATACATGGTTTGCAGATATTTTTCTCCCATTTTGTAGGATGCCTTTTTATTTTATTGTTTCTTTTGCTATGTAGAAGCTTTTAGTTTGTTGTAGTTCTACCTGTTGACTTTTACTTTTGTTGCCTGGGATTTGGTGTTCTATACAAAATATTTTTGCCGCGACCAATGCCAAGGGGATTTTTCTCTGTTTCTTCTTGGAGTTTGAAAGTTTCATGTCTTTCATCCATTTTGAGTGAATTATTTTTAGCTGTATGAGGTAGTGGTCCAGTTTCATTTTTCTGCATGTTGTTATCCAATTTTCCTAATGCCATTTATTGAAGAACTGTTCTTTTCCGCTGAGCATTCTTGTCTCCCTTGTCAAATATTAGTTGACTGTATAGGTAGGGGCTTATTTCTGGATGCTCTATTCTGTTTCATTGGTCTTTGTGACTGTTTTTTGCCATTATTAAATAGTTTTGATTACTATAGCTTTGTAGTTTATTTTTAAATCTGAAAGTGTGAGGCCTATAGCTTTGTTGTCCTTTCTCAGGATTGACTATTTGGGGTCTTTGTGGTTTCATACAAATTCTGGGATTTTTTTTTTCTATTTCTGTAAAAAATGCCACTGGAATTTTGGTAGGGATTGATCACACTAATGACCATATGCTAAGCTAAATGTCGTTGTGTTTATTTGGCATTAATATAACTTGCTTACAAAAATAAGTAAATTTAACATTTTGGTATACTTGATTTGGAATGGTTAAAATCACAGGAACATTAACTAGGGAATTTGCCTGAATGTCACAAAACTTTTCTGATAATTGTTCAAGCAAGAGAGATTTTTTATTGCTTTCTGTTATGAACTTAGAGTTTGATTGGGTGGGGTGAACAGTGACTGACTGGAAACTAAAGAAATACTTGAAAAAGCATTCTTCTTTAATATCCTAAGTGATCAAAGTGGCCAGTGAATGGAGAGTTCAGTGTGGTGCACAGGAGCAGCCTGTGAGAAAGGATTGTGATGGCTTTAATTACAAAGTGCTCAGTATTTTGAGGCTTGTCTGGGTCAATAATTTAAAATATTTAGTAAGCTAGTAAGTATGGAAGGAATCAGAAATATATTTCTGATATGGACAGGTGCTTAGGAGAGAAGTAAGGATTTGCAATATAGTCATCCACTTGCAGGTGACAGTTAACCTGTCAATAGGAGGGGGAGAGAGGGTGTAAAAGGAAGTGCAGAGGTCTGAGAATATCATGTAACAAATTATATCTTTGTCTAAACCAGAACTTTTTAGAAAAATCAACTGAAAGAGAAACTCGCCAAGAATATGCTCTGGCTATGATTCAGTGCAAAGTTCTGAAACAGTTGGAGAACTTGGAACAGCAAAAGTATGATGATGAAGATATCAGTGAAGATATAAAATTTCTTTTGGAAAAACTCGGTGAAAGTGTTCAGGATCTTAGGTATGTTATTTTTAATTCTCAAAGCCTAGACATATTGGACTTTGGCTTGTCTGGTATTTTAAGGAAATTTAAATTTGTTACTAAATATAAACTCAAAAAGATTTTACTAAAACATTATGTCTCCTGTTAAATATTTGGAGGATATGGAAAAAAACACTGGCTTATCACCATAGTAACAGTTACTTAGAGCTGTGTGTTATTTCTTCTCTTTGCGGAGTGTTCCACCATTTGCCTTTTAAAATTGGACTGGCTTTTGGCATTATCATGGAACTCCCCCGGTTTAGAATCTTTTAAAGCAGTAATGGTTATTAATTTGTGGAGGATTTTTGCCCACATCTGGAAAGAGTATTTTTCCTGCTTTCTTGAAATTCCTATTGGTTTTATTTATTTTTTTATATTAAACATTATGCAAATAATGCATAATGCAGTAAAGAATAGAAACTTTTACACAGTACAGAAGGGACTCCATGCCACTTCTGCTATCTTTGCCGCCTATTCCCATGCCCCTTCCCTTGCCATTGACACATGCATGTGCTCACATGTGCTCACACGCTGACAAATGGGGGCCTATGTATTCTTTTGGATCTCGTTAATTTCTTTTTTAATATCTTGATGATTTTCCCATTAACCCCTGTATTCTTTATATTTTTTTTAAAGTATATTTTATTAATTATGCTGTTACAGTTGTCCCATTTCCCCCCTTTTATCCCCTCTGCCCAGTATCCCCATTCTTTCCATTTCCCCCACCTTAGTTCATGTCCGTGGGTTGTAGATGTAAGCTCTTTGGCTTCTCCATTTCCTATATTATTCTTATTCTCCCCCTGGCTATTTTGTGCCTGCCAATTATGCTTCTTACTCCCTGTACTTTCCTCCCCATTCTCCCCCGACCCCCTCCCCGCTGATAACTCTCCATGTGATCTCCGTTTCTGTGATTCTGTTCTGATTCTGTTCTGTTCTAGTTGTTTGCTTAGTTTTTTTTGTGCGGTTTTTTTTTAGGTTCAGTTGTTGATAGTTGTGAGTTTGTTGTCATTTTACTGGCCATAGTTTTTGATCTTTTTCTTAGATAAGTCCCTTTAACATTTCATATAATGAGAGCTTGATAATGATGAACTCCTTTAGTTTTACGTTGTCTGGGAAGCACTTTATTTGCCCTTCCATTCTAAATGACAGCTTTGCCGGATAGAGTAATCTTGGATGTAGATCCTTGCCTCTCATGCTGTTGAATACTTCTTGCCAGTCCCTTCTTGCCTGCAAGGTTTCTTTTGAGAAATCAGCTGTCTTATGGGAACTCCTTTCTATGTAACTCACTTTTTTTGCTGCCTTTTATGCTTCTCTCTTTATCTTTAACTTTTGGCATTTTAATTATTATGTATCTTGGTGTGGCCCTCTTTGGGTCCAACTTGTTTGGGACTCTTCTGAGGTTCCTGGACTTGTATGTCTATTTTCTTCACCAAAGTGAGGAAGTTTTCATTCATTATTTTTTCAAATAAGTTTTCAGTTTCTTGCTCTTCCTCTTCTTCTTCTGGCACCCCTGTGATTCAGATGTTGGCATGGTTAAACTTGTCCCAGAAGTTCCTAAGCCTCTCCTCATTTTTTTGAACCTTGTTTCTTCTTTCTGTTCCAGGTATGTTAATTTATTCCTTTTGTTCCAAATTGTTGATTTGCGTCCAGGTTTTCTCCTCTTCACTGTTGGTTCCCTGTATATTATTCTTTATTTAACTTTGCATAACCTTCACTTAACTCCTCTATTTTGTGTCTGTGGGCATCCTGTTTACCAGTGTTTTGAACTCTGCTTCTGATAGGTTGACTATCTCCTCATTGCTTAGTTCTTTTTCTGGAGTTTTGATCTGTTCTTTCATTTGGGCCATAATTTTTTGTCTCCTCAATTTGTCAGAGCACCTGTATGTTTTAAGGAATGGAGCCTTAGGTATTTGCCACGGTGGGGCAACCTGCTTTGTTGTATTTTGGTACTATATATGGGGGAGGGGTGAAAGAGGGAACAGTGCCGGTTGCTTGGCTGTCACCCCGCTTTCAGTCACTTCCCCTTACTTCTTGCAAGTGACTGGCACCCTTCCAGCTGCTGCATTGGCACTGATACCCCCGAGTAGGTGGACTTGTGTACATTCCAGGACTCCTCAAGTGGACTCTCCTGAGAGACCAGCAGTTTCTTCTGTTGCCACAATCCCCACAGGTTTTTACAGCCAGAGGTTATAAGGCTTTATTTCCCAGTGCTGGAACCCTGGGTTGCGTGGTCTGTCCTGGGGCTGGAATTGCTCGCTACTCAGTTGTCCCTGATATTTTTTTTTGCATGTGAATGTGGGACTACCCCTTCTGCTGGCAGCCTCACCCTGTGTCCTCCCTGCCCAGGCTACCCATCTTTGCCCCTCCTACCTGTCTGGAAGAATGTTTCTTCTTTAACTCCTTGGTTGTTGGACTTCCATACAGTTCATTTTTCTAGCAGTTCTGGTTGTTTTTTGTATTTAAATTGGTTGTTATCCTTCTTATGGTTGTATGAGGAGGCAAAACCTACCTGTCAAAGCCTCCATCTTGTCCAGAAGTCTGTATTCTTTATTTTTTAATTATTGATACATTTTAAAAAGAGTTACTCTCAAGAAATACATCTTTATAGGTGGATGGGTTTGGGAGCCATGCTGACTCTGGTTTTAATTATTTGACCTTACTCCACATGTAACCTTATAAAAGACTCGACATTCTTATGTCTCAGTTTTCCTTTTGGTTAATTAGTAATAAAAATTCTAAGCTTGTAGGATGGTTGTGCAGTTTCAAGTGTCCAGCAAATGCCTTCAGTAGAGGAAGGGTTTCCAGAAATGTATTTATCAGATAATTCAATGCAGTCTATAATCCTGATGCCCAAATGCTTTCATAGGGATAGGAGGTATCACTCATATCAGTGGTTTGTAATGGAGTTTTGTGAAGGGAGGCACATGATTTTTGTTCTTCTATAATTTCAGATATGAATAAGTTGATTATAATAGGCTAGCAGTAGGCTTTCAGTTTTTATAAATTCTATTATGTTCATTAAAAAAAAGTATTAGTTCCTCCATAATAATGATTTAAGATCCCTTTTAAAAATAAATAAGGCTATTGATAATTAGTTTTATAAATTATTTACTCTACATTGGCAAATTATTATTTATTTATTTTTCATTTTGAATTTAGAAATTTGAAAACTATTTCTATTTATATAAAGCTAATAGTATGATGGATACAGTTGAAAGATTTTTCTCTGTTTTAGATTTAGCATACTAGCTTACTTGTTATACTAACTGGGCTTACATTCAGGTAAATTATTACATTATTCAAACAGGATGTTGATCAAGTTAACCAATAAATTCTGGTTATACTGAATTACCATTCAGTATTAAATGGCTACTTGAAAAAGAGTCCAGGCATGTCTTGTCATGGTGTTTATCCGCTGGCTAATTGAATAATGAAGGAACTTTGATACATAGTGAATAATTGTTTAATTAAAGTGCATTAATTGCAGTTCATTATATGTACAGAGATTTCTGTTTTTAATTAATTTACAGTGGGTTAATTAAACCAAAGAATTACTTCTTCACTGTTCATAATCACATTGTAAAATAATGTACAGATACGTGTTTTTGTTTTTGTAATGCAATACAATTTATGATGTTTATAGTGTAATAGAATATTCTATTTTATTTTATTAAAGTAACATAGTTTAACATAAATTTATGTTAATGTATCTGGTGGCCCGGCAAATATAGTATTTTAAGTGGCATGGTAGAAGCTCTGCTGGATTATCAGATATTTACATTTGTGGACACATATTATTAGAGTAGAGGGTTTCTGAAGCAAGTACTCCTTTTAATACCTCATGATGAGCATTCAGATTTGTCAGGAGTACTGGATCTTAGTACTCTGAATAAATTTTATATGATTTATAAAGCTTATTTAAGATGTTTGAACTTTGTTTAGTGGTAGTTTGTTAAGGTACTAAGGATGGTCTGTCTTTGTAGTTAAGTGATCTGTGAAGATGTTTTATTTTACTTAACTTGGAGGATCTCTTAGATTCTTATAAACTCTGAATTCTTTAAAAATTTTTATAGCTCATTTGATGAGTACAGTTCAGAACTTAAATCTGGAAGACTGGAATGGAGTCCTGTACACAAATCCGAGAAATTTTGGAGGGAAAATGCTGTGAGGTTAAATGAGAAGAATTATGAGCTCTTGAAGTAAGTTTTAAATTCCAGTTTATACTTTAATACTTGTTATTCTACACCTTAACAAACATGTTTTTGTCACTCTTTAAGTGTTAGATATTCTATGGTTTTAATTTGTATTTTCTTGCCCATTAGTGTGGTTGAATACATTTTAATATTTTTATAGGTGGTTTGTATTGTATATCTTTTTTCTAGGAGAAGTGCCTGTTGAGAATTTTTTTTTTCATTTTATTGGGTTGGCCAAAAAGTTTTTTTAGTTATTCTTATGTATGATGGCTCTAGAGGTGCTTAGGTGTCTTTAACTTCATGCAAAACAATTTTGTTAGATTGTGTTGTGACAGCTGTCATACTAGTGTGCATTTTTTAAAAACTTACCAAAATTGGTGAATTTTTGTGTAACCATTTTAATATTGAAGATGAAAAAAGACATAACATTTTTGGCATATTATGCTTTATTATTTCAAGAAAGGTAAAAACACAAGAGAAATGCAAAGAAAAGATTTGTGCAGTGTATGGAGAAGGTGCTGTGACTGAACATGTCAAAAGTGGTTTGTGAAGTTTCTTGGTACTATTGACATTTTGGCCAAATAAATCTTTATTGTGGGGCTGTCTTATGCATTGGAAGATGTTTAGTAGCACCCCTGGCCTCTACCCACTAGAAGGCAATAGTGAGAGATAGGCAACATACTCAAAATATCCAAATGAATAAAGTTATTTGTTAAAATGAAAAACGTGTCTTTCATTTTATGGAAAACGCTAAGCAGACTTTTTGGCCGACCCAATATGAGAGTTCCATATGTATTCTGAACATGAGTTCTTTGTACAGGGGAACCTTGGTTTTGAACTTAATTCATTCTGGAAGACTTTGAAAAGTGATTTGTTCAAAAACTGAATCACTTTTTTTCCCATTAAAAATAAGATAAATTTAATTAAACCATTCCAGACACCCAAATGAATCCCCATTTTAACTTTTCTTAATCCCCATTTTAACTTTTCTTATATATAGTACTTGTCTAATGTACTGTTTAATCTATAAATAAACACTTTAAAAAACAAAAAGGACATGAAACATAAATGGAAATTTAACAAAAAGGAAATGAAATGTACATGAAAGTTGACATACACACTAGAACTTACCCTTAATGTTAAGAGCTATTGATGAGTGAATATGGAGAGGAGGGATGGAGGGATGTTATTGTCTGGGAGGGGCGTACCCTTCCTTAAAAACATCAGGTAGCTGTTTTTCTGCGGTTCTTTTTCTCTTTTGTTTCTTTGCTCCACTGGAACTTGCTTTGGGCTCACTGGGCCTCTGTCTCACTAAAAACCTATCCAGTGATACTGGTTTTTGCCTGCATTTTAACACTTGCTCGAAGTGAAACACTGCATTGTCATTAAACAAATTTATCACATGGATTGCTACTTCTTTATCAAGGTAATATTTTTCGGTAAAACTTTGTATTTCTCTCTATTTCCCAAGTATTGCCTTGATTAGTGAAGTAGGAACATTCTCTCTTCCCACTTCCTCCTCTGAAGAGAACTTTTCAGCTGCTGCCTGTTGCTCTTTTCTTTGAAGACCTTGTAGTTCCTTGGCGGCGGGGTGGGGGGGTCAGCGTAGTGTGGTAGCCCTCCACCAACTCTTCCACATCATCATCATCCACCTCCAAGCCCATTGACTTACCCAGAAACACAGTATCCTCCAAAATAGACACAGGTTCATCATCAAAGCCCTCCGAATCCCTTTCAGCAACCAACTCAGACCACAATTTCTTCTAGGTCGATGTACCTTCCAGAACTGCCTGAGGGTTAAATTTGTTTTGTAACCAAACTAATGGGGTCCCACTGCCTGCCGCCCCTAGGCAGTAACTGTGGAGACAGAGTCTGGGTGGAAAGGAAAATAGAATCTTTATTTACTTGTACATATGCATAGATTCCTTGATGCCCACCCTCATCCTCAGGCTGCTGGAGGTTGGCTGCCACAACTTCACGTGTTGGGGAGGGGCACAGGGCTTGTTGCCTGGCTGTGCCACCTCCCAGGACCTGCCTTCCGGGACCTGCTGGCCCAAATCCCCTCTTACCTCCCCATTACAACCCCCCCTTTAATACTCTGGACATTTGTCTTACAAGGGCCTATGGATGAAGGCGATACTCTTAACTACTTTCTGCTAACCAAGGAGCATAGTCCTACCTATGCTCTGGTCCAGAGGTCCCTAACAAAGGGGGTCTGGAGTGGAGGGAAGCCTTCACACAAGGGAGAAGGATCCTGCAAAGTCCAGGTCAGTTGGTTATCCCTGGAAAGTGATGTGCATGGTGTCCAAAGGATGGCATTAGTGGACAAGTTGGCACCTTTGTTGTGTTCTGGAGGCAACAAATTTGGCAAAAGGGTTAGAAGGCACAGTCAAAACTATAACAACTAAATAAAAGTAGGGACTAATTCTGCAGTGTCGTTGATTAAGAAAAAGTGCCTTCCTTGGAGGAAAGTGTGCAAGGTGTGTCATACCTGTCTGAAGCCTTTTACTGCCTGCTATACTGAACTTAAATTAGGCTTAGGGAAATATCTGGAGATTCCCCCATTTAACACTTCTGGACCCTTTCCATCTAAACTATTAAGGCAGAAAAGCAGTTTTAAAACAAAGCTGATAGACCATCTCCTACTTCACCAACTCAACCATTTAGTCCAGCTAACCATTGAGTACCGGGAGGACTTCTCAAGTGGGACCTACACTGTTTCTGAGTCCACAAGACTGCCTTTTGAGAAGATGTTCAGTTGCAAGACCTTTGCTGAAATAATACTAAGCAGTGAAAATTTGATATCATCAGGTTAAACCAGATCAACTCTCAAGTGAAAACAAACTTTGAAGACAGTTAACTGCACTAGAGTCTGATGTTCACAACTGAGCATTGTGATTTTCTGATTCCTCTTTTCAAGATCACTCTCATTGTTCTCAAAAAGACTGTAGGTTTTCAACTTTGCCTCATTGTTTGCATAAAAACAAGAGCAACATTGAACACAGGTTTTTTTAAGTCAGCTTTGCTGACACTTCCATGAGGAACTTTTACATTGACCCTTAGACAGCCGTTTAGGGCATAGAAGCTAAGCCACACAACTGCCATATGGCTTTACCTACAGTACCTGCATTTCTCAAGTCCTTGAGGTTCCCATCATATCTTAAGGTTCCTCCTTGCCATCTTTCACAAAGCAGCCTTTGTTCCCCCCCCTGGAAAGACTGCCATGAACCTCATGACCAAACAAGGTACCTCGTCACTTCTCCAGTGGGCTTTTGTTAGCTTCCAAAGTCAATCTTAGTTCCTCAAGGCTTTCTGGTAACAACCACAGCCCAGGCAGGCATGCCTCCTTCAGGCATGACATTCCAGGCAAAGCCTTGGTTATTAAAACCAGTCTTTTTGGTGTCACGCAAAGGACATTTTATATCATTATTCATTAAGAATTCCGAATTCTAGAGGGATCAGGTAGGGAGAAAAATACAAACCAAAAAGGAAAATCCTCGTCCTTCATATATCCACCAAAATTGCATTCCCATGCCTTATGTCTTTCATTACTTTACTTCCTAACCTACTGTGAAGTTTTAACCCTTAGGAACCTCAATTTCTTTTCAAAACTGAAACAAACAAAAATCCAAAGCAAAGACAGTTTCTCCCCTCCCCCATGCAAAAAATATAAGAGGGGACTAAAACTAGCCTAAGAATCTTGATCTTGTCTCCCACCATGTCACACCAAGTGGTCACACAGATGAACCTGTCTCAGGTCCCCGGTGGCACAAAGCCCTGAATGGCAGAGATGTGTTCTCACACCAGTGGCATGAAGCCCCAATGGTAGAGGCATTCTCTTGCCTACCAGTGCCTATCCACTGGTCTCCTGGAAGACCTTTCTCTAACCAGTCTCATGGCAGAGCCATGCTCTCACCCCAGCTGACCCTAACCAGCAAGAGATGACCTTCCTGAGGTCCACATGGCACAAAGCCCCAAATGGCAGAGACATGTTCTCATGACAACTGGTACTGCAAACGACCTTTACGAGGTCCAATGTCACAAAGCCCCAAACGGTAGAAACAGAGGATTCCCAGTGTAAACAAAACAGTTAAGTTCCCCCAAGTCCCCAAAAGATCAGAAAGCAAGAAACAAAACAACACCTAAAGCAAAGAATAACTCAACCCAAGCAGTGAGGTTTCTTTCCTTAAAAAAAAAATTCACACCTTTCCATGGCCTCTATAACTTTCACAAACCCTTTTTTTTTCTTCTATACCCTTTAGACCTTCTACACACCTTCTGCAACCTCTGTAGACTTTCTTACTCACTCAGGCATAACCATAGCTCACTTTCAATCCTTGTTCTTTTTAATGATGGAACAGACCACACTCAAACTCTATATCTGACAGCTAAAAATCCCAAAATCTGCAAACACTTAAATACATGAACATTATCACTTTACATGAGGACCTGCTCTCTTCTGAAAGAGAAATTTCAAATCTCTTTCCAGAGCGCAAGTCCAGCTTCCCTTTTCAGCGTGAACCACAGCAACAGGGTTTGAATTCTCAGGTGGTGCCTGTTTTATTCATGTGTGGTGGATCCAAGATTTAATTCCCACAAGCTTCAGAAGAGAATGTGTTGTTAGTAAGATGTCATAGGGACCAGTCCACTTGTCAGATGGGTAGATAGACCTGCAATGAGCAAACTTGTGCAGAATGGTTAGTGTTTGCCCTAAATGTTGTACATATTGCTTAATTTTTCACTCATGCTCCAAATCTGTTGGGGGAGGGTGTGCTCCCAGAACCAAGATTTGGAAGGGTTTCCCATAAACTGTTTCAAAAGAGCTTAATTCAAGCCCACTTCTGGGTGCTACCCTAATCCGGAACAAAGCAATGGGAAGTGCCTGGTCCCATTTCAGATGTGTTGCCTGGCATATTTTTGCCAGGGTCGTCTTTATTGTGTGAATCATTTTCTCAGTCTCTGCCATAGACTGAAGGCCTCCAAGATGCATGTAGTTTCCATCTTATTTGCAGTGCCTGTCCAAACTTCTGGGAGATCTCCAAAGTGAGTGATGGTCCATTGTTACCCTGAATACTGTGAGAAAGTCCAAACCTAGGAATTTTTTCTTTTAAGTAGATGTTTCGCTACCACAGTCGCTTTCTCAGTTCTGGTGGGATATGCCTCTGCCCATCCAAAAAAAAAAGTCCACAAAAACTAATAAAAATTTGAAATTCCCTCTGGCTTTAGGCATTTGCATAAAGCTTACTTGCTGGTTCTCAAATGGACATAACCCTTTATATTGTACTTCCTTTTTTGCTGGGGTGCATTCTCTCTTAGGATTGTTTTTGGCACATATCTGACAGGCTTGGGTAATCCTCTGAACAGTTCTTTGCAAATGGGGGCCCTTCAAATGTAGCCTAATGAGGTCCATCAAAGCATCCTTTCCATAATGGATCCCTTCATGCACGTGTTTGAGGATGGATACACCAGAGCCTCGGGAAGAAGTAAGATCCATTCCATGGGGGTTGATCTTCCATATGGAATTGAGATCAGTATTAGTGAATCCCCATTCACGGGCCTGTTACTCATGTTGTTCTGTGTGATGAGGTTTAAATGCTGACAAGTCCAAGTAGGGGATCAAAATCCTTAAGCATGGCTACCCTCCGGCTGCTTGTCTTGTTGCCTTATCAGCAATTTGGCTTCCCTGGCTCGTTTGAGAACCATACTGGGCAGGGCATTATGGCAACCTGGTCTGGTAGATTCACTGCCTCTAGCAATTTTAAAATCTCCCCTGTATGTTTAACATCCTTATTCCCCCAAGATTGAGTTCTTTCTCCGTCTATATTGTTCCGTGGGCATGGACTACCATGAAGGCACATTTGGAGTCGGTGTAGATGTTAACCTTGTTTCCCTGGGACAGTACTACGGCTCTCCTGAGGGCTATCAGTTCAGCCTTCTGTGCTGAGTTTCCTGGTGCAAGGGCTTTGATTTCTGCTGCCCTGTCTGCAGTGACTACTGCATACCTAGTTCATTGTTGGCCGTTGTCCATGAAGCTGCTTCTGTCTGTGTGCAGCTCCCAAGTCTGGTGCCGCCAACAGTTGTTCCAGTAGATCTGGCCAGCTAGAAGAAACTTTATCAATAATTTCCAAGAAGTCATGCAAGAGGGCTGAGTTTCCCTTTCCCTCTGTATCTGGGAGCAGAGTGGCCAGATTCAGAGTTGTTATAGTCTGCAAGGTAGCATTTGGGTTGTCCAACGGAATAGCCTGGCTTTGCCCTGTGCGCCCTGCTCTCAGCCAGTACCTTCCTTTCTGTTTCAGTGGAGTTAGGACCTGGTGTGCTACCAATACCATAACAGGCTGTCCCAGAGAGAACTTCTCAGCTTCCTGTAAGGTGTCACAGGTACCTCACTCACTCACTACTCAAAGACATGGTGGCTATCCCTTTGTCATGTGATCCAACTTCTTTGAGAGACAGGCTCTGGGTCTAGGGATGTTTCCCAAAGTCTGGGTTAGAAGACCCAGTCCAATCCCCTACCCTTTCGTGAATGTACGATTTGAAAGGCATCTGTAATTTGGGTAGTCCTAGCACAGGAGCTGAAACCAGCTTTTCCTTCAGGGTATCAAATGCTTCCTGACAACCCCTAGTACATTTGAAAGGTTCAGAGTCCAGTCCTTTCAAGGACTTATACAGTGTCTTTTCTATGTGTCCAAAGCTTGGAATCCAATTTTGGCAGAACCCTGTAATCCCTAAGAACACATGAGGCTGCCTTCGGTTTTCTGAGATTTTTAGTGTAGCAGTGGCTTGTTTTCTATCTGCCATTAGGCTCCAAGTGCCCCGTTTCAGTTGAAAACCCAGGTGTGCCACCTCCTGTTTGCTTATCTGGGCCTTGTAAGTCAATATCTTATGTTCCGTTTTTGCCAAATGATTCAGGACTGTGATGGTGTTGAGCAAACAGTCCTGATAGGTACTTCTATTTATCAATGTCATCCACATATTGCAGAAGAGCCCCTGATTTCAACGGAATATCCCTTAAGTCCTTGGCTACTACTTCACCAAATAAGTCAGGGAGTTCTTACATCTTTGGGGCAGCACAGTCCAGCAGTGTTGGAGCTATTGACTTTTGTTTCTAGGTCCTGCCATCTAAAGGTGAGCAGTAGTTGGGCCTGTCCATCTATTGGGATGCAGAAAAAGACATCCTTCAAAGCTAGGACTGAAAACCATTTGCTATCCCCAGGCACCATGGTTGTAGCGGCTGGGTACTGTAGGATGAATGTCCTGAACAGTGTCATTTATGGCTCTGAGATCCTGTACAAATTTATATTCATCCTACAGATGTGAAGATTTTTTGACTGACAAAATGGGGGTGTTATAGGGAGACTGGCATGACTGAATTAGTCCTGATTTTAGGAATTTCTTCAATACTGGCTGAATCCCCTCTAAAGCCTCCTTTTTGAGGGGGTACTGTTTGTTCTGTGGGACTCTTGCCTCCCTCTCTTAGTTAACTTTTATGTGTTGGACATTAACCACTTCACCTGGGGTTCCATCCAGAGGCGGATTTAACAGCAGGCACACCAGGCGTGCACCCTGGGCCCCAGCTTCTGAAGGGCCCCACAAAATCCCAGTTTTACACTTTTATCTAATGACACCAAGTTTGGTTTCATATGTGCAGTTTTAATTATGTACAAGTCTACAGTTGGCAGTAAAATCTGATCGTATGTTTAAATATTTTCTTCTGTGCCTGGGGCCTCAACAGACCTTAATCCGCCTCTGGTTCCATCAGCCCAAACGATTTGATCGATCTGTTCATATAGATCACAGATGGGAAGAGTTCACGAACTCCGGTACCTTCCCAGCAAGTCAGGAGAGCATGGTCCAGTGGGACCTCTATATATAGTTGCTGCTTTTCAGGAGAAAAAGTTATTTGGGCGTGCAGTTTGCAAAGTAATTGTCAGCTTAGCAATGGGATAGGGCAGTTCTGCACGTAGAGAAAACTGTATACAGTCTTTTGGTCCCTTAGCTGACATTCTAGAGGTTGAAGGCATGCCTATTTTTGTAGTTGTCCAGTCACTCCAGTAACCATTACTGTATCCAGACTTTCCTTGTTACTTTTCTAGTCAGCAGTAAGTGTACTCCCAAACCCGTAAGAAAATCAGTTGGCTTTTTACCCACTGTCAACTGTGCCCAGAGCTCCTAAGGGGATATAGTAATAGGTCAGATGTCAGGTGGAGCCCCTGGGCATCCTCACTCATCATCAGACTTCCCTCACCTTTTCAGCATTTCCCAATGTGAGGGTTTCCGTCCCTACATTCCCCTTGGAACCTTGGGCGCTTTTTTGTTAAATGGCCCTCCTCCTTGCAATAGGCATTGATTGGTGCCTAGTGGGCCTCTCTTTTTCTCTTTAGGGCCCCACCTCTTCTGATTGTGCCACCCTGTTTCTAAGAAACCGTGGCCACTTTATCTTCTTTGCTTCCTGGGCATTGTAGACTTTATAAAGGCTATGTCTACCAGCTGAGAGGGATTTATTCCCAATGCCTCATCTAAACTCTGTAGTTTCTGTTTGATATCTAGGGCACTTTGCCCAGTGAATGTCATGTTCACCATCTGCACATTCCCTGGTGCCTGTGGATCAGCATCAGTGTGCTTTCTATAGGCCTGATAGACCCTCTCTAAAAATTCAGAAGGGTCCTTGTCTGGCTTTTGCTGAAGGGCCTATATCATAGGCTCTTCTGCTTGGGCACTCCTTTCTTAAGCCCTTCCAGAATACACTTCCTGTAATGTTCCAGGAAGGCTAGGCCCCCACCATTTGGGTTCCAGTCAGGCTTTGTCAAGGGATTTACCCCAACTGGGTTGGGGGTCCCATTGGGATTCTCTTGGCAGAGATGTTGGGTTTCTTCATTAGCTTTATTTATAAACAGCCATCTCATAGCCACTGTTAACACAATTCTGAGGAGAGCCTGTACATCTGCCTCTGTTGGATGAGTGGCAAAAATGGAGGCAATATGGTCTGCCATTCTCTGAGTATCCTCCCTATATGAGGGGTTGGAATTCTTCTAATTCAGTAAGTCTGAAGTGGAGAACAGAGTATGACCACAATAGTAGTCAGCCGGCTGACCTTCCTGATTTACTCTGCCGGTGGCATATCGCCTCAGAGGAAATTACCTTGCTCTGGAGAGGGAGACTCCCTGGCCAAATTGGGTGCCCTGACAGGCCTTTGATGGGGAAACTCTTCGTCATACAAGGGTGGGGCCGTTGCCTCTTTGGGCTCTGTTTCAGGGGCAGCTTGCAGTGGGGATGTTGACAGAGGGGGTCCTCCTGCTATGAACCTTGTGTCCCTTGAGTTCAGGGCATTAATAAGGCCTGTTCCCTCATTCTCCTTTTCTTCCTATGTACCATCAGGAAGAGGTTTCAAGACCCCTTACCTTTTCTTCACCTTTAAGTGGACCTCTGTCTCTGGTGAAATCCTATTATGCAATGACATAAATGCCTTGACATAATGAATTTCATCCCATTTATGCAACTGTTGGCAGTACAGTTCCAGTTTTGTAATAGTACAGTAATCTAGGAAACCACCTATGGGCCACCTCTCCCCACAGCCCAAAACGTACGTGGACCACACAATATTACAGTAATAAAGCAGCACTTCTTGGACACTGGATAATGACTATACATATACATACCCCAGGCTGCTACAATTCTACCCAGTGGGCTCCCTCCAGGAACCAACCCAGAACAGCACCTGTTGGTCTGGACATATAGACCTAAAGCTGCGTCCAAAAGAATGCAGGCAAACTGGGAACATATAAGCAGAACCTGAACCCACAACTCCATTATTCCAAAGAGTACTCACAAGCAAGCCTTCTACCAACTGATCTCACAATCAGTGAACCCAAGCAATGGCCTCCCCAAAACAGGTCCATTTCTCACCCGGACCTTGTTTCATAGTCCTAAAACTCAGGTGATCCTTCCTACTTCCCAGACTCTATTCCCTTCCCAGACCCATTTCCTTTCCACCTGCCAGGCGTGTTTAAGTGAACAACGCACCTAGCGGGTGTGCAGAGGAATTCCCAGCAACAGAAGTTCTGCAGCCCTACTCCTTGGGGTTGGCCTGCCACAAGTGGCTAGGGCCCCACATTGGGCACCACTACTGTAACAGAACTAGTGGTCTCAGTAATGGCGCCCTCAGACCTCCATGGGGTCCCCCCTGTGCCCTGACTCCAGGACCGGTCACAGGGTACACCCTTTGCTTAGGGAAAATAACCATTCTGTAGCTCCCATTTTGGGTTTGCAGAGAATGCGTTCTGCCACCTGACACCAAGGGAGGCTAGCCTGGGAGGCTATGTTAGTGGCGAGCCTCTTGCCTTTGTTTTTCTGCCGAGGATGCCCACCTCCTGACAGCCTTGGCTGCACCCCTGTGCTGTGTCCTTCCCCAGTCTGCGTTCAGCTGCAAGATTGTACTCACTCTTGAAAAAATGCCCATCGAACCTCTTTACTTCTCCCATTTGAAGGGAGCTCAAACCACAACTGGATTCCTCTCCTCTTTGGGCTGAGCCCTGTTCTGAGATCCTGGCTGCAGGGCTGCATGTGTAGCTTCTCTCAGCCCTTCTCCCTTCTTGCCTCCCACTTTTGCTCCCACTTGTACACCTTTAGATGTTTCAATGTGTAGACCTCTCAGGCATGCTTGTGCATTGAGCAGCGAATCCTTTGTTGAGTTATAGCAGTTCATATTGTTGAAACTTTAAGGGGAAAGACTGTTGGTACCTGTCACTCTGCCATTCCTCTGATGTCTAATATTGCTTATTAATTTGAGAAATTTAAAAATTGATTCCTTTGAATTTTCTACTTATACCATGATGTCCTTTGCGAAAGAAGATGGTTTTGTTTCTTCCTTCCTAGTCCGTATATCTTTTGTTTCCTTTACTTGTCTTATTGCACCTGTGAGTATTTCTAGTATGACGTTGAAGAGGAGGGTTGAGGGGACATCATTGCTTTATTTCTTATCTTACCGGGAAAGCTCCTAGTTCTCATGATTAAGTATGATGTTACCTGTAAATTTCTGGAATGTTCTTTGTGAAGTTGAGGAAGTTCCATCTGTTTTTGATTGCTGAACGTTCATGTCATTAATAGGTGGTGAGGTTTGTCAAATTATTTTTACACATCTATTGATATGATGATAGGAATCTTATTCTTTTTTAAATATATTTTATTGATTATGTTATTACAGTTCCATTTTTTCTCCCCTTTATTCCCCTCTGCCCTGCAACCCCCTCCCACCAGCATTCCCCCTCTTAGTTCATGTCCATGGATTGTACATATAAGTTCTTTGGCTTCTCCATTTCCTATACTGTTCTTAACCTCCTCCTGTCTATTTTGTACCTACCAATTATGCTTATTCCCTGTACCTTTTCCCCCATTCTCCCTCCTCACTGACCCTACCGATAGCCCTCCATGTGATCTCCATTTCTGTGATTCTGTTCCTGTTGTAGCAGTTTGCTTGGTTTGTTTTTGTTTTTTTAGGTTCAGTTGTTGATAGTTGTGAGTTCGTTGTCATTGTATTCATAGTTTTGGTCATCTTCTTTTTCTTAGATTAGTCCTTTTAATATTTCATTTAATAAGGGCTTGGTGATGATGAACTCCTTTAACTTTACTTTATCTGGGAAGCACTTTATCTGCCCTTCTATTCTGGATAGAGTAATCTTGTATGTAGGCCCTTGCCTTTCATGACTTTGAACACTTCTCCCCATCCCCTTGTCAACTGTAAGGCTTCTTTTGAGAAATCAGCTGATAGTCTTATGGGAACTCCTTTATAGGTAACTCCTCTTCTCTTGCTGTTTTAAGAATCTCTCCTTATCTTTAATCTTGGGTAATGTAATTATGATGTGCCTTGGTGTGTGCTTCCTTGGGTCCAACTTCTTTGGGACTCTCTGAGCTTCCTGGACTTCCTAGAAATCTGTTTCCTTTGCCAGATTGAGGAAGTTCTCCTCCATTATTTTTTCAAATAAGTTTTCAGTTTTTTGCTCATCCTCTTCTCCTTCTGGCACCGCTATGGTTCAGATGTTGAAGCGTTTAAAGTTGTCCCAGAGGTTGCTCAGCCTCCCCTGATTTTTTTGAATTCTTGTTTCTTCAATCTGTCCTGGTTGAATGTTTATTTCTTTTTTCTGCTCCAGATTGTTGATTTGAGTCCCTGTTTCCTTCCCTTCACTGTTGGTTCTCTGTATATTTTTCTTTATTTCAGTTTTCATAGACTTCACTTTTTCCTCCCTTTTGCAACCATACTCCACCAATTCTGTGAGCATCCTGATTACCGCTGTTTTGAACTCTACATCTATTAGGTTGGCTATCTCTTCATTGCTTAGTTCTATTTTTTGAGCTTTGATCTGTTCTTTTGTTTGGGCCATATTTTTTTTTGTCTCAGCGCACCTGTTATGTTGTGAGGGGTGAATCCTCAGGTGTTCACCAGGGTGGGGCAACCCAGTCACTGCCTTGTGGCACTGTATGTAGGGGAGGTGTCTGAGAGGGAACAGTGCCATTTGCTTGGCTCTTGGTCAGCTTTCAGTCACTTCCCCTACTACCCATAGGCAAATTGGGAACTTCTGGTGCTGATTCCAGGTGGGTGGGTTTGTGTATGTTCTAGGACCCTGTGGGTCTCTCAGATGAGCTCTCCTGTGAGACTGGCAGTTTATCCCGCCACCACAAACCCCACTGGTTCTTACCAGTTGAGGTTTTGCGGCTTTTTTCTCCAGCACCAGAACCATGGGCTGCGTGGTCTCTCTCACTCCCTAGTTGTTCCTCCCGGGTTATCTGCTGGCAAATGTGGGACTTCCCAGTCAGCCAGCCACAGCCTTGCCTAGTGTCTGCTCAGCCCCAGCTGTCCGTCTCCGCCCCTCCTACCAGTCTGGATGAATGTTTCTTCTTTAACTCCTTGGTTGTCGGACTTCCATACAGTTCGATTTTCTGGCAGTTCTGGTTATTTTTTGTTTTTAAATTTGTTGTCCTTCTTTTGGTTGTGAGAGGAGACAAAGTGTATCTACCTGCGCCTCCATCGTGGCCAGAAGTCCCTCTGATTCTTATTGTTGTCTGTTGATGTGATGGATCACATTTATGTATTTTCGAATAATGAACCAGCTTTGCATATTTTACTTGGTTGTGGTACATAAGTCTTTTTATGCATTGCTATATATGATTTGCTAATAGTTTGTTGAGGATTTTTACATCTGTGTTTATGAGTAATACTGTGAGTAATTCTTCTTTCCTGTGATGCCTTTGCTTGATTTTGGTATCATGGCGACAAAAGGCTGGCTTCATAGAATGAGTTAGGAAGTGTTCCCTTTGCTTCCGTTTTCTGAAAGAAATGTAGAGACTTGGTATCATTTTTTCCTCAAGTGTCCAGTAGAATTTATTAGTGATATCATCTGGGTCTGTTACTTTTTTGTAATGTTGTTAATTATAGCTTCAATTTCTTTAACAGGTATTCTTTTACAGACACTTATTTAGATTTTCTGTTTCTCATTTGGTGAGAGCTCTGAGGACAGCCGTCTGGCTAGGCCTCTGTGCATTTTCGCCTTTCAAGCTAGTCCTTGCTCAGTCTCCAGTGGTGCTCTTACTAGTTGATGGGTCCAGCAGCAGCTTCTGCTCCCAGTTAGCTGAGTCTCTCTGTTTACCTGTCTCTTTAGCTTATGTGGCAGTGGTTTGCCCTGGGACCTAAGTTTTCTTTTGGATCTTCTAAAAAAGAGGTGTTGATTTTGATTTTGTTAAACTTTTTCTTCTTGTGAGAATGAGTGGAGGCATCCAAGTTCTCCACTTACTGAACTGGAAACTGAAAGTCTGTTTTCTTTTTCAAGTTGTTTTGGCTATTCTGGGTCCCTTATCCTTTTTATGAATTATAAAATCAGCTTGTTAAATTCTATAAAAAAGCTGGTTGGGATTCGATTAAGGATTGCATTGAAGCTCTAAATCAATTTGGGGTGTATATTGCCATCTGAACAATATCTAGTGTTCAGATCCATGAGCATGGGATGCTTTCCTATTTATTTAGATCACATTTAATTTACTTTCAACAGCGTTTTGTAGTTTTAAAAATCTGTTTTGCATTTTTTTGCGAAATTTAATTGTAAATTTTTTCCTTATTATGTTATTATATATGAAACTGGTTTTTTAACTTCATTTTTGAATGTTCATTGCAAGTTTATAGAAATACAGTTGATTTTTTATATTTAAAATATATAATTTTTCTGAGCTCTTTTTATTAGTTTCAATAAAATGTATTTAACAGTGGATTCCTTTCCATTTTTTATGTACAAGATTATATCATCTGTGAACAGAGATAGTATGACTTCTCACTTTCCAATTTGGATACCTTTTATTTCTTTTTATTGCCTAATTATCCTCTTTAGAATCTCTACTATGCAAATGACTTCCTGAATTCTTTATTCTATTCCATCATTTATTTGTCTATGCTTACTCCAATACTACATTATGTTAATTGCTGTACTTTATAGTACTCTTGGTATCTGATAGCATGCATGAACTCTTCAAATTTGTTGTTCTAAGAAAATAATGATAGATAGTGAGCAGGTGGATAGCTCTGGTGGTGGGATAAGGGGGTAGAAGGATTGAGCAAAAAGGAAAAAGGACTCATGGACGTGGAGAACAGTGTGGTGATTGTAGGAGGGGAGGGGGCATAAGGGGGACAAATGGTAATGGAAAAAATACAATAAATTTTAAAATTAAATTAAATTAAAAAAATTGTTCTAATGTATCTTATGATGCCTTTGGCTCTGTGAATTTGTATATACATTTTGAAATAAACTAGTCGACTAAACAGTTCTAGTAGAATTTTGATTGGGATTGAATTTGTAGTTCAGTTTAGGGGAAATTGATATTTTAAAATTTGGGGGTCTCTAATTCATGGCCATGGAATATCCTTTTATTTATATAGGATTTTCTTCAGATAATGTTAATGGTCTTGCCATCCTTTATTAGACTTATTTCTATGTATTTGAGTTTTTGCCATCCCTGTCAATTGTGCCATTTAAATTTTTTTGTTTTTTATTTCAGCTTTAGTAGGACTTTGTGTGATGATAGAAATACAGTAAAACCTTGGTTCTTGAATGTCTTCCCTCACAAACAGTTTGGTTCTTGACCAAGTTCACAAAAAATTATATCTCAGATGTTGAATAAAACTTTGGTTCTTGATCAACAGCCCTTTTGTGCTGATACCTGTATGATCAGTCACATGTCTCTCAGGCGACAAAGGAGATTTGGTTTTTGAACAAGTTGCCTCTCGAATAGCCTTCCCAAATGAATTAAGTTTGAGAACCGAGGTTCCACTGTAGATTGTTTGTGCTGTTCAGCACAGTACTCAGTAGCTAAAAGGCACTTGAAATGTAGTTGGTGTGACTAAGAAACTGAATTTTTAAATTTCATTTAATTCCAATTAATTTAAACAGCTCATGTGGCTAGTGACTTTCATCTGGGACAGCACAGTTTGAGTCTGGTTTGGAGAAATACTGACCGGAACAGTTTTGAGTTTAACCTCCCTGGCTGCCAGCTTGGTATTTGGTTTGCTCAAGCTATTTAGCATTTTGTTTTTCCGACTTTGCACTTTAATATTTTATTACTGTTGCGTAATTTTCATATTGTCCTTTCTTGAGGGTTTATTCTTTAAAAAGAAAAATAATATTATTGTTATTTTAGTCAGGTATGTAGAAGGAGGAGAGGAAGTTGTCCAATAAACATTCTAGGCAGTTCTACTTCTGTTATTTAGACTTTATTTTCTATGAATTACCCCCAAATGATATTCTTATTTAAACAAAGTGTGCCAAACCAGAGTGAATGCATGGTAGATGTTGTCGGGATGATGGAAAATAGGAGGAAAGAGTGGGTTATCCTTTCAGCATGCCACTTTGAGTTTTTTACAACCACTAAACAAACTCAAGTAATTTTTCTTTTAAATCTTGTCTTTGGAAAGCTTGACTATAACAGAGGGAGCTTTTTATAAATTATTATTACAACATTACGTGCATTTTTATTATGCTGCATGTAAAGAGCCTTTTGAAGTGCATGTTTTGTTTTCTAGCAGATTTTAATTTTTATGGCTCCCTTAATTGCTCCCTTTACTCTTGTGTGACCCTTTGTGATTTTTCTGAATAATCAGAAACAATGGCATGTGGCACTATAGTTTTATTCTATGATATAACATGATTAGAAATGTGAAGTTACTGTCTTTAGTTTTTATTTCCTTAAATTATTTGTGTGGAATACTGAGGGGCGTTCTAGTGCTGCCCTTCAAACTAGCTGATAAAAGAGATACAGATGGAATCTTTATTTTATTCTGCTATTTAGAAAGCCCAGTGCTTCTTTTTATCTATGGAGAACCGTTCTATAGATGTTTTCCAGGTAATTCTAAACATAGCAAGTGTGTAATATAAATTCGTTTTTTCCTCTATCACTTTTGAGTATGAGTTTTCAGAAAATACTTTGTAATCATGTGTGCTAGAGTTATTAAATAAGTATGTAATTTGAATAAGGAAATATTCTGAAATACAAGAAAGCATGCAGATTATAATTAAGAGAAAGCAAAAGCCAAGAAGCAAGCACAATTACCAAATTGAGTAAAAATATTGTGAAAGAGAACAAGAGCAAATATGTAGAGTGATCAGTTAGAATAATAATGTAAATTCTACTTGGGATTTGAAAAGATTCTTTTCAAGATTTCATTGCTAGCAAATATCAGAGTCAGCATTCACATTTGTTCAAATTCCAGAGCTGTGATGTATTGCTGACTTGATACAGTTGGAGCATTTGACAAAATCTCCGCTTGTGGTTAATGAGGTGATAGAAATTTGAATTATGATAAATCCATTATTGATACAGCTGTATTCAGGGGTATCTTGGAGGAAACTCTCTCTTTGTTTACCACAAGAATCTCTTGTTTTGAACCTACTTTTTTGGACATTTTTATTGATGATTTGAAATAGAAATAGAAAGTATGTTTAGCAGATCTGCAGGTAATAATAGGAAGATATTTTTACTCTTATAGTAGATATTCAGCAGACTAAATGGCCCTAAAGATAATCTTTAAAATTATTTCTGTGTTTACTAGGAGATTTGACTGGAAAGTCTCTGTGACTCCTTCTAATTCTAATGTTCTTTGATTCTAAAAGCATACTTTTAAATGTTTATGGAGATCTTGTTAAAATGCAGATTCTAACTTAGTAGGTCTAAGGCTGGGGCTGTGATTCAGCGTTTTTAATAAGTGGCTCAGGATTTCTCTGTCTACTAAATAGCTAAACTGTGTACACAATAGGAAGCACTGATAAAGAAACTTAATGAATCCAGGAATCATTTCATTATGAAGTAATTCCACACCTTCTTCCAGACTAACTGGGAAATTAATCTTTGTCACACTACTCAGCTCTGTCCTTATAAATGCCAAAGCAGCCATGGACAGTGAGAAAACTAGTAAGTGTGGCTTTGTTCCCCTAAAACTTTGTTTATAAAAATGGTGGCTGCTGGACTTCAGCTATAATTTGCTGACTTCTGGTTTAAGGTATTCAGAACAAATGTTTTGTTATGCTTTAAAGACTCCCATGTTATTGTTTTCATATTATTTCACAGAATAATTTCTTAATAAAATTTCAAAATAATAAAATAACATTAAAATAGCTTAATCTTTTGAAAATATTTAAATGCTTCAATTGAATTCAATTAAACTTAATTTTAGAATAATTTGCAAGCTGACCTTTAAAAAAGAACATTGTTTGAAATTTTAAAAAGGTAAATGTGTGGGAGATTGAATGTATGTCGTTCTTTCCTAGTGGGTTTTCACATGCTGGATTTGAATGAATTCCCATCAGGGTGTGGTTGTACTTTGTGTGGGTTAGTGTCTGCAGATAATAGTTCAAATCTCAGTTTCAACATTTGCTGTGTCCTTAGCAGATTACCTAACTTTTTGGGGTCTCATTTCCTTATTTTTGGATTGTTGTGAGGAATATGATTTACAGAGTTTAGACTATGCATGTGTATTGTAAATGCTCATTCCTCTCTCCTCTATTATTTGGAAATGCACATTTTCCAGTTAGTTTAGAAGGTGTGGAATTACTTTACAATGAAATGTTTCTGGATTGACAACAGATTCTTTATCACTCCTTCCTGCTGCTTATAGAGTTTAGCTGTTTGACAGGCTGAGATGGTAATAGAAGAATGTAGGTAGAGAAACCTTGAGCCACAGTCTTAGGTGATGATGCTCCAGGAACTGAATAAGCAAGCTTCGTAGACTCATACAGCTTTTGAACAAGGTAGAGTTTTATTATTTTTAAGTATCTGCTTTAATGAAAATGATATGAGCAAAGATAGTTGTCATTAAAACTGTTTTCTAGTAAAAACTTTAAGTAGTAAGATTTATACTTTGTAAATGAATACTTTCTATATGAACAGACAACTAAATGATTTCAAACTTTTTCTTTAAATATTTTAAGCTTAGAATTTCAACTTAATTTAAAATTAGCAATATAAGGGAAAGTAATATCTTGAGCGTCTTGGTAAAATTAGGTAGCTTTTTATTTTTTTTAAATATGTGTGTGTGTGTGTGTGTGTGTGTGAGAGAGAGAGAGAGAGAGAGAGAGAGAGAGAGAGAGAGAGAGAGACTAGATCTTTGTATTCTAAGTTATATCTCCAGCCTGAGCCAAGTAATTCAGACAGTCTTGAAGGCATACATAATTAAAGTGAAAGGGTTTCTTCATTGTTGTTCTATCTCCAGCTCCTGCCCTGGTATTACAGTCAATAGGTATTACAGTCTCCAATTTTCTTTTGTTCATAGACATACCTGTATTGCATTTTTATATAATTATTTGTACATGTCACAATGGTAAATGTATTAGTCTGTGACTTTTTCCCTCATAACTTGGGGTCTCTTAACTTTTTTTTTTAATTTGACCGCTTTGATGTCATTGAGCCTCAGTTTACCTCTCTGTAGGGAGAACTGATAATCCTAGTAGTGGGGAATTAGATAAAGTGGTGGATGTTAAACTGCTTTGCACACAAAATTACCATTGTTGTGGAGGAAAAAGCAGGCAAGAAAATGGAGAAAAAGACCTAATGGACTCCACTCTCTGTCTTCTCTTAGTCATCTTTTAAGATAGTGTACATAGATATCTTTGTGGAAACGTGTAAATATATCTGTAGGATTGATTCTTAGAATAGAATTGCTGGATCAGAAAGTGTGTTGTGTAGTTTTAATTCCATTAGGAGCTGTCAAAATTGTTTTTCCCAATCAGCATACCAGTTTATACATTTATTCATTTTTTTCAGCAAGTGTTTATTAAATATCTGTTGGGTGGTAGTTACTCTTTTCAGTGTTACAGATACAGTGGCAAATAAAAAAAAGTTATTATCCTCATTACACTTAGGTTATATTTGGGAAAGAAAGACTAAACAAGTACTCAACTAAATATATGTAATATAATGTAATGGCAGGTGGTGATTAGTACTGTGAGAAAAATAAAGAAGAGTGGATAGAGAATGATGAAGAGGGTAACTCGAGGCTTTTAAGCTAGAGTTGATATTTGAGATGAGAACTGAATAAAAGATGTTTTCTTCGTATTCTAGATTCAATTAGCTAATTCTATCAGGGGTGTCCAGCCGGTGACCTGTGACCTGTGGGCTGCATGTGGCCCAGGATGGCTATGAATGTGGCCCAACACAAAATCGTAAATTTACTTAAAATCTTTTTTTGTTCATCAGTTTTTATTAGTGTTTGTGTATTCAATGTGTGTCCAAGACAGCCCTTCTTTCAGTGTGACCCAGAGACGCCAAAAGGTTGGACACCCCTGCAAGTTTAAGATGTTTATATACAAGGTCTGTCCAGAAAAAGTCCAACTATAGGTAATATAATGAGAATTATTTGTGCAACATCGATGTAACCTGGCAGCCAAAGCCAAGGAGAGTGGACAAGAATGCACATGCATGAGCAATGATGACTTCACTGTACTAGTCAGTGGGGATGGTAAACACTGTTGAGTGAGCACGTGTACGGTGTGGCTGTTACATTCAAAATGATTGAGTGAGTAGAGCAACAAGACTGTGTCAGATTTTGTGTTAAGCTGGTGCATTCCTCCATGGAAACTATTTAGATGATTCAGAAGGTCACAGCTATGGGCAACTGGTGATTGGCAGCTTCATCACAACAATGCACCTGCTCACACATCATGTCTTGTACAGAGTTTTTGGGTGAAAAATCAAATCACCCAGGTAACTCAGCACCCTTACAGCCCAGATTTGGTGCTGTGTGACTTCTGGCTGTTCCCAAAATTAAAATCATCTTTGAAATGGAAGAGATTTCAGACTGTCAGTGAGATTCAGAACAATACGACAGGGTGGCTGAGGGCAATTGGAACTGTGTGAGGTCCCATGGTGCCTACTTTGAAAGGGACTGAGGTGTCATTGTCCTATGTACAATGTTTCTTGTATCTTGAATCTTCTTCAGTAAGTGTCTCTATTTTTCATATTATGTGGCTGGATACTTTCGGGACAGACCTCGTATTATCTGTGAGTGGAGTTGTATTTAAGGGAGCAGGAGGAGTTCCTGATATTTTGGGAATTGTACATGGTATGCATTGTGAATCTGAAATTGACCTATTATATATGTATAAAAGTGAAAACTGCTAACTCGTGTAACGTTATGTGTAATATGTGTCATAGTGAATTTTGTAGAAAATACGGTTGTATTTATAAACATCTATTTTCGGGAAGATATCTGTGTTATACCTGTGCTCTTTTGTGCTCTATAGAAGAATAAAAAATTGATCTCTTTTTGGATTAAATTTATTTCAGAATTTTGACAAAACTTCTGGAAGTATCAGATGACCCACAAGTCTTAGCTGTTGCTGCTCATGATGTTGGAGAATACGTGCGGCATTATCCCAGAGGCAAACGGTGAGAGACAAGCTGTTGATTTCACTTGGGTTTTCAGAACCACTCAGCGTAGAATCCTAACTAATGTACCCCTCTGAAATAGAGTAGTTTAGCATAGAAACTAATAAGTATGTGAAATCAAGATTCCCATAATACTGGGAATTACAATAAACCTAATTAAAATGGGTAGTATAAGAATATAAGTACACCTGAATAATACTATAGTGTAGTAGTCAACAGAGATCACATTAGAAATTTCATGTTCAGGATTCTCTTTGGTTTGCATGACTGACTGATTGATTGGAAGGTTCTTAGAATGGTGCCCAACCCATTGGAGGCTGTCAGGGCATCCCTTTGAGGGAGGTACTTGTCCTCAACCCTGGTCAGAGTATCACCTGCCTCACCCTGGGGCTTATAACTCTAATTGAATTAGTTTGTACCATGAGAAGTACTTGATTGATGGTCAGTTGACTTTCAAGAAAAGTGCCAACTGAGGAAAGAATAGTCTTTTTTAAAATTTTATTTAAAATTTTAAAAATATACATTTTTATTTATTTTTTATTTATTAGGGTGACACTGGTTAGTAAAATTACACAGATTTCAAGTGCACAATTCTACAACACACTATCTGTACACTGTATTGTGTGTTCACGACCCCAAGTTGTTTCCATTCATCTCCGTTTATGTCCCCTTTATCCTCTCCTACCTCCCCTCGTCTCTCTCTCCCCATGAGTTTTTTCTTGTTTTTATTTGCTCAGTCCTTCCACCACCCCTACTCAGTGTCCACAGCCCCTAACAACTGTCAACCTGCTCTCTGTCTATGAATCTGTCTCTATTTCACTTCTTACATTAGATTCCATATATGAATGAAATCATTTGGTACTTGTCTTTCAATTACTGGTTTATTTTACTTAACATAATGTTCAACAGGTTTATCCATGCTGTTGCAAAGGGTAAGATTTCCTTTGTTATGGCCAAGCAGTATTCCATTGTATAAATGTACCATACCATTTTTATCCACTCATCTAGCGATAGATACTTGGGCTGTTTCTAGATCTTGGCTCTGATAAGCCGTGAACGTAGGGGTGCATATATTCTTCTGAATTAATATTTTAAGTTTCTTTGTATAAATTCACAGAAGTAAAATTACTGGGTCATAAGGCAGTTCCATTTTTAGCTTTTTGAGATAATTCCATACTGCTTTCCCCAGTGGCTGCACCAGTCTGCATTCCCACCAACAGTGCACAAAGGTTTCCTTTTCTCCACATCTTTGCCAATGTTTGTTGTTTGTTGATTTATTGATGATAACAATGTGACAGGTGTGAGGTGTTATTCTCATTGTGGTTTTAATTTGCATTTCTCTGATGATTAGTTGAACATGATTGTCCTCTTTGGAGAAATGTCCAAGTCCTTTGCCCATTTTTTAAATTAGATTATTTGCTTTTTTGGTGTTGAGTTGTGTAAGTTCTTTATAAATTTGGGACACTTACCCCTTATCAGATGTATCACTGCGAATATGTTCTCCTATTCAGTGGGTTGTCTTTTCATTTGATTGACAGTTCCTTTGCTATGCAAAAACTTTTTAGTTTAATGTAGTCCCATATGTTTATTTTTTCTTCTGTTTCCCTTACCTGAGGAGATACAGTAGAAAAAATATTGTTAGGAGAAATATCTGAGATTTTACTGCCTGTGTTTTGTCCTAGGATTTGTATGGTTTTGAGTCTAACATTTGAGTTTTTAATCCATTTTGAATTTATTCTTGTGTATGGTGTGAGAAGGTGGTCTAGTTTCATTTTTTGCACATATCTGTCCAATTTTCCCAACACCATTTATTGACTATCTTTACCCCATTGTATGTTTTTACCTCTTTTGTCAAATATTAATTGATTTAAGTTGTTGGTTTATTTCTGGGCACTCTATTCCATTCCATTGATGTATATGCCTGTTTTTATGCCAGTATCATGCTGTCTTGATTACTGTGGTCCGGTAGTATAATTTGATATCAGGTGCCTGATTCCTCCAACTTTGTTCTTCTTTCTCAAGATCAGCATTGCTCTTAGGGGTCTTTTGTGGTTCCATATCATTTTTTGGAATACTTGTTCCAGTTCTGTGAGATAATGCCATTGATACCTTGATAGGAATTGCATGGTATCTGTAGATTCCTTTGGTCCATATGGACATTTGAATAATATTAATTCTTCCTGTCCATGAACATGGTATATGCTTCCACTTATTTGTATCTATTTCAATTTCTTTTTTCAGCCTCTTATTCTGAGTATAGGTCTTATGCATCCATGGTATAATTTATTCCTAGGTATTTTATTCTTTTTGAAGCAATTGTGAATGGGATTGTTTTCTTAATTTTCCTTTCTGAAAGTTTATTATTGGTGTATAAAAATGAAACTAATTTCTGAATATTTATTTTGTATGCTGCTGCTTTACTGAATTTATTCATCAGTTCTAATAGTTTTTAGTGAAATCTTTAGAGTTCTCCTATATAGTATCATGTCATCTGCATATAAGGACAGTTTTATTTCTTCATTTCCAATTTGGATGCCTGTCATTTTGTCTTCTTGTCCTATTGCTATGTCTAGGACTTCCAGTACTGTGTTGAATAAGAACGTTGAGAGTGGACATACCTGTCTTGTTTCTGATCTTACTGGAAATGCTTGTATTTTTTGCCTGTTGAGTATGGTATTGGCTGTGGGTTTATCATGTATGGCCTTTATTATGTTGAGGTATGTCCCCTCTGTTCCTACTTTGCTGAGAATTTTTAACATAAGCGAGTTCTGGATTTTATCAATTGCTTTCCCTGCACCTATTGATATGATCATGTGGTTTTTATCTTTCATTTTGTTTATGTGGTTAATCACATTTATTGATTTGCAGATATTGTACTAACCTTGCATGCCTGGAATAAATCCCACCTGATCATGGTATATGATCTTTTTAATGTATTGCTGGATTCAGTTTGCTAATATTTGTTGAGGAGTTTTACATCTATCTTCATTAGGGATATTGGTCTATAATTTTTCTTTCTTTGTAGTGTCTTTATCTGGTTTCGGAATTAAGATAATGCTGGCCTTGTAAAAGGTGCTTGAAAATCTTCCATGCTCTTGACACAGGTACTAGATAAACCCTTTTTGAAAAGCATCTCTTTGCCTGCTGCTGTTGAACTAACCCAGGTAGGTCTTGGGATTTTGACCTGACATTCCCATTTTGGGATAGATCAACTCAGACCCTACAGCTAACAGGGTGGCAAGGACCCAACAGGCCTTGCTTGTCAGATGGAAAAGGAATATTTAAGAATACAACCAGCTGGCTCCAACAGCATCTGAGCATTGCATGAAAAAGTGACAGCCATCTCTTGGGGGCAACCCTCATCTTCGTTCCAACATCTAAAGCCAACCCACTTTCTCAGTGTAGCCTATATTCTCAGATGTTGCCCTCAGTGCTTGGGCTTGGATTATAGATTGTTCACTGAAGTTGAAACTGGGTTGCCACTACTGTTCAACCGTAGTACCAGCTATGCCAAACCAAACATAGGCATGGTCATTCCACTCAGTGGAAGACTCAAGACTCTTCTTGTAGCTCTTGCTATTATCTCCTTGATGAACTAGAATTATGCTTTTACTGAGACCTAACTCTTACTGATATTGCTGATGGTCTAGCTTTTGGTCTGCCACTTGAAAAACAGTAGACTAGCATATTAGAAACACCCCCCTTTAAGAGAACTATGGAAACTAATTGCAGCACTGATCAAGCCCACACTGCCTATGATTTCTAGTTTTAATGTCTGGGTAACCTATCCAGTGTTAAAAGTATGGTATTGAAGTCCCCTGATATTATGTATTACTGTTTATTTTTCCTTTCAGGTTTGTTAATATTTGATTTATATATTTAGATGCTCTTATGTTGTGTGCATAAATATTTACAATATTTATATCCTTTCGATGAGTTGACTTTTATCATGAAACAGACACCTTCTGTGGCACTTATTAGTGATTTTCATGCAAAGTCTATTTTTATCTGTTATAAATATAAGCACTCCTGCTATCTTTTGGTTACAGTTTGCATGGAATATTTTTGTCCATCCCTTCACTTTCAACCTGTGTGTGTCTTCAGAGCTAAAGTGAAATCTTTAAAAGAAAGCATACTATTGGATTTTTAAAAATTCATTCAGCTACTTTGTGTCTTTTGATTGGAGAATTTAGTCCATTACTTTTAATGTTTGATAGGAAAGGACTTACTGTTACTATTTTGTTAATTGTTTTATGATTTTTTAGAAGTCACTTTGTTTCTTTCTTCCTCTGTGACTTTTTTTGTACGGGTGTACTTTAAACCTTTTCTCTTACATTTTTGAGTGTTATATGATTTTATATTTGGTTATCATGAGGCTTTCGTAAAATAACTTGTATCTGTAACAGTCTGTTTTAAGCTGATAACAACTTACCTTTAATTGCATATGGAAACTATAATTTTACTTCTACTTTCTTCACGTTATATGCCATTGATGTTATACTTTACATTGTCTTATAACGTGCATCCATTTACAAATTATTAGAGCTATAATTATTTTTATTAGTGTTGTTTTTTAACTTTTATACTAGAGATAAAAGTGATTTACAAACCACCATTAAAGTATGGGTGTATTTTTAATTTGATTATATATTTACCTTTACCAGTAGTTTCTCCCTATTTTATATTTTCATATTGTTACTTACTGCCCTTTAATTTCAACTTGAAGAGCTCCCTTTAGTATTTCTGTAAGGTAGATTTATTGATGATGAACTCCCTTAGCTTTTGTTTGTTTGGAAAAGTATTTATTCTTTTATTTCTGAAGGAAATTTTTATCAGATATAATATTCTTGGTTGGCAGTTTGTTTTTCTTTCAGCCCTTTGACTATATAATCCCACTCCCTCTTAGTCTGCAAGGTTTCTGCAGAGAAAATCCACTGATAGCCTTATGGGGGTTAATTTGTATGTGACGAGTTGTTTTTCTCTTGCTGCCTTAAAAATTCACACTTCAACTTTGCCTTTTAACGTTTTGATTATAATATGTCTTGGAGTAATCTTTGAGTTGATCTTGTTTGGGGTGCTTTGAGCTTTCCTGAATGTTGATTCCATATCTCTACTAAGATTTGGGGAAATTTGGGGCTATTACTTCTTTGAATAAGCTTTCTGCTTCCCTCCCTCTTCCCTTTCTAGGCCTCCCATGATGCAATTGTTCATTCACTTTATGGTGTCCTGTAGTTCACATAGGCTTTCTTTACTCTTTTTCATTATTTTTTCTTTTTGTCTGCTAATTTGGCTAATTTCAAATGATCTGCATTTGATTTCACTGATTCTTTTACATGATCAAGTCCGTTGTTGAAGCTCGCTCTCTGTTGAGTTTTTCAGTTCTATTATTGTATCCCTCAACTCCAGGATTTCTGTTTGGTTCTTTTTATGCTTTATACTTCTTCATTATAATTGTCATTTTATTTATGCATTGTTTTTTTGATTTTGTATAGTTGTCTATTTGTGTTCTTTTTCATTTTATTGAATTTTTAAAAGATGATTACTTTTTTGTAGTTAAGGATTTTTTATTGTATTTTTTCCATTATAATTTATTACCCTTATACACCACCCCCCTGGATTCAACCACACTGTTGTCCATGTCTGTGAGTCCTTTTTACTTTTTGCTCAGTCCTTCCATCCTCAACAACCCCCCTTCCATAGCTGTCATCCTGCTCTCTATCTATGAGTCTGTCTCTATTTTGCTCATTAATTCAGTTTGTTCATTAGATTTCACATATGAGTGAAATCATATGGTATTTGGCTTTCTCTGACTGGCTTATTTCACTTGGCATAATGTCCTCGAGGTCCATCCATGCTGTTGCAAAGGGTAAAATCTTTTCTTTTTTACGGCCAAGTAGTATTCCATTGTGTACATATCCCATTGTTGTTTTATTCACTCATCTACTAATGGACCCTTGGGCTGCTTCCATACCTTGGTGATTGTAAATAACATTGCAGTGAACATTGGGATGCTTAAGTTCTTTTAAATTAGTGTTTTAGGTTTCTTCAGATGTATTCCGAGAAGTGAGATCACTAGGTTTAAAGGCAGATCAATTTTTAATTCTTTGAGATATCTCCATATTACTTTCCACAGAGGCTGTACCAATCTGCATTCCCACCAACAGTGCAGATTCTTTGAATCCTTTGTCAGGAAAATCTTAAGATCTCTATTTCTTTGGGATTAGTTACTAAAACTTTATTAATTTTCTTTGGTGGTGTCATATTTATCTAGTTCTTTGTGAGATTTGTAGCTTTGCATTGTTGTTTGTGTATTTGAAAGAGCACAGTTTTTGAAGACAGTTTTCAGTAGGTAATGACCCTCCCCTCTCTGTCTGGGCTGATGAGATTACCTTTGTAATTGCATTCATAGTGGGCTGGAGCTGGTTGTGATGCTGTCACTGGATCTGCACTGGTGTCTATCATTGGCAGGTTTGTTACTGGGGTCTTGGGTAGGTGTGAATTCTGTCTGGTCCCTAGATAGATGGGACTGTCGTCAGTATCTTGTTTGGTAGAGTACTGCTGGGATAATGGTCCTTTTTAGGCTCTACAGTTGGGACCTCAGACATTGATCCTATTAAGTATAGATGGGCGTAGCTCTTGTCAAGTTCTAAGGATGGCTGCTGCCTGGTCTCTGAATGGGTCCCTGGGTGGGAATGATCAACCCTTGATCATGGCTGAGAGGGCCTCGAGCTAAGCCCAAGGCTGTTTTAGGTTCTCTAGCCATGATTGAAGCTTGCGGACCTGAACGCATGGATGGGTGTTTCATCTACCAGTTCCCTGGGTGGGTTGGACTGTTTTCTGCCTGTGGCTTGGAGGGCTGGATCCAAATATAAAATGATTTCAGGGTGTCCTGAGGCACAGATGTGAGTGTATCCCACACGGTCCATAATGTTGATAGGACTGCCTGCAGCTGTGGCTGGGAGGGGCTGGAACCTAGTATAGACCTCTTTCAGGATCTCTAGGTGTGCATGTGGGAGTATCTCCAGCTGGTTCTCCGGGCCAGCAGTACCGCTCATGAACTCTGGATGGGAGGGGCTAGAACTGAGTTTAGGGCCCTTTTCAGGATCTCTGGGAGTGCTAATAGGAGTATCTTTTGCTGGATCCCTGGCTGACTGGTCTGGCAGACTACGTCTGCTAAGTATAGGGCGTTTCAGGACCTATGGGGTTAGAGGTAGTAGTGTCTCCTGCCAGGTGCCTTTACCAGAAGGACTCCTTGCAGACTTCAGTTGGCAGAGGGCTGAGGTCCAGTAAAAGGCCCTTTAAGCATATCTGGGGCTGTAGGCAGGAGTGTTTCCTTCAGGATCTCTGTGCCAGCAAGAGACTAGCTGGGATTGGCTGGAGTGCACATATAGGGCCCTTTCAGAATCTACAGCCTGACTGAGCTTGTCAGGCTTACTTCCAGGGACTTCCAGATCCAGCTTCCAGAGCAGCACAGAGGGGCTGGAGCTGGTTCATAGGCCACTTCAGGGTCCTGTTTAGAGTCCACGGCAGGGACTGAAGCCTGTTTGCCTGTTACCTGACATGTGGGTGCATGTAACTCCTCCCAGATCCATTGGTATAAGGTTCTGGTGACAGAACCAAAACCATATGGGGCTGTAGCCAAATTCTCAAGGATATGGAGTTATTTCCAGTCTATAGCTGGGACTACAGTTGGCAAAACAGCTGCCTAGGTGCTAGCTTGCTTTCTCAAAATGGCAATCTTAGACTGTGTCAGGGTTTTTTAAACTTCTACCTGAATCCCATAGCTCCCATAAAGGATTTTTTTGATTTTTGTTTTTTGGGGTTTTTTTTGCTATGCCTGGATGCCACATTATCATTGCTGTGGTTGTGGGTATGTATAGGGTATGCCTTATCCAGCCATCTTGCTCATATCACTCCCACAGCCCATCTCTGCAAGTTTGATAGCATACTGTTTTCCCTCTTTTACCTGACACATTCAGATCAAAGGTTAACTGGAAAAAAAGGTGACGTTATCGCTCCTGGAATGGAACACACTGATTTTGTAGTAGTGAAAAGATAACATCTTCAGCATCTGCAAAGAGAAGCACCTCAGGTTCTGTGAAATACTGGGGAAGGAGGAATATTAATGATCTTAGTCTTTCAGAGAATTATTCCTAGAGCTTTTCTCATGAAGGAAAACATGCAGATCTCCCAAACTGTTGCAAGGCTTATGTTTAATTGACTGCTGACTGTCATCTACCACCAGGCAGCTCTGACACAATTTGATGGCAATTTCCTATGAACTTACTGAGACATCTATTGGAAACAGAAGGGATAATAGTAGCCCTTGCACCTCCCAAATACAATACCTGTCAACAGCTCTTTGTGTCTTCCTGCCTCCCATGCTAAAGCCATCCCTTGGCCATTCCATGGGGCAGACAAATGTCCCTTAGCTGGTGGCATAGACAAATAGGACAGTCCATCTTAAAAGAAAGACTAGACTGAATGATTTGACTTGAACTGGAACTATTAAGGTTTATTATCCATCTGGGAAGCCAAACTGAAGGCACTGTTAACTTGTGTCCCCCAAATAATGAAGGTCTCATTTTGGTAGCCCCAACAATTATAAACACTTTCTCTCCAGGGAAAACATATACAATGCCTTGGCATTGTACTTCTTTTATCAAAGCCAGGCGTTAACTTGCTTTCCTCATAAACGCAGTAAGTTTTACCTTAAGAGTGGTCATAAGAGGCCTTTGAGTATTTGAAGAAATGCTACCAGTAGGTCATGTAGTTCTTAGATGAATGTGGACGTCTCTGCAAAAGGAGCTATCTTTGCCAGTTTAGTGGAGAACTTATTTCATCCCAGAAATAAGGGATCAGTGACACTGCCTCAGCCCTAAAAGATAGTCAATTCAGCTTCCACTCATTGGCCTGCATTTGTTGTGGATGATAGAACTATCCTAGAATTTCTTGGGCCAAAGAGGAATATCTGCATTTTTTATGTATCCATCTGTACCTCAATTAATGCCAAGTGCAAAGCTCAATACAGAAATTTAAGGGGAAAGCCATTGTATTTATAAGTAGATTCTGAAGCTTTATGGCATTTGTTGAGCTGGGTAGGTCCAGGACCTTGGGGTCATGGATAAGGGCATCACTGCTGGCTGGCCTCATCGTGGTGCTTGTAGTCTTATAGGTATGAGCTTTAATTAAATGGCATATGAGAAATTGAATGGATTTGATCCCAGCCTGTGTCAGCCAGATCAATCAGAGTGACCAGTGGAATGACATATTTACAGGTAAACTTGCCAGAAGGCAAAATAGTGTAGAATTTAGAGGTTTCTATGTGGGGGACATTTCTCTCACCTTTCTGTATTTCTTGCACATTGAGGCATTGCATACCCCTTTCAAAGAGATGTGTCTGCTTGGGAGCAAAGGGCAGGCATGTTTATTGCTCATAATGAGAGATTCAGGTTGCCTAAGGCCAGGGTTCCTCCTTTGCACAGTATGTGTGCAGGGCTCATTTAGCTCTCTTCACATTTTCCTGTGCAAATGGAGGCTTGAGGGGACTGACACAAAATACTAATGTTCTTGCTGCTGCTATTGCTGTGAGTAATAATCTGTCCTTTGTGTCTGACCCAGGAGTCTTGTACCTTCCACCTGCATCCATGAAACTGGCAGGCTTACTTGTTAGCTTGCAAGTAGGATAAAACCTGTGACCTTTCGTAGTTTTTGACACTGTGATATAAAGAACCATCTAACATTATGGAAAAATTAAAGACCTTTAGATAAGACAAAGACAGATTTTACTTTTGTATAAATATAGCTGTTAGCCAAGTTCCCTAACCCATCGAAGATGTCTTTAACATTTCATACAGGCAGATGATTGATAGGTCCGTCTTAGATATATAATAGGGCTTATTTATAGGACACCTGGGTAAGGAAGCTAAAAAGCAAATCTAGGTAAAATGTCTTAATTTTAAAACCATAAAAGCAAAAAGCTTATTTAAGAACTTACTTTTTCACAGTACTGACGTGTTACTTACATCAGGAGCCAGCTAGTGTTTCAGATGTATTTTTTGAATACACTGTTTACACTATGTGTACTGCCTAATCAGAAGCCTGTTACGCCTCTGCATAATTTAGTTCTACTACCCCATCCCTTCCATTCTCCCTTCACTCCTCCCCTTACTATGGAATATCTATCACACCATGCTTTTCCCTTCTGCAGACCCTGTATTGCTGATATCCACTGCAGTCAATCCTCAGTGCTAAAAGACTTCCTAAAACAGTCTTTGTTTGTTTTTTGTTTTTTTCGCCTGAAACTCTGGCCATGTTATACTTTTTTCTTTGTCCTTCCACTGGCTCATATAGACCCAAGTACCAGTATATTCTTATTGTTCTGAAGCCCTTCAACAGTGTATCTCAGAATAACATTCTGTGCAATCTTCTGCTCCTTCTCTGAACTGTATTTTCAAATTATTTTTTCTTTATCACACAGTCCTTTGAAGACTCTTCTCTTAAAAACCTTCAGCAGAAAAGGTAATGTTTTCTCTCTGGGAAGTCATTCCCATATCTCTTTTTACAGGACTATTTCTCAAACTTAAAAGATCATCAGTGTGTTTGTAGACCAACAATTTGAAGTAAATATTTTAAAAGATTAATCAGTACTTAAAAGTTTATAATTATTTTTTATATTTTATTTTAAGATTTTATTTATTTATTTTTAGAGTGAGGGGAAGGGAGGTAGAAAGACAGGGAGAGAAGCATCAATGTGTGGTTGCCTTTCACATGCCCCCTACTGAGGACCTGGCCCACCACCCAGGCACATGCCCTTACTGGGAATCGAACAGGTGACCCTTTGGTTCATAGGCCAGCACTCAATTCACTGAGCCACACAAACCAGGGCGGTATTTAAAATTTTAATTACAGTTTAAATTACTAATTAACTTTCTAAAACAATGCTTTGGTCATACATAAGTCAGGTTCTACACCCAGTCACTTTCTTTTCTTCTTCTTTATTGCTACTAAATGAGAAAATGATTACTTATTACTGTAAGTTGGTAGGAATGACTAGAGGAGTTTAAAGGCTCTTGCAGATAGTTTTGGGCCAAGGGAGACCTCTCATGAAAATCTACTTCAATGGTTTATTGGGCACTAAGTTGAACGTCCCTTTCTATGCAAAATCAAGAAAATTGAATGCTGCCACTTGAGAGATATAGGCAAAAGACTCCTAATTTATTCTGGTTGGCATATAAAAGCATTGTTTTAAATTTGCTTGTAGCTTTTGGATGTGGTTCTTTTTGTTATATTCCTCAACATTTTTTCTTCTCTGAATAAAATAAAAGCATTAAGATTTGGAACTTTCTGTGATATATTCATTTTCACCACAATTCAGTCATTCTAAAATGATTTGGGTATCTCCAATTTGATGTTGATATTTGTAACAGGAGATATTTTTGTTGATTTTTTAACCTATTCAAATAATAACTATATTTTTAAGTTGCTTAATGTAATGGAAAGGATCTTTACTGGCATTATCAGTAAAAACACTGTCTCCTGAATCACATGCCGATGAAGCCAGTAATGATTTTTTCTTTTTTTAATACTTAAAGTAACACTAATTCTAGTAAAGAAATTAAGTTTTTTCCAAAAAAAAAAAATGACATGCTTCTGTTTGGAAATGCCGTCTTATATACTTCCCCTGCCTCCATACCTTCCTTTACACAGTTATAACTTGATCATATTCATACCTCTATTTCTTTTAACGCTAACAAGATTAATAGGCACATAGTTGACTTTCAGTTCAGTTAGTACAGTCTTTATCCACAGAGCACTAACTTTCTATTCTGCATATAACTAGTCCTTTGTCATTAGTGAGTCCAACAAACTTCTTGTCCAAATTATACCCTCCGAAAATACCAAGTATATGTCCTCTGTATATGTATGCATGTTTGTATGCTAATAGCTAATAGGCACAGACATCAGTATGGAATCACTCAGTGTTTAAGTGTATAGTGCTTACTACTACTATGTGCCAAACTATGTGCCAAATAGTAGTAAGCACTATTTAGGTGTCTGATAAACCAGTTAAATGAATGATTTTGTCCAATGGTTAAGGAAAGTATCTACTCTTCTCCTACATGATAGCAGTTACTCTTCTCCACTGTATGTTTTTGATATCATGCGATTTATAGCATTACTTAATAAATTTGGCTTTCTCAAAGAACATGAAGTTTGTCATTAACTTTGTGGTGGGCTTTTTGTTTTTACAAGTTTGTTGGAATACAATGATTTGTACTCCCTATCAAACAGTAAGAGTGTCAGAGTATTGTCTCTTTTTGAGTTCCTTTTTCCATCTCAAATAGTAAAATTTATCAATTGACAAAATTTCATATGAAAAAATGTATTGGACCAAAGGTAAATGAATGTATTACTGGTCCAGTGGTATATTTTTAGATACTAAATATCATTTCCTGTCTACCCATCTCTTTCATCACACTCAGATTTGTCTCACTGTGCAGATTGACATATGATACTCAAAATGGTGACCTGTTCACTATTGTTTTACATACTTGTTCTTATTTTCATGACTCATTTTGTAATTCAAAGAAGCACTTTTGTTTCAATAACCTGTTTTTTAAATTTGGGGGGAGAAAATAACACAACAATAATTCTTGCACCCCAAAATTGTAAATTTAATAATTGTATTCAGTAAGTACAAATAACATGAAAATAAACTATCCAAGTTTATCCAGTTGAGTTTACCCTATCAACTGAACCGACCTATTTAGTTTTTGTAAAGAACTCATATTCTTTAAGATTGTAATATGATTTCTAAGAAACAGCTTATCATTAATCTTACTTTTTACATGTATATACTGTATGTGAGCAAAATTGTCAGTTGCTTTGTCCTCTGAAGCACAAGGCCACCAGAGACCCTGACAGATGCCTAGAAATCACATTTTGGTGACTAGTGCCCAACAGTCAATCCCAAGGGAATGTTCCCCCTTTGCCTACATGACTCAATAGCACAAATGGTGTAGTGAACATTGTTCCAGTCTTCAAAACACTGCAAAAACAATATCAAAGCCACATTAACTCTCATATGGCTTGTGCAATTGCAAACCCTGTTTTCTGCCATGAATGACATAGTTAACAGTTCTGTTTTTTTAAAAAGAGTTACAACATCTAAACTGCTTTTCCATATTTGAGAAACTCCCCACCTTACAAAGTGTGTGCTCCTTCCCAGTATAGAAGATAAAAATGCCAGCAATTTACTTCCCTAAATTCCTTTACAACTAGTCACATGCCCATGGCCTAAGCTCAGTGAATCAGATGTACCTGCTTCCAGTGTCCAGCAGGAATGAGTAATGGAGAGACAGCAGGCATTCCCTTTAGGTGGCCGTGATGTCCAGGCTTGGTGAGGAGGGGAGGCAATAGCCCTAGTGTCTGGGTATGAGCACAGTAAATGCAGGGTTAAGCGCCTAACTGTAACAGCACTCTCACTGGACTACTAATTTGGTAGCTTGGTTTTGATAGTGTTTCACTCTGAGTTGCCTCCCAAGTATGGTTCCCATCCTACCAAAGCTATTGTTGCCCTTCAGTGAATTCTTTTCCTGCTTTAACCAGGCATTTGAGTTTCTGTTTCTGCAACTAAAAAATTCTTCTGATACAAAAGATACAAACGATTCTTCTGTTTTAAATCTGGCAAGCCAGTATATTACCTTTAAAGCAAAACATATGTCCACTTTTCTGTGTTTCCACGGTGTTTTAGATATATCTTCATTATATAGCTCTTTTCCATTTGTACAATAATAACCTTTGTGGCTCTTTCCCCTACAAAACTGTGAACTGTCAAAAGAGGAACTATATCTGACTAGGTATGGTGTTTACCACACAGTAGGGCGTAAGAAATGCTGAAAGAGCTACCAAAAGAGCTCATGCCTGTTCTCTTAAAATGCAGACTTTTATATGAGGCAGATAGCTTTATTTTTCCTTTGTACAAAGCCTAATATAGCACATGCAAATAAAAACTCATAAATAGCTTTGCTGGTGGCACAAAACTTTTATTAACCAAATCAAATTAATGTCTCTTTCCTAAATCGTACTTTTCATGAAAAGTAACAAATGTTCATTTTACAAAACTTGAGAAATGCGGAAAAGAACAATGAAGAAAAGACATTCGTGATACTGCAACTCTGAGATAAAAATAATTGTTCATTTTCAGTTTTTTCATAGATACTTATATGTATTTTTCTTCCAAAACTATGATACTATGATATCTCCTCTTTTATTTTCTGTTTTTGTTTATTTATCATGGGTATTTCACATCTGAAAAATTTTTTAAAATATAATCTAATGCTACCTATAGCTAAATGTATTCCAGTTTACTCAGATTTTACTAGTAGATATTTGGTGTGTTCCCAGTTTTTCATTGTTATGAAAACAGAGTCAATTCTTAAAACAGAATTCTTATTATTTTCTTTTTGCTGGTCCCCTTAAACATTTAAAGTATGTGAGTATTTCGATACTTTTAAAACATTAAATGTAGACCAATTCAAACCCCCACTTGCAGTAAATGAGAGTAACATTTTCACTATTCTTTCAGAAGCACTGAATGCTGTAATTTCTCTTTGTAACCTCTCACAAGGGAATATGGCACCTGGTACTTTCCATTTATATTTACATGATTTATTAGAAATATTAGCTGCCATATTTAAGATAAATATTTTCAAAGTTTGATACATTATTAGGCTTATAAAATTTTTATTATATATAAGTTTCAGATACTGTATAGTGAAATTCATTCACTCACTAGTTGATTATGTTTTATTTTAACATCTACCATGTGCCAAGCACCATTTTGAATATTGCCCCATGGAGCTTATGTTCCAGTGAAAACATTTTGGTTTCTTTCATTACTTTTATGCTCAGAAAGAACTTCCCCTTTAAAAATCGGTAAATGTTCTCAGCTTTGTTTTTAAAAATGTTAATGACCTTCTTTGTAATTGTAAGGGGAACAAAATAGGTGTTATTTCTGTTCTCATTGAACTTATAGACTCTAGGGTATATTGCTATGTATTATGAAAGTATCTGCTTCCATATAAATGGAATTGTGTATGCAACTTACATTTTTAACAATATGTTGTAGAATCATGGTGTGTTTTAGAGTGATATAATTTCATTTGCCATGAATACGCTGCTAAACAATAGAATCTTTATTGGGATATTTTTGTAACTATATTTTACATCATATAGAACCATATTGATGGGGAAAAAGACCTTTAGAACAAACTAAAATAGTTCTGTGCTTTTTAGGATATTTAAAGTTTACTCTAAAATTACATTTGTCTGTTTCACCAGCTGGTACATTCCTTAAATATTATTACAAGTATTGAGCTTGTTAATTATATATTATAATATTACAAGTCTTTGAAGCTCAACATGCTCTTGACTCAGCTTGTTTTGAAGTATGTTTAGCAAGGTTTTCCCTGTTAGGCAATAGCTAATAAAGTACTAGAATTGAGTTCTAAATTAAATTATTTAAATATTTGGTTTTTTAAATGATATCTTAACCTGCTAACTGGAAAGATTCTTTTTTCTTTCACTTTTTTTTTCAAGCACTTATGAATTTTGACATTGGTGTAATGTGAAAGCAGTTGGTGGTTCAGTTGCATCTTAAATTCAGAAGATAGGAATTGCCTGTTTATTTTTATAAAAGTGTGTGTCAGCGGAGTGGAGGCTATCTATCCACTCCACTGTGGAATCTCTGGAGTAGAGGGCAGTAACGTGTGTAGTTTGAAGATAAATGTGCAATAAGTAAATATAATAATAATTTATTAAAAGCAAATTTCCTTAATTATCTTGGCTGGTGTTAATATGAGAAGATAAAATGGGCAAGGTTTTAAAATGTCAAAAAACACAACTTTCTAGAGGGGTAGGCAGTACATTTGTTGTGAAGATTGCATGAGAGAAAAAAACATGAAGCATTCAGCATCATGCCAAACATGTAGAAACAGTGGTATCATCATCATCACGATCATCATCATCATTAAATGCTGTGTGATCTCTTCATGTTTTTTAATTTGTCATATTTTGCACATAGTATGGTACCTTTCTGAGATTATACTTATTCATATACAGTTGATCCTTATTATTTATGGATTCTAGATTTGCAAATTTAGATTTGCCTACTTGTTAAAAATTTTTTTCTGACCCCCAAATCAGTACACATACTTTCACAATCATTTGTGGATTTGTGCAAAGTGAAATTTGAGTCACCTGATGCACACATTCCCAACCGAAGTCAAATAACTGATGCTCTGCCTTCTTGTTTTAGCTTTGAACTGTAAACAAGTGTTCCTTATGTGGTCTGTTTAGTGCCATGTGTTTTGCCTTTTTTTTTTTTTTTTATTGGTGCATTTTGTTGGTGATTTCATTGTTTCACTACTGCAACCTAGGGTTGAAGTGCTGTCTTGTGCTGTCTGGTGACACTCAGCACAAGAAGGCTTGGTGTGCCTCACAGAGAAAATAGGTGTATTAGATAAGTTTCCTTCACACATGAGGTAGAATGCTATTGGCTGTGAGTTCAGTGTTAACAAATTGATGATATATATTAAATAAGGCGTGTTTATACAGACACACATAAAACAAGATTATGTATTGATAGATTAATAACAGTGTTGTGAGCAAAGGCTTGTAGGAACCTAACCTTGGATTTCCCCTAGGATTTTAAATATTCACTAAATCATTGTTAGCGGTGACTGTATAGAACATAACTTCTGTGAATAATGAGAATCAACTGTATTTCCATGTGTTGGAGCTGTCCAGAAGGGGTCCAGTAAATAATCCCCCTCCTTGCCTGCCTGGTTAAATTCTGAATTATTTGAGAAATATGACAAAGGAGATAATAGATGGAGGCCGATTATTGATAAAGCCAGTATTGAAAAATGTATACTTGTATGCACAATATATAGATGGCCTTCCTGATACTAAACTCAGAATTGGACTAACCCATTAGTCCCAGGTAACACTGGGCTGATGTGGAAGAGAAAGGAGGGAATGGATCTGTGCATCTGGATTCCTGCTTCCAAACTTACCAATCACAGAGGTCCACCCAAAAGGAGTAAGCAAGGGCATGGGACACAGGGGTGTTATGCTAAAGAGGCGGGGGAAGAAGCCACCCCTACCAACCCCCTCAAAGTAGATCATGCACGTGACCACTAAATCGGTTAGCCGAGTAAGCAGTTTGTGGTGAAATAAGATGACTTTATGTTTGTTCCTGAAATTCCCTTTAAAATTTATCCAGTGATGATAATCTTTCCATGCCTCTAGATGAAAAAACCTAGGTGGCCTCATTACTTTTTTTTTCTCTGTCCCCCTAGATGGTAGCCCTGCAATCATTTTAAATCATAGAAAGAGTGTAGTCCAAGACATGTGATAACCTTTCTCATTACTCATTCAAAAGTAGGACTTCTCTCCTTGATGCCCTCAGCAGGTAAGGGCTGGCGATCCTGTCCCTCTCTGGCTCTCCTTCTCCTGAGCTTACCTACTGTTGCCTCAGTCTCCCTGAGGCTGGTAAATGGAGAAGGAGGAGGTCACTGGAGAAAAGCAGGGTGTTTCTTACGTGTTGTTGATGGCTTTATGTGCTTTCACCCTGGTAGATGTCTAATGCTGATAATTTCCTTCGGGAGCACCTTTTGGGGTTCATTGGAGGCACCTTCTCTAGACCATTCCACTGCAGCATCTGTAGGTTGGCATGAGCCATTTGTTGTGTTTCATCTGGTTTCTGATGACACTCAAACTCCATTGCCCCAGGCTCTGGGAATGTAGGCTAATCCTAAGACAGCCCCCTCTATCTTGCTGCTGTTGGTTGGTGTGACCTCTCAGGCTTGTGCCACTGAGGCACAGGCCACTGTCCTCCGAACTGCAGGGAATATGCACCCATCTCTGCATGTGGTTCTTTTGGCATGGGATTAGAAACCATCACCACCTTTTTCTTCTCCGTAAGACAGGAACCTGCAGTGTGGACTGGTGCCCTGCACAGAACATCACAAATCGTCCTTCCCCTCCCTGGATCCTTTAATATTTTCAATAAAATCCTTAAGGGGATTAGAAATTTTTTGAGTTCTTTGTAAATTCTGCATGTGTTGTTCTCTAACAGATTCACTTTAATGTCTGATACCTGTTAATTGGGCATCTCAGTGGAAACTGGGGGCAGAAGGAGTTTCATATTGCTCTCTTGTTATGTACATGTGTACATATCAGTTTTCACAGTTCAAAAAATTAATGTGATTACAAAGAGTAAATAAAAGTTTAGTTAGATAGTTCATCAGCTTGGGCAGGTCAATATTTCCTAGTGTCACAATGGATAATTCTAAGCATGTGTGACTTTCTTTTTCCTGAGTGTTATTCCTGATTTGTATACTTTTCTTTCAATCTCTGTTCTTTATTATTTCTCTCCATGGACATCCTAGGCTACTTACAACTCTTAAAAGAGTTAGTAATGGAAAATGCTAAGACAAGTACCTGGCATATAGTAAGTGATATATGAATGCTTGATAATACTGTCATTTGGGATTTTAGTATGCTATAGCTGTTAAAGGAGAATTATCCTCAGGCAGTATTGCTGCAGACATCTATCTCTTTTTGAAGGCTTACTTGTCCTTTAACAATGATATTTTGACACTGGACAATAATATATATTAATTTGTATTAATATACTACATATTCATATAATAATATAATTAATTGGTATTTGATGAGTGCCTTCTGCCTTTAGCCCTGGGAACATAGGGTAAGCAAAACCAATGCAGCATTTTGGCCTTCATGGATCTTCTTGTATAATGGGGGAGGCAAATTGAATCCTTTTAAAATAATCATTCAGGTGTAAAACTGACACTTAGATGAATACAATGAGGGAGAGAAGCATAGTGCCAGGAAAAGGGCATATTAGGGGGTGAATGTAAGAAGGGTGGCGAGAAGGCTCTCCTGAGGAAGTAGCAATTAAACCGAGGTCAGAAAGATGAATAGAAGTTATCTATGTGCAGAGTAGAGGGAAAGCTTCTGGAAGAAAACAGCATGGGGCCAAGACCCTGTGGCTGGAAGACCTGAAAGGAGGCAAGTAGAGTCAGAGTGCAAGAGTACTGGGCATGTGACTGTGCTCTGTGCTGCAAGAGAGGGGCACTAAGTTGGACTGTGAAGGCCTTGTCAACCACTGTTTTAAGCAGGACAAGTGATAATTCAGATTTTTGGAAAGACCACTTTGGACTGAAGGGGAGCAGCCCCTGTATCCTCTGCCTCTTCCTCATCAACATAGCAGAAGAGACATGGGCTTTATGTCATTCAGTCTCCACAGCAGCACCATAAATGAGGTATCCTTATTATAGTAGGAAGGAATTTACATGATTAAATGACTTCCCTAATGTAACTTACCTGATAACGAACAGAGCTGATATATTAGATAATGTAATTTTTAAATCACAGTACCTGACACATTACAAGCAATTAATGTTTGGTAATAATTATACTGTACTTTTTTTCTCAATTTAATGCTTTTTTAAAAAAGATGCTTTAAAAAATAAAGTATAAAAAGGTATAAAGAGAAAAGACTCTCTGTCACCTGTGATACCCATCCACCCATCTGTGGTGTTGTCTTAAACCACCAAAGCCCTATTGCATTAAGATGTCACTTGTCACTGACTGTGTGATAGTTATGTGTCCCACTAGACAGTACAGACTGGAGAATCCACAGTGTTGTGCTGAAGTTAAGAGACCCCACAGCGCTATCCACAGCCACATCCTTATAAAGGAACAGAGAACCTCTTTCCATTCCTAAACCAAATAACCATTTTCGCTTTACTTTTGCATCTGTGATTACTGGATTTTTCAGAGTGTTAGGGGTTGCAGTGATAGAAAGCAATGTAATTGTCAGTCATCTTGGTGCTTTTGTTTGACTGCCCAGGAGGTCATTTGGTGTATTTCATTGTTAGAGAAAGGACAGATTCCTTAAAAATCAGTACTTTTTCAGGAAATTAACATGGATTCCACTGGGTACTTCTTAACCCTATATTCCCTGCTACCTTCACCTGAGCCCACAACTGTCTCAAAGCATGGCAACTGATGGATTTAATATTGACCTGATATTATGGATATTATTTTTTTAATTAATTATTTTATTGTTGTTCAAGTATAGTTTTGTCTATTTTCCTCCACCTTCGATCCCACCCTCCTCTTGGCCTTGTCCATGAGTCCCCCATATATGTTTCTTGACCACCCTTCCCATTTCCCCCACTCCCTGTCTCCCCTGCCCGCCCCACCTCTGTTCACTGTTTGTTCTTTACTTCAATGTCTCCTGTTACATTTTACTTGCTTATTTGTTCTGTTGATTAGCCTCTACTTAATAGGTGAATTCACATGGTATTTGTCTTTCACCACTTGGCTTATTTCACTTAGCATAATGCTCTCCAGGTCCATCCATGCTGTTGCGAATGGTAGAAGCTCCTTTCTTTCTGCTGCATAGTATTCCATTGTGTAAATGTAGCACGGTTTTTTGATCCACTCATTTACTGATGGCCACCAAGGTTGCTTCCAACACTTGGCTATTGTAAATTGTGCTGCTGTGAACATTGGGGTACAAAGTTCTTTTGAATTGGTGTTTCAGGATTCTTGGTATAATCCTAGCAGTGGAATTGCTGGGTCAAAAGGCAGTTGCATTTTTAGTTTTTCGAGGAAATCAAACTGGTTTCCACAGTGACTACACCAGTCTGCATTCCCACTAGCAGTGCACTAGGGTTCCCTTTTCTCCACATCTTCGTCAGCACTTGTTTGTTGATTTGGTTATGATAACTACCCTGACTGTTGTGAAGTGGTATCTCATTGGTCTTAATTTGCATCTCTCTGATGGCTAGTGATGTTGAGCAACCTTTCATATGTCTCTGGGCCCTCTATATGATTATGGATATTAAATGATGTTCAATATACTGATTTTAAGCAAGCCAGAAATACTGGTACTAAAGAAGTTAATGCTCAACAACCTAGAAAACTATAATCTAGAATACTACGTGAGGTGTCCAGGTAGATATTTGCCTGGATTAGGATATGAGAATAGCAATTAGAATTATCATTAGGAATTCATAAGAGGACATATTTGAATACTTTAAATCTGTGATTTGGAGAAAATGATATAAAAAAGACACCTGTTGGTTTACTTACCTATGTTGTAACTTTTCTTTTTAAAATTTCTTGGTTCTTTGGGATTAGGGCTTTCTGCTGACTGACAGCACGAGTTTGAAAGTAATTGCAGTATCTTCACACAGTGGCTTCTGTTCTGCAGGGTTATTGAACAGCTTGGTGGGAAGCAACTGGTGATGAACCATATGCACCACGAAGACCAGCAGGTTCGGTACAACGCTCTTCTGGCTGTGCAGAAACTCATGGTGCACAACTGGTATGTGCTGGCTTTTTCCTCCCACTCACATACTGGTCTGCGAGATCACATTTGTCCAAAAGTTCTAATGTGAATGCTCTGATGAATGCTAGTCTTTAAAATCAGTGATAACTTTTAGTATCTAGAAATATATTTTAATAACTCAGAGTAATGACATGATAATTTAAAAAAAACTGTGTTAATGTTCTAAAGAAATGTATGTATATTCAAAGTATTTATATCAAACACAACTCCAGAAGTAACTAAAAGAATCCTTGTGACATAAATGAATCAGTCTTTTTTGGAATTAATGAAATCCATTTGGGCTAAACTGATTAGGGACTACAGTTTTTCAAGGTTTAACTATTCAACATATGGTTCACCTGACTGGATTTTACTACTTCACATGAAAGCACAAAGTGATTGCTTTATTACGATTTAACTATCACATTTAATTCATTATAGCTTTTTACTTTTGAAATAACTGGTTATATTTTTGTCTTTTTTAAAAAAATCAAAAGGATTGACCTTTGCATTCCCATTTAGAACAAGGTACATTAAAGAGTGACTGTATGTGTAACAGTGAGTCGTTTGTGTGCATGGTGGCGGGATTCCCTTGGTCATGTCTGTTTTTAGCTGTAGGTTGGATGTTCTTCTGAAAAGTTCAGTGCCTCTCTGTTCCCCACCCTATGGAAGCATGGTTTGGCATTGGATTGTTTTTTTTAATGTACTATGAACAAATATACATTCCCTACAACTGACAACAATACTACCAGAAAGAATTAATGGTGCATTAGAATGTGTACATCTGAAAGATGCAGCAAGTACACTATAGGAGACTATCCAAGTGCTGCTGTGGTATTATATATTAAATACTGTGATTTTGCCACTTAAACATTTTTCATAAATAATGACATTTTTGTATTCTTTCAAATTATTTTTGAGCACTTTATACTCTGTATGTTAAGAACTGGGCTATAGCTATAATAGAAGTGGGTGCAGCTTTACTTAGGATGATTAGAGACAGCCTCTCTGAGTAGGCCAAAACAGCTAAGCCAAGATAACAGTCATAAGGAACTAGTCATACAGCTCAAGTATTGGGGGTAATTATTTCAGATAGAGGGAATGAGCGGGTAAAAGACCATGAAGCAGGAATGAGCTTGGTTTCTTTAAAAGCAGTGTCGGCAGACATATTTTTATGTGAAAGCTGGGGACGGTAGTGCTACAGGCACCTAGTAGGTAGACACCAGGGATGATGCTAAACATCCTATAATGCACAGATAGTCCCCACAACAAAGAACTGTCTTGCCCAATGTGTCAGTAGTGCCAAGGGTGAGAAACTGTAATTTGGAGGACAGAATGTAGGCGGTATGAAAAAAATGGCTAAAGAGAGGTTGGCAGAGATCCAGTCGTATAGGGTCTTACAGGCATCATTTGCCTCTTATGAGTTGAAAGCCACTGAGAGATTTTTAACAGGGCAGTGACAAGATTTGATTCATGTTTTGAAAAGATTGCTTAGGCAACTCAGTGGAGAATGGATTGTACAGGGGTAAGTGTGAAAGCAAGAATATCATTTTAGTAGGTTCTTATTGTGGTCTAGAGTAGAGATGGTTAGTAGCTTGAACTGCTACTATAAAATTTAAAATAACAAGAAGTAGATGGACTTGGAGTAGATTTCAGAGTTAGTGCTGGCAGTACTTGATGGGCTGAAAACATTTTTACTTTGTGCAAGAAGAATGGGATCAAAGCAGAAAGATCGCAAAATACTTTTTATCTGTTTAGTAGGAGGAAAAAACTTAGAAGTCTTTCAGTAAAATATGGAATACTGCGCTGGATTTCCCCCCATTTGTCACTTCAACTGAGACACATTTTTTAATATAAATGAGTTTTTTAGTAATTTTTTTCTCTCTTGGTTTATGTTTCTTTCGTGAAATTAGTTTTTAAAATGTTGACATTTAATAGAATATGAGGCCGTTGCAACCAGTGAGCAGGTGTTTTTCCTAAAGTTCCTGTGAAACATTTTTATTTTCCCTTTTTGTTGAAATTAGGGTTAATGAAGTATAATTCTTGTTTTGTTCATAAAAAATTTTTATTTTAATAGTTTTTCTCTTGAAGAATTTATTATTCGGTTTAGCTGTTTTTATAAAATGTATATTTCTGATGTGAAAGAAAGGATAGGTATGAAATAGGATGTTAACCTTTTCCCTTTGCTAGTAGGAAAAATTTTTTGATTGAGAATTTTTGTGTTTTTACATGATTATACATTGAAGGTAAAACATTTAATATTTTAATTATAATAAATCCCTTTTAATGGATAAGCTAGTAATGTCAGTAAATTCCTATAATTTATAAAGGAATTTTCATTTAAAGAAAGATTAGAATTCACATGTGACCTATAGATTTTGTTGTGACATACATAATTCTTTGGTTTTATGTGCCAGAGAATGACGATTGCTCAAGTCATGGCAATTTATTTTACCTTCAATCAATAGGAGACCAAATAGGATACTGTTTGGAAAGGAAATCTTTTTTTTTTTTTTTCATTTTTTCTGTTGTTGTTCAAGTACAGTTGTCTCCATTTTCCCACCACCACTTCCCCCTGCCCCAGACACCCCACCTCCCATCCTCAGTCCTTCCCTCCTTTGGCTTTGTCCATGGGTCCTTTGTACAGGTTCGTTGACGAACCTTTCCCTTTTCCTCCATTATCCCCCTCCTCCATAGCAACATTATTCCTTAATGTAAAAGGATTTTGAATCAAAACCTTTTTTTTTGTATATTTTATTGATTATGCTATTACAGTTGTCTCACTTTTTTTCTCTCCTTTAGTTCCTCCACCCTGCACCCCATCCCATCATCCCCATGTCAACATTTTCCTGCCACCACTTTCCCCAGCCCCACCCCTCCCCACCTTCCACCTTCAGTCCTTCCCCCATTTGTCTTTGTCTGTGGGTCCTTTATGCATGTTCCTTGGTGACCCTTCCCCTCCTTTTCCTGTTATCCCCCTTCCCTCTTCCCCTCTGGTATACCATCAGTTTGTTTTTTATTTCAGTGTTGCTGGTTATATTTTGCTTGCTTATTCGTTTCGTTGATTAGGTTCCACTTATAGGTGAGATCATATGGTATCTGTCATTCATCACCTGGCTTATTTATGCAGATAACCCAGTTGTCTTTATTAAGTCATGGTAAAGACTGTTTTCCTACTTACCTAAAATGGAAGCTTTTATTACCTAGAATATGCTACTGATTTTCTTAAGATATTGCACACCAAATAAAAGCATGAAAACTCAGTTGATTCTGTGTACTCTTATCATTTGTTTGTTTTGCTTTCATTAAAATGAATTTTATATGTGATATATTTTAGTACAAAATAGTTAAAATATAACCATAGATAAAAGTAAAATAAAAACCCTGCTCAAACGGCAGCAGCGGCAGCAGCTTTCCATGGCCCTTTTGCTCATTATCTGTAGTTATTGTTTTGTTCCTCAGCTGAGCTGAAAAGATGCCTAGTACACTCTTGATTTTCTCTTACTTTTTCTATCATAAATTATTTTTAGATATTTGATATTACATTAATCCTAAACTGTCTATGTTTATTAGAATAAATTATAATTTTGGATCTAAAATAAGCATTTATTATTTTACTGCAGGAAATTTTGTTTTAAGTATAACGTTAGAATACATTTTAAGCATAAATTGGATACTTTCAAAATCATAGAACTGGCCTATCTTTTGATATTGATTTTTGATTTTGTTTTAGGGACTTAAATACAATATTTCTTGATAATGTAGAGATGTATTTCTGGTTTACATGACATGTAGTACAGAGTTATATGTCATGTGAAAATAATTTTTTACAAGTTTATGGTTAATTTCAAAATTATTTCTGTAAGTTACAAATCTTCATAGAGTAGCCAGTGTTTCTCCCCTTCTACTTGACACCTGTATTTGATGGAAAAATGGATTACAAATAACTCTCGCTGATTTGGTGGGGGAATGATGGGTCAGAATAGAGTTGCTAGGGGATGGTTGGCACACACGGGCGCCTCCTCAGTTCAGGGGACCTGGAGCAGGCCATGCCTACTCACAGCCCTCCTGAATGACACACGCAGCTCCCTGATCTTCCCAGACCAACTGTGCGTTCCTGGCATGCCCTTCTTCGTTTGAGCAGTTCTGGATTTTTATATTCATGAATTTGGCAGAATATATAAAAAAATGACAACTTAGAGAACTTTTATATATACCCTCAGTTTATACTTTGTAATTTAACATCATAAAATTTCATCATTTTTCTCCCACAGAATGATTTAAAATGTATTCAGCTTGTAATTCAGAAGCAACAGTATATGCATATGGACAGCTCCAGACTTCAGGAAAGAAACACTGAATTTGTAGGTAGAGGATCTCATGTAGAATTTTCTATTTGTTGCTGGTTTGCTTTCACTCTTATTTCAAGCAGAAAAATAAGCTCTAAGAGTATTACCCTCTCTAGGTATTTTATGTGTGGGTAAATAATGGAACAAAGAAGAGCTCACCAAACAAGGGTATAGGTAATACTCCTTTGTTCTCTGAGGTTATCTTAGTTATTCAACCATAAACACAGTGACAAAAATAGCTACTTATGAACTAAATTGAAGGAAAAAACCTAACAGAAGTTTTAACCTTTTATGGCTAATAATCATATTACTAAAACACTTCACATGATTTTTACTAAACATATAACATTTCCAGACTTAACATTCTCCAGAATTAATTTAGAAAGTTGCTTTTTCTCTTTGGGTGCCTGGGATTTTCCCCATTATTCTTATGTCAATTCTAGTGGCAGAACCTTTGAAAATGTCTTTAAGGGCATATGTTTTGGGTATTTTTAAAAAACAAATATTACTTGATTTAAACATATGTATATTAAAACCAATTCCAAGTACAAAGAAATTCTTTATAGCTGTTGTCTCAATATTACTTAAGCAACTCTGGGTCTCCCGGTCCAAAGTAGCTTCTACTTTGCTAGTTAAAGCTGTTTTGAGGCTGTACTAACTCTTTATTTTTCTGGACATTATGTATCACTTAATTACAATTGATTTGGAAATGCCAGCATAGCATAAATATTAGATTATTGTAGAGTACCAGTCTAAATAAACATTTGGAGGAGGTGGATAAGAAGCATTTCTACAGTAAAGAAAAACTGCTGATGGAAAATATAGCCTGTGTACTTTGTAAATAAATAAAAAATCAAATTCAGATTGCATAGAGGTGTATGTGACTAAAGTATAAGTAAGTATCTGTGGATCAAGTTTATGTTGTGGTTTTGTTTAATTAGGATCAGTTTCTTAGATATACAGTTACCTGAATTGGGTTCTGAAGGACCGGTTAAGCATAGACAAAAGAAAAGTCCTATCTAGTAAGGAGGGGCAGAGAAAAACGAACTACCTTGCTAGCTTTAAATGCTTGTTTTTCTTTTCCTTTTAGTGGTCAGGGCAGTTATGTTTGTCATTTCATGGGCTTCGTGTGTGTGTGTGCTTTAAATAATCAAATTAACCTCAACAGAATAGAGTATGCTAAAAATTAAATAAAGATTAAGCAAGCTTTATATTTAGTAGTATAAGAGTTTTCTTGAAATATTTTCTTAGTTTCCTTTTATGTATGTCACCCAGATGTTACATCTTGATGGGGGAAAACATCTCATGGGTAACAGAAATGAATTGACAGATTTTTATCACCACCGAAAACTTGAAGTGATAAACCTGCCATTTTAAAAAAGACAGCTTTTGATGTAAATATTCTTTAATTGAATTTTAATTGAATTTACATTTTAAAAGAAATATACAGTGGTGCAGTATGTAGTTATCCTAATTTAATCCCCTTATATGAATTAAATGAAATTAATACCAGCCCTGACTTATATTTTTAAAAATATGAATTCTTTACAAAGGTACCAAAGTGTTAATACAAGGGCTAGAAGTTTTCCCAAAATACTGTATTTTCACACCTATACACTGTCAAAGCTCTAGAACATTTTCCTGTACTTCTCCTATCTTCAGAAGCTTCTTGCCTCACTTTCCTTAAGGGTTAAGTATTTGTAGATACTTGAAACGGGAATAGTCTCTTGGATGACAGGTTTTCCTAGCTTGCTTAAACAGCCCAGAAATGTGTTATGAAAAAATATTTTAGTGTGTTGTATCTAGTTACTTCCCCAGTTGAGGATTTTATCTCTGTTATTAGCACCGCTTGTCTCTATTTTAGGCATGGGCAGAAGTACTTATTAGGTACTTCAGTGTGTGCTAAAATAGTGATATGAAATGGAAAATAAAGGCACAGCACACAGGTTCAGCATGGTGTCATAAGGGCTATGATGGAAGTATGAATAGGTATCATAGTAGCTTGGGAACTATGCCTTATCTACCCTGGGCCTTCAGAAGGGAAGGTTTCCTGGTGAGGTGACACTTGGGCCAAGTCCGAAGGATCAAGAACGAGTTAGTTGGTGAAGATGAGGTTGGAGTACAGGAAGGACTGGTAGGCAATGGCAGTCTGTGACCATGCTGCATGTGGGAAGCACGGCCACGCCACCAGACCCCAAACTGGGAGTCTGGGAGCGGCTGCACTATGGTCATACTAAAAGGCCACCTTTGAAGTCTTGTACACTGTCTTGGACTTTGAAAAGATTTGACATAATCATAGTTATCTGAATACTAATTTGTTTCTTTTAAGATTTTTTTTAAAACAAGGAAGGGATTTCTCTTTCTCATGTAATATAAACTGTATGCATTAGCAGGTCCAGAGATGGTAGAGCAGCTCTGCTCAAAAAAAAAAAAAAAAAAAATCAGGATCCTTCAGGTTTCCTGCTCTCCTGTCTTTGGCTGTAGCTTTCATCCTGCTGCTCGCAATGGAAAGTGGAAGTTGGAAAGAAAAAAGTTTTCTTAGGAGGATTCGTGTTTTTTTTTTTTTAAGCTTTTTAATAGGAAAGAATTTCAACTACTAAAGAGTTGCAAGAACAGCACAATGAATTAGTATACCTTTCACCTAGATTCACCACTTGTTGACAGTTTGCCACATTTGTTTTCTTTTTCTCAGCCTCTCTCTCTCTGAACTATTGAGGCTAAGTGGTAGACTTTGTGGTTCTTCATCCCTCAATACTTCAGCACATACGTCTTAAGAACTGGGAAGGGTTCTTACATAACCATGGTACAATGATGTGATGCTATAAAGCAAAGTTCCTTGTCTATAGCAAATATGTTTTTTTCTGCCTTGTGTTAGGAGACTAGAGGAGAGAAAGGGCAGGCACTTTGGATTCCAGAGCTTAGCTACCCCCAGCCACAAGAATTTTATCTTCTATTTCTTCTTTCCTTCTTGCACCTAATTAGTATTTGATAAGTTTCACTTCAGGTAGTGCTCTTGGGAGAAATATGACTCGATATCAGTTTTCTATCTCAGTTATGATTTTGTTGAAATAACATTATATCTTTGATCTCTTCTAGAGTGTTTTAATGATAGATGTTATAAAGTTATAAGAAAAATAACTCCTAACCATGCTTTTCATCAGAAGTTAGTACTAGAGGTTTGATTTGATACACCAAGAGTGAGTGTTCTCCAGCATTAAGAAAATTTTAAGAAGGTCGATCATAAGGTATTCAGATTACTTCAGACATTCATTTTCTACAGTTATTAGACACATAAGTGAATGAGATGTCTTATATGGTAAGGCAGTTATTTGTTCGTGGTTAGTATATTAGTGATGTTAGTACAATAACTAGCATAATTTTGAGACTCTTTCCATTTGTCTAATTTTGTTCTGCCTACATAATTGTATGTATATGTGTGTGTACATGCGTAGATTTACTTCCTTTTCTAACATATATTTTGCATATTATTCTGCATGTTTAAAATAAAACATATCTAACATATCTAGTTTACCATCTTTTGACAGCCTACAACAGTTTTGCCTTTTTCTCTCAAGAAGTATGTTCTTTTAAGTAAGGATATGTGGAAGATTTAATTCCTTTTCTAACATATGTTTTGCATTTTTATAAAGTCGAGGGGATGGTAAAAATCTACCTTTAGATAATAATTTTTAAAAAATCTTTGCAGTGTTTTGATAGATTGTCAGTAGAAACTACACATTTAAATAAAATCTGCATAGGAAATAATGTAAATGATAAAATTATAGAAACAAATTAGCCACTAGATGATGCTACAGAACAAAACAGAAATGTAATTGTTTCTACTAGTCAAAGAGTACCTTAGTAAACTAAGGTCTGAACGTTTTCTTTTTCTCTCTCACTTGTTTGTTTTGTTCTTTATCTTCACCAGGTATGATGTGTTTGCAAAAAACAAAAACTTACTTAAGTTAGCTTACAAGTTAGAAGAGATAGTATAAGAATTATAAGAATTGCAGCTCACAGAATCTAATATGAAGCAAAGGCACATGGTTCCACTGAAACTGGGAACCAGAAAGCCGGCAGGAAGCAAGGCAACTGTTTCCGTCTCCCTTTTCTTCTGGCCACATGGTTGCTCGTGTCTGCAGCCCTTCTGCTTAGTTCTTTCCTATAGGCTGGCTGTCCTGCCGCAAACTCTGTCATGGAGGCTCTGCAGCAGCCAGCTGAATCTCGGCGTGTTCTTACATTGAGCCTCCTACTTTTGGCTAGCTCAGTTTGGGGGTGCCCTTCCAAATATCTGGGCATGGGTAGTTCTTTTGAGTCCTGCCAGGCCTGTTCCTTGGTCTCTTGTCTCTTTTTACTTGAAGGAGGAACGGGATTTGAATGGCAGTGAAGAGGTGATTTTCTTTTTTCTTTTTTTTTTTTGACACATTAAATTTGATGTCTCTGAATTATATACAAAGAGAAATAAAAAAGATAGTTAGAAATAATAGGTTTGGGATTTAGGAGCAAGATGTAAGTTAGAGTTACAGGTAATCAAAAGAGAGAGAATTGAAGTCATGAAAGTGGATGAGGTTGCCCCGAAAAAGCAGGTGTAAAACAGGGCTTCTTCACGTAGGAGGTTTTTGGATTAACTTCCTGAAATTGTATGCAAAAATGTGTGTGTAAGTATTTTCTGTGGGACAGGTCCATGCTTTTCATCAAATTCTTAAATAGGTCTATCATCCAAAAAGTTTAAGAACCAGTGTTAGAGAATGAGACAAAGCACTTGACACAAAATAATATTGAATATAAACTGTAATTTTAAAAAATTTAAAAAACATAAGCACAAGTCACAAAACAAGAATACAAAGGATTAAGACACATAAAGAAGTTTTATCTCATTAGTAATAAAAGTACAAAATAAAATGAGAAAAATTATTTAAGGAACTGACAGAGGAGTAGATTTTACACAAAGAGGGTAGGGGTGGGAGAAAGCCACTTCTAAGGAGAAATGGCTGGAAAATTAGGAGAAAACCAGGAACTTGTGCCCTTAGGGAAGCAAAAAGAAAGGGGTTATATTTCAAGAAGGAATGAGTAAGTGGTGAGCAGTGTAAAATATAGCTAAGAGGACAAGGAAGAGGACTGAAAGTGGCAACAAGAAAACCATTGGTGACCTGGCCCAATGCCCTTGGGGGCCACAGAAAGCAGATTGGAGCAGGCTGAGGATGGTGAGGAAGTAAAGTCCATGTGGCCATCTCCCAGAAGCTTCATTAGTAGAGGGAGGAAAAGGGACAGTGCTTAGGGGTGCCTGAGGTAGAAACTGGATTTTTGTTTTCATCATTTGTTTTAAAATAGGGGATGTTTAAATGGTGCCATAAGGGAGTTAGTGTGGAAGAATTTGAAGGTTAAAGAGCTGAGTAATTGATGGAGGGAAGGCCCAAAGAGGCCGGATAAGATTGTTAATTAGGGAAAGGTAACTAGGTAGGGACTGTCTGCTGTTAAATGTATAGACAAACTTCCCTGCCAAATACCCCTTCTACTGATGAGATTAATACTCTGTTATCTGGACTAATTTAGCAAATCAACGTTCATTAAAATGAATTGGTAAATTGGAGAGGGTGTCTAATTTATGCTGAATAAATGTTCTCTCATAGCTTAAGATTTAAGTTTTTCTGTTCTAAACTTTTAATTTGAGGGTGGGTGGGGAGGTAGCGGTTAGGAAGCAATACAATTTGTTAAAAATGTTCAGAATATTTCCTATTCTTTCTCAGTTGTTGCATGTGCTACAGATAGTGGATGGAGGTAGAGTGGAACAGTTCTGTGCAAGACCATGAGAGGGAAGAGAATTCACATTATTGAGGCACTAACCAGGGACATGTAATATCTTTTTTAATCTTCACATATCTTTGCAAGATAGATGTTACTATTATCATTTTTACAGATACGAAGTCCAGTGCATAAGGGTGGTTAAATAATTGCCCAAGCTCTCTAATATATGGCAATTATATTTGAACATGATCTGTGTAAACCCAATTTCCCAATTTAGCATTTTTCTATCATGCTATTTAGTAAGGCATACTGGGGGGCCTTAATGTGTATACAGTTGCTTGTACTCCCTCCCCACATACAGTAAGAGGTCCTTACAAGATACTTGTCAGGACTTTGCTTTGGTATTCAGATGGCATTGCTGTGCAGTGAGTCCATCTTCTGTCTCTTCTCTGTTTTCATTGTTGGTATCTATTGCTTACTGTCCTGGGTTTTCTTTTTCTTTTTCACTCCACGTCCTTAACGTTTCTATCTGATTTCAGCCACCATGTCTGCCTTTGGCTGAATTATTTAATTTTTAAAAATCTCTTTTCTCCTTTTTTCCTAACACACCCTGGCTTTTGTGCAGAAAAGCTGGCTATGTGTAGCTCTTCTCCCCCCAATCAGACGCTCCTTCCCTAAATAAGGGAACTTAAGTGGATCGGCCCCAGTAGGTTGATTACCTGGCTTCCCTTCTTTTTGCTTTATTTAATCACTGCCTACTGGTCCTGGCTCTCAGTTGATGGAAAGAGATGCTTTTCCACCTCCATTTCCTGACTTGACTTTAGGCTTAGAGTGATGATTCAGTTGCCACTGAAAGGGAAAGTGACTTACCTCATGGGTGTTAAGAAAATGACTTCTAAGGAAAACTTTGCCTGACTCCTAAGACTTAAGTTAAACTTTTCCCAAATTTTTTAAGGAGGAGACAGAATATCAGTAATAAATATTTTGATAAGGGTAAATATGGCTTTGATCGTAGCCTTAAAATTGTACAGACTAAATACTGTTTGCTTTTTGGGGGGGTGTCTTGACTTTTTAAATCATGTGGGTTATTTCTCTCCTAGTCAGTTTTGCTTATTATGCCCATTTAATAGTGAAGTCAAAATTATTTATATACCTTAAATATAATAGTTTAAAATATTTAAAAGCCTATATTAAACTTATATTAAGTATCTATTTAAAAGTTTTTTTACAAGTAGTGATTTATAACCTGGCAGTTTCAAGACCCGTTTTTCCTTCCCCAAGTACCTGTATTTGGAATTATCTGTTTTATTCCTTATCATCATACATTTTTTTCTTAAAAAAACACACCTTTTTCTCATTTGTAGTCTCCTGGAAGTAATGTTTCTCATAACTCTCTTATTTTTTTAATGCCTTAGAATTTCTAGTATACAGAAGTTGTTTGTTGGGTGATAACAGAATATGTTAGTTGTTTGTGCCTCTCTGTTCTTTAAATAATATTCTAAAGTTCTTCTGGTATCATAGTATCTACTCAGAATTTGGTAGCCATGATTTACTTTAATCATGTTGATTTATTTTCTCTGTAGAAATAAAAAAATTATATACCTTGGATTTAAAATATTAAATATATACTTTTGAAAAATTGGAGCTATAAGAATAGACTTATGTTTTGACAAATAGGAACGATTTAGTCTCCTGAAATAAATTTTTAAGTTGAAACTTAGAACAGAAAATTGAGCTCCTAATTTGGAAAAAATGGTAGTAGAAATTATTTTGTCTTAAAATCATGTTAAATTAGAGCAAGTATAAATGATAGGCAAATAAAATAGGTTATTATATATAAAAGAAAAAGTAAAGATTTGTCTCCAGAAGAAAATATTAAGTATCGAAAGTGTCCTCATTTGTGGCAGCTCTAGAAGAATAGGTATCTTGTTTTTTTGTTGTTGTTTTTTGTTTTTTTCACTTGAATGATCTTTGGCATAGTTTTGAATATAAGTTGTGGTCTGAAATGTTTAAAACAGAGTTTTCACCTAATCTACATTTTGCTCATTAAAAGTTTTATCTTGTTTTTCCTCCAACTGACAAATGATTTCTTGTTAGTGGCCAGTGCTCTTCCAACCAAGTTGTTCATATATTATGTTTTTAGAAACATCGTCAACATTTAATTTGAAACATAGATCTCTTTCCAAAGGATTACATAAAAGCAATTCATCACATTCTACCTTTATTAAAAAGCTTTTGTTTTGTTTTATTTTTTACTCTCCTGTTTATTTGCTTAAACTAGTCTTGAATGATTAGTCTCTCAATGGGATAGATGATATTACCATATATTCATAATTTAGTTTGACCTTGCAGACTATTTTCTGGGATGCTCAAGGATTTCTATGTTGTTTGTTGTTAGACTTTATTTTGTTAGTTCTGGATTGATATCACAGTTTTTCTGCCCACCTGCATGGATAAGCATCAGAAATACAGGCAACAAATGATAGATGAGCTGTCAGGTGGAAATTATGTCATGACTGCTGCATATTGAAGAAATTTTCAGTACTGAAAAAAATCTGAGTTCTACTGCCACCTGTTTGGGTTTATAAGTTTGTAGATGAGCTGTTACCTAGCATATTTTAAATGTCAGGCACTTGACCTAGTCACATATACTTGCATTAAAAGCAGTGTATATCTAGTATAGCATAGATACTAATGTATTTATTCAAGAGAAGAAATGATTGGTAGCATAGTTTCAGCTAACAACGCAACAGAAACCCCAAATAACAATAGCTTAAACATGATAGATATTTATTTCTGTCTGTCATTAAAACATGGGGCTTGGCACGCAGAACTGTAAGTGCTCAGGGATGTAGGCTGCTTCTAGCCCAGTGTGCTGTGCCGTTCCTAGGGTGTGGCCCTCATCCTCATGTCTGTGGACCAACTAGTTTTTGACAGAGAAACTTGGTGATGATAATCGGTAGGTCCATTAATCATGTATTTTTAAAATTTATATGGAACTTCCAAATTTAAACAAAGTTATCTTTACTGGTTATATTTTGGGGAAAACACTAGCCTGTTCATTGACTAGTAAGTATTTAATGCCACCCTGCACTGTGTGAGGCATGTCAGCCATCCTGCGGTGGACCGTCACAAGCGCGTGCTGCATTACCATAATCTAGGAAAGGGATATGCAGCCATATGGAGAACGGACCTACTTTGTATCGAGGTCAGAGAGACCCTCACCCTCTTTGGGACTCGCCAGTGGTTCCGGATAGCTGGAGTCTGGTGATGAAGCTAAAAACAGAGTTGGAGATGTAAGTAGTGACCAGGTTATGCAAAAACATCTTGCTGTGTTCAGAAGTTTGAACGCTTTCCAGAAGACTGTTAAACTACAGAGGGATAGTAAAAATAATGTGTCATTTTAGAAAGACAGTTTGAGATATCATGGGGGCTAGTGGGTTAGCCCCCATGATAGAGGGGTAGCTAGAGGGGTAAGACTGGAGGAAAAGTGACAGTATGAAGAGTATAGATTCAGTCTAGGCCATGGATTATGAGGATGTTCACTTAGTAAGACAGAGGCTATAAAACCTGTAGGCAAGCTGGATGTTGGGGGAAAAAGAAGAGATAGAAGGCCAGTGACTCCCATGGGTTGTAATTGATATTCTTAGTTACAAACAAAATCAGTGAAACAACCTAACGACCTTTTATTTCCTTGTATGTAGTATTCTAAATTTGCACAATAGGTTTATTCTTTAGATAGCTCTGAGACTCAATTCATATTGGATGAACAACTGGCCCACATGTTTTGGTTTATTTTAGTGTTTGCATGTTTTATGGGAATCATTTCAAAATGATTATTTGAAAAATAATTTTATAGGCTAGGAGACCTTTTAAGCTTCATTATAAAGCTGATTTAATTTACCTTCCACTACATGTCATTAAAACATTGAACTTGTCTTCTAAAATACTGTTTCTTTACTGTGGATTTAGTTGAGCTTTCCTGTGTCATACGCAGACTCTAATTTTAAATCATTTTAAATTTTGTTTGAACATTTTTCTAGTAATGGATTGGTTTAGATCATGGAGCACTTGGCAGGCTGACTGCTGGCATCTTTGTCTTTCCTGGTGTTTCAGTACATTTCCCCAGAGGAGAAAAATGCATCCTTTTTCAGATTCTAACTTGCCTGTAGGATTCTTCAACTACTTTTCATTAGACAGTTGTTGAGCTCCTAGAACTTGCCAAGCACTGATCTAAAAACTGGAGAAAGGTAAATCCAACCACCTCTCCTCCCTCATTCACTTAAGAGTAATATTCCACATGTAATTCTAGAAAAAGGAGTCTATAATAAGCCTTAAATGTGGACTTGGCTTATATAGCATCTTTGTAACTAATATAAAATAAACTCTATTCTTAAAAGTCCTTATAACAGACATTTCTTTCACAGTGCACTCACATAACTAGATTTGTATGTAATGCAGTTATTTAGGAGGCATACTCTGCCTCGTAGATTGCTTTGGGTTGTAACTACTTGCTGATCAGGAACCAGAATTTAAAAAGGAGGGACTTCTGATTTTTGGTTCTGCCTGTAAGGAGCTTGGCAGTCACCACTCCACTGCGACAAGTAGAAAGCTGAACAGACTGAAAAATCAACAATTCTTCTTGGATCTGTATAAGAGGGGAAGATACAAGGTAAACCGCTGTCCTACAAGATTGGATAGTCAGGCGGTGAATATAGGGAGTCAAGGCTTACTGGCAGAGACTCACAAGCAGGAACTGATGTGGGAACCGGCATCTGGGTGGAAAAACCTTAACTGTAATTGATGAATTTCAGAAGCCTCTGTGTGGACGAATCTTAGACTTAAAATCTCCAAGGGGATCAAATCATAGGAGGCTCCCATCATAGATTGAGATTTAGCTCCAGGAACTATACCAGGTTCTCACAATAGATATTGGAGAAAAATTCCCTTGGACTTCTGTCAGAGAGAAGGAAAAGAAACCATTTTGAAATACATCAGGGCACTCTGTTGTTCTTAACAAGGCCTGGCCTCAGGGGAAACTAGTTAACCAGAACCTTACCTACTGGGATAGTATTAGAGTTTAACTGACCTGGGGAAGGGAAATAATCGACTGTAGCTGACTCTAGCCATCCTGTCCCATCCAAAAAATCAACCCTGATGCACATTGGTGAAGTTCACAGACCAGAGGCACAGGGTCACTGAGAGACCGAATCCTAATAATAGGGCTGTAGAATGTTTCCCCTCTCCAGACTTCACCACCACATTACTGAAGGCCTATTTTCCCAATTCCTTTTATCTAGTTTATCATGTCATATTCCACATATGAAGAAAACATTACAAGTAATAGTAAAAGGCAAAAAACATAATTTTAAGAGCACAGTAAGTATCAGAACCAGCCATGGCAGTGATGTTGGAATTATCAGACCAGGGATTGAAAACAACTGTGATTTATGTGCTGATTACGCTAATGGATAAAGTAGACAGCATACAAGAATGGATGAGAAGTGTAAGCGGAGAGAGAGAAATCCTAAGAAAGAACCAAAAAGAAATGCTAGAGATCAAAAACACTGTAATAGAAGTGAAGAATATCTTTGTTGGGCTTATTAGATGGCTGGAGATGGCTGAGGAAAGAATCTCTGAACTAGAATATATATCAATAGAAACCTCTAAAACTGAAAAGAGAACAAAGACAAATAAAAGCAAAACAGAACAGAGTATCCAAGGACTGTGGGGAAACTACAAAAGGTATAACACACACAATGGCGATACGAGAGAAAAAGAACCAGAAGAAATACTTGAAACAGCAATTGAAAATATCCCCAAATTAACATCAGTCACCAAACCACATTTCCAGGAAGCTCAGAGAACACCAAGTAGGATAAATACGAAAAGAAAAACTACAGTAGGTATATAATTTTAAAATTACAGAAAATCAAAGATAAAGAAAAAAAATCCTGGGCCCTGGCTGGGTGCTTAGTTGGTTAGACTGTTGTCCTGATATACCAAGATTGCGGGTTTGAGCCCCAGTCAGTGCATATACGAGAATTAACTAACGAGTGTATAAAGAAGTGGAACAACCAATTGATTGTTGTTTCCCTCTCTCTCTCTCTCTCTCTCTTTCTCCCTTCCTCTCTTTCTCTAAAATTAATAAATAAAAATCAAAAGGAAAAAGGAAAATCCTGAAAGAACCCAGAGGGATAAAATACCTTCCCTATAGAGAAACAAAGATAATTATATGCAAGTTTCCAGAAACCCAGCAAGCAAGAAGAGAATGGAGTGAAATATTTGAAGTGTTGAGGAAATAAAACCACCAGCCTAGAATTCTGTACCCTGTGAAATTATCCATCAAAAGCGAAGCAGATATAAAAATTATCTCAGATAAAAATTGAGGGAATTTGTTCCTAATAGATCTGCCATGCAAGAAATATGAAAGTAAGTTGTTTAAAGAGAAGGAAAATTATATATAGGTCAGAAACTCAGATCATTATTTAAAAAAAAAGAATAACTGAAGGTAAAACAAAATTCTATTTTGTTATTCTTTTTGGATATAACAAATAGAAGTTTGCTCAAAATACTAATAGCAACAGTGTATTGTGGTATGTATGTCTGTCTTTGTGTTTTATTTATGTTGTGTATTTATGTATGCTTATATTTAGTGAAATCAATGACAGCAGTATTTTGAGGATGGGAGGAAATTAGGATGAAATTTGGTTATTATAAGCTACTCACTACTCATGAAGTCATACAGTATTATTTGGACATGGATTAATTATAAACGTATATTGCAAACTAGAGCAGTCACTAAAAATAGTAAAAAAAAAAGTATAACTGACATGCTAAGAAAGGAGAGAAAGTGTAATGATATACTCAATTAAAACCACAAAAATGTCAGGAAAAGAGTGGAAGACAAAAGTAGAAGCAAAGAAGAAGGGCAACAAATAGAGAACTGTAATGAATATGGTAGATATTAATCCAGCTCTATCAGTAATCACCTCAATGTTGGTGGTCTAACTGCCCCAATTAAAAGTCAGAGTGGATCAAAAACCACAACCCAAGTATATGTTGTCTATAAGAAAAAACACATATAGATTAAAAGTAAATGGAGAAAAATATGCCATGCTAATACTAATCAGAAGAAAACAGGAGTAGCTATATTAATTACAGATAAAACAGGCTCCAGACTAAGGAAAAAATTATCAAAGATAAAGGACATTGTGTAATGATAAAGAGGGTCAGTTCTCCAAGTGTATGTATAAACTCTTAACGTGTATGCACCTAACAATGGAGAATCACACTGTGTGAGGCAAAAGCTGACAGAACTGTCAGGAGAAATAGATGAATTCTACACTCATAGTTGGAGACTTCAACACTAAAAATTGGAAAGATTTAGCAGGCAGAAAATCAGTTATGGACATAGTTAAGCTCTACAACAACATCAATGAACTGGATATAATTGACATCTATAGACTGCCTCATTCAATAACAAGAGAATACACACTTCTCTCAAGCTCACAGGGAATATTCACCAAGATAGAACACATTCTGGACCATAAAACCCACCGTAACAAATTTAAAAGAACAGAAATCATGCAGTGTTGCTTCCAGTTCACAATGAAGTTAAACTAAAGATAAATACAGAAAGAAAACTGGAAAACCCCAAAACATGTGAGGATTAAAGAACACACTTTTAAGTAGCACATAGGTCAAAGAAGAAATTTCAAGAGAAGTTTAAAAATATTTTGAACTAAATGAAAATGAAAGCCCAACTTTTAAATTTGTGAGATAAGGTGAAAGCAGTGCTCAAAGGGACATTTATAGTATTGAATACATATATTAGTAGAGGGAAATTTATAGCACTGAATGCATGTATTAATAAAGAAGAAAGCTGAAAATAAATAATCCAAATTCCCAGTGTAGAAAATGAGAAAAAGAAGAGTGAATTAATCAACTAAGCAGAAAAAAAGGAATAATAAAAGTAAGAAATCAAATAAGTTAAAAATGGGAAATCAGTGGATAAAATCAATAGAACAAAAAGTTAGTTCTTTGAAAAAAATCAGTAACACAGGCCTTTGCCAAGCCAACTAAGAAAAAAAGAGAAGACACAAATTCCTAGTATTAGACAAGAAAGAGAAACATCACTACCAATCCCATGGAAATGGAAAGCATAGAAAAGAAAAACTATGAACAATACCCTGAACTCTATGAACAGAGTAGGTGAAATTTGATAGCTCAGAAAAATGGACTGATTCCTCAAAAGGAACAATCTGCCTCTTCAGATTGTCCGTATCTATCTTCCTGTGTGAGTTTTGACAGATGGTGGATATGACAAATTGATTCTAAAGTTTATTTGGAGAGGCAAAAGACACAGCATAGTCAGCACAACATTAAAGGCAAAGAACAAAGTTGGAGGAATGACCCTACCTGACTTGAAGACTAACTACAAAACTACAGTAATCAAGATAGTGTGCTATTAGTGAAAGAATAAACAAATAGATTAATGGAATAGAATAGAAAGCCGAGACGTAGACTCCCATAAACACAGTCAACTGATCTTTGACAAAGGCATTTTATTGCAGAGGTAGCATAATGGAGCAAAGATAGTTTCCTCAATAAATGGTGCCAGAACAACTGGACATCCATATCTCAATAAATGAATCAGACATAGACCTTACATCCTCCACAGAAACAATTCAAAATGAACCGTGGACTTAATTGTAAAATGCAAAACTATAAAACTACTAGGAGATAATATAGGAGAAAATTCTAGAAGACCTGGGGTATGGTGATGTCTTCTTAGATAGATACACCAGAGGTTTGATTCATGAAAGAAAGAATTGTGAGGCTGGGCGTAATTAAAATTAAAAATGTTTGCTCTGTGACATATATCATTATAGTTAGGAGGCAAGCTATAGACTGGGAGAATATTTTTGCAAAAGACACATTTGATAAAGAACTACTCTTCAAAATATACAATAAACTCTTAAAACTTAACAAGAAAACAATTAAAAATGGACCAAAGACCTTAACACACCCCTCACTAAAGGAAATATATTAATGGAAATAAGCATACAAAAAGATGCTTCACATCATATGTCATCAGGGAAGAGCAAATTAAAACAGCACACCCATTGGTTTGCCAAACATGTGGAACACTGGCATACAATGTGCTCGTGAAGGTGTGGAGCAACAGGAACTTTCATTCATTTCTGTTGGGAATGCAAAATGGGACAGCCTCTTTGGAAGACAGTTTGGTGATTTCTTAAAGAACTAAGCACACTCTTACCAATATGATGTAGCAGTTGTGTGCCTTAGTATTTACTCAAAGGAGCTGAAAACTTACATCTACACAAAACCTGCTCATAGATATTTATAGCAGATTTATTCATAATTGCCAGACTTGGAAGCTACCAAAATATCCCTCAGTAGGTGAATAAACAAATTATTGTATGTTTAGACAACTGGTTATTATTTGTTGCTGTAAAAAAATGGGCTATCAAGCCATAAAAATGCATGGAGGAACCTTAAATGTATACTACTAAGTGAAAGAAGCCAATCTAGAAAGTGTACATACTGTATGATTCCAGCCATATGACATCTGGAAAAGGCAAAACCATAGAGACAGTAAAAAGATCAACTGTTGCACGGGGTGCTGGGGAAGGGATGAACAGGCAGAGCACAGAGGATTTTTAGACCAGTGAAAATACTCTGTATAATATTATAATAATGGATACAAAGAGATTAAGATTCTTGAGTTTTAAAATTAGGTTTGAGTACAAATACCCTTCCTGCCACTAACTAGTTATCCTAACATTACTACATACTATTTATCATTGCTAAACTCTAGTTCCTTATCTATAAATTGGGTCTCAGCTGTAGGTTTTATGCGTGTTATTGTGGAGTAACTGAGAAAATGTATATCAAGCAGTTAGTGCAGTGCTTAATCAACAGCAGGCACTGGAAGGTAGTGCATGTTGTGATGTTGGTCATTACTTTTCCTAGGCCAAGATTGGCAAGTGTTGTGGAGATAGTTTGGAATTTAAATGCGAGGAGGGATACCCCCAGAAAACCAGAATTATTTTCTGGAGGGTGGGCCCCTTGTAGGACAGGCCCCCCCCGCTAGGTGAGTGTTCTAGGGACCCATCTGTATCCGTGTACTAGCTGGCATTGTAGTAAGAGGCTGTGTTCAGCTTCAGTGAAATTTTTTTTGAAGACTCTTTGAGCGCGTTTGCCCGTTTCATGATGGATGATTTATGAGAGCACTTGCCGACACTGCGCTGAACACTGAGTGTTCAGCAATTTTTTACCAAAAAACGGCAGGGCCCCCATGCCTCACCCTCCCTATTCTCATCTCTCCCAGAGCGACTCCTCCCAGTGCGGATGAAAAAAGACAAAGGGAAATGTTTTACTGACGTAGAAGAGGTGAAACAAAAAAGTGGCAGAAGCACTAAAAGACATCAAAATCAACAAGTTCAAAAACTGTTTTGAGCAGTGAATAGAAAGAGGTCTGTTTTCTGCACCTTCTAGGCTCTTATTGGAGGCTGGCAGCCTCACGGTAGAAAGAGAACAGGATCTGAGCCCTGTCCAGGCCGGTTGCTCGCTTTGCACCTGAGCAAGTTACTGAAGTTTTCCCAGGCTCTGTTCTCTCCCTGTAAATGGCAGTAACAGCCACCTCACAGAGATGCTGTCAAGATGGAGAGTAATAACATGGATATATCTGTAATCATGTTTTTCATGATGGCTTTTAGTAAAGTGTGGAATGCAGCAGCTGTTCTGGTGTTCCCAGCTCCAGGTACTTGGTGTCAGGACTTCCCTCTGACTTGCGTCACAGAGAATTCAGAGGCAGCTGTAGGTAAATCTAGGGAGCGTTTTCATTGACTACACATTGCCATTTGGCATTAAAAGAGCAGACTATAACATTTTATAAGCCAAGTTCAAAGAAGTAGATTTTTCCCGAAGGTCTCCTTTCTGTAGTGCAGTATCTGTTTCAGTTGAGCCTTGTTTCAGTTCTCTCTGGTATGTTAACAACCCCCCTGCCGTAGGAAACATACTGTTGGGTTGGCCAAAAAGTTTGTTTAGTTTTTTCTGTAAAATAAAAGATGTATTTTTCATCTTCACCAATGACTATTGATTTGGATATTTTGAATATGTCGGCTCTCTCTCATGTAGTACAACATTGATCTCAATGAATATTTCAGTTTGATTATCATCAACTTCAAGTGGTATCTGACCGTGAAGCATCATCCAGTGAAAAAACCTCCAGCATGAAACTTCGCAAACTACTTTTGACACATTCAATAAGTCACAGCACCTTCTCCATACACTGCACAAATCTTTTTTTGTGTTTGTTGCACTTTCACCTTTCTTAAAATAATAAAGAATAATATGCTGAAAATGTGTATTTTCTTCCATTTTCAATATTAAAATGGCTACAGAAAAATTCACCAGTTTTGTTTTTTTTTTAATGCACGCTGATATGACAGCTGTCACAATACAATTAACAAAATTGTTTGAATAAATTTAAAGACAACTAAGCTCTGCTGGAGCCATCTTATGGGAAAAACCAACAAACTTTTTGGCTAACCCAATATTTACAAGAAAGCCTGAGGAGGAGATTTGATTCTTCTTTCTATGAGTCCCATCTGGACTCTTCTCCGGTTAGACTTTTGGCATTTTGTGACCTGTAATACCACAAATTATGTTCTTGATGTTCAAGTTCCCATTGAACACTTTACACCTATACATGACCTTGTCCTTTGCCTTAATCCTAAATTGCATAACCCTTAGTTAGAAGACAGAGGAAAGGAGGCCCTGGTTTCTATATGCCAGGCACTAAGGTCATGAAGAAGTTAATGTCTCAATGACCACCTTGTATGTAGGAAAATCGTGAGAGTATAGTAGAGCATATGATTCATAATAAATACCTCTGGCCAGGAAAACAAAGGAACAGAGAGAGGTGGGGAAGAAGCCAGGGTTGGGCATTTTCAGTTCTCTGCCAGAACACCCCACCTTCGCTCTATTTTAATATCCTTCTACTTTGACCCTGTATCTCTTTTGTGAAGAAATCAGTCATCTCTTCCCCACCTCCAAGTGTTCACTGTTGTTCCCAAAATATTAGTTAAACCTGGTATGGGAAATAAACCACCCTTTGTGTCTCTGAAAGGGATGGAGCAGATGTGACCCTCTGTGTGTGAGAGAGTGACCAAATACACAAGGACCCTTTCTGATCACTTAGCACAGTGCTGAACTCTGGGAGTTTTAGCCATATTCTTTCACCAGTTGTCTTGGAAACACATTTAGAACCTGGTCCTTGACATTGGTCCTATACTGAAGGAATCACAGGTGATTGTAGTTGAAGGATGGCATAGTGTCTTTGAGTACGCTTTTAAAATGTTTTCTAAGATCACTCTTGTATGGGAGAAGAATTATTTTCCCTCTACCCTTTTGAGTTCTAAGCTGAGACACCTGTAACAAAAGACAGATTAACAAGAGAAAAAGTTTATTGAAATATATACCTCTTGTACGCATGGGAGATACCCAGGAATAAAATGAGTAACTCCAAGAGGTAGATTTAGAATTTAGGCTTGAATTACATCTTCGTAGGGAAAAGGGGAGGGGGTCAGAATGAATGATCTTTAGGAAACATGGGTAGGAGGTAGTTTGTGACAGTTTGCCTGGGTGTGGTGTGGACTTCCAACTCTCTTCTCTTGGGATGAGAGTCAGTGCTGTCTGGTTGATGAAACTCCTGAGCAGAGGTTACGACAATTTGAGTCCTTTGTGGAGGATGTGTTTTTAGGCAGATCTGGGGAATTTATAGAAAGCCTGTGCCTGTATGCTGTTTTTCAGGCGCCTACAGCTTAAAATTCTCAATATGCCAAGTGACAATGTGGGGCTGGCAGGTTCTACAGCTCCTTACATTAAGTATCCAACACAAAAAACTGGAATGTTTGAAGGCCCTCTTGAAATGAAGCATATCTAATTTGAGCTTAATTCCTTCGGTGTATGTAGAAAAAATGTATAAGATCTGGAAATTTTGTAATAAATATTATATTCTCCCCGCTTCCCCCCACCAAACCAAACCAAACCAACCTCTGCAGTCACAGATGTTTCCTAGTTGCAGGCTTCCTCCGAGTGGTGGCATTGATAGTGACCATAAACTCGGTCTTTTTCTGTCTACTAAAATTTATAGGACGGCTTTCCTTTTGGCCTTTGCATAAATTGGAACTATTTGCTTATTTAACTTGGTTGACGATTAAGATCCCCATTGTCTAAATGTAAGGGTAGTTGCTAGTTAACATAAGACTATATTACATGCTTTAACATGACTCACAAAATGAATGTCAATGGTAAGAACTTTCCTGTAAGGATTTTAAAAAGACCGTAAACCATTTCCATGTTATATGAAGTTTCCTTTAGTCTCACAGTATTTTAAATCATTGTTCACCTTTGTATATGCCGTGGTGGGTTCCTGACACCTCTCTTAACTCTAGTTCACAGAACTGTTTCCTATTTGAATCTTATTTCATACCTGTGATGACTTTGGGCTAAGACTATGATACCAAGGGGAGAGCAGGGCAATAAAACAGCTTAGATCATACATCTCCCTTTATTCTGTACCTCTGTGGAGAAAGGCAGGATCAGATTTACTAGTAGATGCTGGTGGCACTGAAAGGTTATTCCCTGGAGGTACTTAGACCAGGAGAGGTTGAAAAATCAGTTGGGGGGCGGCGGTGGTGGTGATGACATGGACCCCTGTGTGCCTTCTGCTCGCCCCTGGGCCAGGTGCCTTCACACGGTGCCTCTCCCTTAGCCCTGGTGTTAACATAAAAAGTGTCTTCATTCCACAACTGTGGAGCCGATGAAGTGGTAAAGCTGGAATGCAAACCCCAGGTCTCTGTGCTAAAACTCATGCTTTTTTCTTATTATAGGGGGAAACTTTTAGATGGTCTTGTCCTTATTAGGTAGTGCAAAAACAAAAGTTTGGGCAAGTCATTCACAGAAAATAGGATAAAGATTGTTTTCTTTCCTGGAATTAACAGTGATTATGTAATTTAGAGCAAGGCATACACATATTATGGTTGCATATTCAATTTATTTTCTGAAGGAGAACATCATGCCCTGTTTATAAAATGAGAATAGTGTGTATCCATTCTGTGACTGCTCTGTGGACTCAGTACAGCCATCCCCGAAGGTTTAGACAGTGCCAGGGCAGAGTCAGTGTTCCCTAACACGCAGCTCTTACTCAGTGTTGTGACTCTTGTTGTTTTTGGTGGGTTGTTTTCATGTGCTCCTGCGTCCATCCCCAGGCATAGATACATGCATTTTCTAACATCAGGGAGTTGTTTTTAATGTACCAGTCCACTTACATGGAATCACACTTAAGTTGATTTTTAAACTTGGATTACAGAAGTGGCAGCAGCAGTAAACAAGGCTTTAACTTAAACAGGAAAGTAGGCTTCACCTGAGAATTACATTGCCTTGTAATCATCTGCAGCATTACTTGTTCATGTGTGTAATGACTCGCTTTTGTATTTTAAATAGAGTGTTTGAAATTCATACAGTGTAGGTACTTTTGAAATTTGAAAAAGATTTGTTTACTAGGGCTAGTTCATTAATTTTTATATCTTAAAATACAAGACTGTATATTGTGCTTTGATTTTGAAGGGGATTCTTTGTCATTTAAATTCTAATTTAACGTGTTACTTTATTATTATTATTATTTTAGGGAATATCTTGGTAAACAGCTCCAGTCTGAGCAACCTCAGACGGCTGCTGCCCGAAGCTGAAGTGCGCCCTCCAGCCTTCCCATTCCACCCGTGACACGGCACCTGGAGTGTGAACCTCGGTAGTTAAATAAGTTTTCATTTTGTTTGTAACTTTCTTCTGTTGGGTATCTTTCCCACTGCTGATTTCTGGTAAAAGTGTTTGCCCATTAACTTGTATAAAAGTAGGTGCTTTCTGTATCTAAGAAAAATATTACTGTTACGTATATTGCTTGTATTTCTATATTTATTGTTCTCTGGAAATGAATACAGTTATTAAAGGATTCTCACTCCAAATACGGTATTATTTTTACTCATTTGTACTTGGACTTTAACAAAAATTACCTATTGTCCCAATCTAAGAACCATTGGGAGAATGGTTCCAAGGTAGTGAATGGCAAATACGAAGGAGGACCCCCCCAAAAAAACAGAATTACCTTCTGGAGGGTGGATCCCTTGTACAAGCTTCCGCCACTGGGTGAGTGTTCCAGGAACTCATCCGTATCAGTGTACCAGCTGGTGTTGTTGTGAGAGGCTGTGTTCAGCTTCGGTGAATTTTTTCGAAGACTCTTTCAGCGTGCTTGCCCATTTCACAATGGGTGATTTACAACTGCACCTGCCCACACCACACGGAGTGTTCAGCAGTTTTTGACCAAAAACAGCATGAACCTGGTGCCCCACCCTCCCTATTCACCCCATCTCTCCGAGTGACTTTTTTTGTTTCCCTGGATGAAAACAGTCTTCAAAGGGGAATGTTTTGCCAATGTGGAAGAAGTGAAATAAAAAACAGCAGAAGCACTAAAAGGCATCAAAATCGATGAGTTCTTTGAGCAGTGGGGAAAAATCTCTCAATTGGGGTATCATGTTAAATGGAGAGTACTTCAAAGGTGACTAAAGTTTAAACATGTAAGAATACACAGTTTTTTTATAAATAAATTCAGGGTTTTTTGGGTCCCCCCTTGTAAATATTTTGGAATTATATGTGTCCGTATCTGTCCATCCATCTGTCATACATACACATTATAGCAGCCCTCTGCTAATATTTAGAGAGCTTTAAATTTTTTAATTAGATACTAACATGATTCGATGGTCCAAAAGGTTTGCTTATGAAACTCAATAAAGACTTGTAGCTTTAGATTATTTTATTTCACTGATTTCCTAAATTTTTGTTCTTGGATTTTGGTACTGAAAGTTTTCTTTTAATACTGTTTGATTTAACTGTTGTCAATAGATATGTTATTTCTCTCCCTCCTATCTTTATCCTGGAGCTACAGGCCCTCAGCAGCGCATGCATGGCATGTAGGTCCCCCTCCTCACATCTGCCCTTCTTGTTCTTTAACCTCATCACTGGATCTCTCTGAGTGTCATTTTCATTCATTTTTATTTTATTTTCACTTTTCATATGTAGCAATTCCCTGACTATCAGGTTGTTAAGTAAATGTGGTAAGGCTAATAAACAATTTATTTTGGTAAATTTTTTCTCCTACAGAAAGATACTCATAAAATCCATTTCCTGTATAATGAGCAATGATTTTTTTTCCTTTTTTTAAATTTTATTTTTCCATTCCAGTTTTCATCCAATATTATATTAGTTTCAGTTGTGCAGCATACTGGTTAGACAATCATACTTCACAAAGTGATTCCCCTTTTATTTTAAAGTACCCGCATGGTACCATTTATAGTTATTACAGTATTATTGACTACATTTCCAAAGCTGTACTTCATATTCCTGTGATGGTTCTGCAACTCCCAATTTGTATTTTTTAATCCCTTCACCTTTTTCACCCAGCCCACCAACACCCCTCCCATCTGGCAACCATCAGTTCTCTGTCTTTATGAGCCTATTTCTATTTTGTTTTTTCATTTATTTTGTTCTTTAGATTCCACATATAAGTAAAATCATGTGGTATTTGTCTTTCTCTCATATTTCACTTTGCATTTTCAACATAGACATCACGTGGGGATAGTTAAAATGATCGCTGTTTTTCTTGGTCAGTAAGCTCATGTGATTTTTCTCAGTGATTTTTCTTAAAGAGTTTACTTATATTTGCCAAGAAACGGGTAATATGATCAAACCAATTTTTTTTTGACTGAAAGGTTTAAAACTTCTAAATGCTTAGACTCAGATATTTTTGCTTCCCAAAACATGAAAGAATACTGGACAGAACTGTTACTAGTTTGGGGTTTTTAAAAAAATTTTATTTACTTTTTAGAGAGGGGGAAAGGGAGGGAGAAAGAGAGGGAGAGAAACATTGATGCTTGAGAAAAACATCCCTCAGATGCCTCTCGCAAGCCCTCGGGAACCTGGCCTGCAGCCCAGGCATGTGCCCTGACCAGGAGTTGAACAGATGACCCTTTGGTTTGCAGGTCAGTGCTCAATCCACGGAGCCACACTAGCTGGGGCTGTTATTAGGTATTTTTAGACACTCAATTTCTATAAGTTCTGGTAAGCAGACACTGTGTAATCTTCTGATTTTAGGTTCATTTTGCATAGGCCTGTAGTTCTAGAGTAGGTACCAGTGACAGTCATTCTGGTGGAGATTATTAGTGTTTTCATTCCCAAGAAGTGCTTTTGTACATGGGACACAACACTCCCATGTCCTTGTATTTTACTTATTATCCCATATATTAAAATTAATCCTTATAAATATAATCAGGGAAGTAGAGTAACACATTTTAGTAAACATTTTAAAGCATCTGAACAGCAAAACAAGGGCCACAATGATTACAAAATGTGTTACTCCCCCTGTATGAAAACAATTTACACAGAATTTTTCTATACTTCTTTTTATGTATTCCTCTTTCAAAATTCATTTGTGCCTCATTGACCGCTAGTCTCAATTTGTCAGAAATCATGTCACTGAAAGCTGAAATATATTAGAAAAACCTTGGTGCAGAATTTAGGTGTTGTTTTATTGGATTTGTTGTTGTCGAGGGCACAATAGGTTTTACAAAGTTTGACAGGAAACCCAACTAAAAAAACATTTCTAAAACATCCATTAATCATTTATAATAAAATTAACCTTGAGCACATACGCACAGTAATTTGAAGGGAGGAAAAACCTTCGGATTTTCAGACCTTGAGACGCACATAGACGTTCACATTAAAGGGAGAATGAAATCATATCTTCCTTTTTAGAAAACTCCTTTTTGGGGTTTTGTTGACCCTCATTTTAAAAGATATGTGAAAAGAGGCTTTTTATTCACCAATGAAGTTTGTTCCCACACATTGTACCTAGCTCGTTGCAGGTGTCAGATTTATAGACTATCAGTTAAGAAAACCTCTCCTTTCTGTTTAGCCACATTAGAGTAATTAAGGTCAATTTTCATATCATTAAAATGTAAATGAGTTTGTAACCTCTAGATGTCAAGTCTTGGAAAGCACAGAACCAAGTTTTGATGCTTTTGGCTTATTTTATAATTGCTTAAAAGGTTCTCTGTTCTCATTCTTTGCCTTTGAAAATAGAAAATATTTGAGACTAAATTTTGGAACCACTCAGACTTAGTAGGTGTCAAATTTGGACCTCGTGATGAAATTACTTTTCAGTTTGAAATTTCTGTCTTGTTTTGCTGTACAAAATGTTCTGTTCTGCTTAAGAGATGTGGCTCCTTTAACTTTCTGAACAAGTTTCCAATGGCAAAGTCAGTTGGAAAGAAGAAGGAGCTGCAAATAATATTACTTCAAGACTTATGCAAATCTGACACCATGTTCATATTCTCTCAGCTTTTAAAAGTGTTGAGTCCTCTTCAAAAAATTAAATAAAAATGGAAGAAATATTCTGTGATTTAAAGAATGCTGGCTTTAGAGGCTTTGCCTTCCAGTAACTATCTATGCTTTTGTCCTTTCCCCTCTCAAAGAAAGGAAATTACCAGGGTGCTTGGTTGAAAGAACCAATGTACAAAGATTACTGAATCACGATGTAACATAGGTAGAAATAAAATATTTGCAACAATAGCACAAAGGTGGCAGGGGGGAGGACAATGGAATTATACTCTTGTAAGGTTTTTACGTGCACGTGAAGTGGGATAGCAATATGAAGTAGAGTGATAAATTCAGGATGTGTATTTAATTCCATAGAGCAACCACTAAAACAAACTAAAGTACAGCTAAAAGAGCCATTAGTGAAGGTAAAATGAAATACTAAAAGTACTTGATTAACCCAAAAGAGGACAAGAGAAGAGGAACAAAGAAGAGAGGAGAACTTAGAAAACAAATAGCAGGAAAGCAACCCAACAGTAGCAATAACTACACTCATCGGAATCTGGGACTCCCACCATTATTCATCCGGAATTTTAATTGTTCAGTGTCGCCACCCCCAGGAAGTCATAGCTTACAATTCCCAAGAGCTGGGGAGAGGAGGCGTTTGAGAGTGCTGCAGTCAGGTTTGGTTAATGAAAAATGTTAAGAAACTTGTCTGGGAAAAACCAGATTTTTGTCACTTGCAAATGCAGGGTTCGAGATGGCTTGGAAAGTGAATTTTGCATGGTCACAGTAAAGTTTAAAACCCTTGCTTGCCACTAAGAGAGGTTTATTGCCTTGTCATTCTGTCTTTCTGTTTACATGTCTGCCTGTCCATCCATTCTCCCGTCCTCCATCTGAATCATTGTTTTGATGTTCTTTTTATTGTTACTGAGACCTAAGTGCTTCTGAGACTTTGCAGCGATTGTGAAGAGGACTTGTTGGCCTCCGTTCTCAGGTCTAAGAGGAGGTGGAATTTCTGAAGCTTTGTCCCTTGCCTCACCTGATACTCTGTGGCGATGACTTCCAGCTCCCTCTCTCCAGAGCTGCTTCTCTCCCGCCCAGTGAAGGAGCCCTGGCCTCTAAGTGGGTACTCCACACTCCTGGCACACTGTCACGAGTGACCAATTCCAATGGTAACTACTCCTAGGGACCCAGGAGTTGCAATTCATTCAGACACATCGATGAGTCTCTGCAGGGCAATAGACTCAGGTGTTGATTTGTTTTGATACATTATTAGTCTTTATTTTGATGCAGAAAAGTAGCCAAGAATAATACAAAGGGCTCCCTTATGCTTCTTTTCAAGTTCATGCTGGCTTGGTTATGGATACTTTTAAATCTACTGTAATATTTGCTATTGGTACATGAGTCTCTCATGGTTTTTTACCCCAAACGCTGTTTAGGTTATTTTTCTTTTTTGCCAGTTTATTTTTCTAGATGAGGTTTGAATTATTTCTTTTAAGTTTCCATTGAGATTTTGATGTAATTTATTTTAATACATTAATTTGAGAAGTCTCTTAATAGTACTAAATTTGCCCATGTGAAAAATAGACTCTCTTCATTTAGTCATTATGTCTAAAGTTATTGTAACCTCAACATATAGATCCCAGAAATTTTGTTAAAGTTTTTTTTACCAGTTCTTTTACTTTTGTTGTTGTGAAAAGAATTTTCTCTCATTATATTGTCTAACCATGATTGCTAGTATATAGGGACATTATTTCTAAATACATATAAATTTCCCATGTCTAGTCACTTTACCATATAGTTATTAACTGAACAGTCTTTCAGTCTTACATATTTTCTTGGTATATAATCCCATAACCTACAAGTAATGACAACTTTGTTTCCTTCTTTCTAAGAGCTGTACGTGTCCTTTCTGTTCCACCTCAGTAATGGAGAGACCTAGGTTAAATTTAAGCTCTACCTCATACTGTCAGTTAGATATCAAATTTTCTTAGGCTTCAGTATGCTTATCTGTAAAACAGAAATGATAGTACCTGCTTTATGGAGTTGTCAGGGTTAAAGGATAGAGTGCTTGAGTCTCTATGTAATAATCACTTAAAATGCTCCTTATTAGTTATTGTATTGGTCTGAACTACCAGTACAATGCTACTGAATAGTGTACACTTGTGGGTCTTAATTCTAAAGGCGATACGATCTTATGCAAAATTCAGCTATTGGTCTAAGATGATTACCAAGTTCAGGAGAAATCCATCTGTTCCTGGCCTACCTCAAGTTTCACCCCGATCAGTGGTAGATTTTGACTTTTATAATTCCATGGAAGTTTATATTTGACCCATGGATGTGATCTTTTAACGTCCCCCTCAAATCAATCTATGGATTTCCCAAGGCTAAGATACCCTTGTAGCTCTGGAATAAATAAATCATATTTGCTCATGGCATATTATTCTTTTAATGTGCAAGTAAATTTCATTCATATTTTCAAATCCTTAATCTGTTATTTAGTCTATTAGTAGTTGCTCTCAGCTTTGGCCACCTGACAGTATAACTTTATGTCCTCGTCCAAGTCTTTGATGAAACTATTGACCAGACCATGACCAGGTTGAGGAATGAAGGAATGAAGGAACCCAAATTTCAGTTAGAACCTCAGTTTCCACAGTTGACTCCTCCATACTGTACAGGTCATTAACTGACAGCCCACAGTGAACAGACTTGGAACTTTGGGGTTGTTTGAACAACTTCGGCCTGCAAAGTATTTACTGTTGAGTAATGGGGTCCAATCTGGCATTGACCTTACATAGATGGGGCCTTTAAGATACTTTTGGCTGCAAGCAATAAAAAACTGGACATAAACTAGCTTAAATTTGATGCCTCAGTCCCATAAGAGAAGTGCAGGGGGATCCTATACCGGGAGCCCTCAGCTCTGCCATTGCTCTGCACATGCTCACCATGGGCCCCAGTCCCCAGCCATCATGCCAGACTCTCCACTCATTCCTTTTTCCAGCAGACATCTCACCTCTCGTGACCAAAAGCAGTGCACAGCCACTGGTGGGTTAATTGGGATGAACGTGCTTGCTTTATAACCACAATCTTGCCCTGAACAAAAGGAGCGAGGAGATGGATGGGGACACAGGGTTAGCACCGGTGTCCACTGTACCATGATCAGATAAAGCAGGACTCCAGATTGTAGGATGTCAGAAAGAGTGATCTACATAGCGCCCTAAGAGGAAAGAAAGGGCTCTTTTCAGAGTCTGCTTATTGGCCTGGCATTTTAATTTACACTGTTACAGAATAAGGAATGAATCATCGAAACAAACACTACTTGAACACTAATGTGTTCATGTATCCTTCCTCATCCAAGCTATGTTGTCAGTGATTCAAAGTTGTTAGTTTGTTTCATCTCTATAATCATTACTTTGTGCTGTATTTATTCAGTATGCTCTGTACTTACCTTGGGTGCACAGGTCCACAGGATTTCAGGTGTGGATTCTCTTGGTCTGGGACTAGATCATGTCAGCCTGATGCTTTGGGCTTTCCAAAAGGTACTCTCCATCACAAGTTTCCTAATCAGGAAGAGTTGTCTGAGAGCCAGTGGTTAAGAAAATAAAAGTGCTGGGTGTGCAAGAATGACCCTAAAATGGGAGTTGATCTAGCCATACATAAAACTTATCCTAAAAATGACTGCAGCCTCCCAAGCCTGGTCTCTGGAACACCAAGCCCCCTCCTCGGCACAGGCAGAACCTAAGGTGGCAGCCCTAGACGCAATGCTGCTGGCCCTGGCCTCCTGCAAACACGTCTTCAGACCATAGGCAGCACCAGAAAAGAGCGCCCTGTGCACACAGGTTTGTGCAGAGCAGCTATGAATCCCTGGGGCTGAGGCTTTGCATTTGGCAACACTAGTCTATACGGAGGGAAATCCATTCTCTGGCTGTTTGGGAAGGAACTCAAGGGTATATTTCAAGCTACCTGAGTATAATCCACAAACATTAAGATGTTTTAGTGGATTTGGCTCTTAACATAATCCCTCCACCTTACTGCCTTGAATATCATTCTCAAATGTTTATCATGTGTCACTGAGCACGGTCACCCTGGTGACACATGCCCCAGGGCTGTGACAGCAAGTACAGGGGCTGGAGAGATGGAGGGGGCGGTGCTTGGTCTGTTTAGATAAACAACAGTCCTTCAAAAAACATTCTTGTACCATATCAATGTTGGAGCCATACTCCCATATAAAGTCTCCTTTTACAAATGGTATTTTAATAAAAATTGTTTCAAGAGGAAGATGTCAATGTATTCAAAATATGTAGTTACTATGCAGTTTTTATTGGCTCATTTAAATTTTGAAAGAACTGTCTCCTAAGCGCTTGCTTATTTATTTTTTCCTACCAAGTTGCTGCTAAATATAAATGACTATCAAGGAATGAATATTTATCACATGCTAAACATCATGCTGAGCTCGAACAGGAAAAATCAAACAAGGGACTAGAACTTACTTCCTAATACCCATAAACCTAAACTTTGTCATGTTTAATCTCACAAAATACCAGGCACATACATAGCTTTTCCCTAAAATAAGTTACTTCATTTCTTAATAATAAGATGAGTATCAGTTGATACCTTGCTTAGAGTTCAAGGGAGGTGTTAAAACTGGCACCCGCAGGGGACCTCCGGGCTGCCCAGCCCACAAGGTCTGGGTGAGCCTGCAATTGCTCTGCCCTGTCCAACAACCTGTGAATAAAGTGGGTCTGGAGTGTGTCGACAGCTGATTTACCAGGGCCATTTCTCTGTCCTGTACTTTAACATTTGAGGCTGGAGCCAGCGACAGCAGTGGCTTCCTGAAATGGGGCCCTAACTTCAAAAACTCTCCCACCTCACTGTGCCCAAGGCCAAGGGGGCATATAAAGAGACTCAGAAAGCACAGTTGTTTCTTGTAAGAAAACTGCTCCCCCTGCACCCACATTGGGAGGCAGGGAGAAGAAATGATATGTGGAAAGTTAAGACTCTCCAAAAAGGCAGTGGTAAGTGCAGAAGAAAGGCCCAGACCGAACAGCTCTTCACAGCTGGAGGCCCCCTTTGAGGGGGAGAGATTAGCTTGGCTTCAGAAATAAAATCATGTTTTTTTTCTGTTTATTCAATATAATCATTGCTCTCCTCCATTAAATATGATACACACCAGTCTCAGGTTGGGTTTTTTGTGTGTCAGTACTTGGGTGATGATGAGGCCCCTTGAACTTCAGGCTCCATGCTAAATTTTCTGTGGCTCTCTGACCACATATGCACATCTGGTGCCTACTGATTCCCCTCTCTGGAACATTCCTGGGCTCCCAGCACCTGTCCCTCCTTGAGTTTTTCGGTATTGAAGTATTTGCCTGCCAAACTGTAAGCTTCTGAGACTTCTGATTGTGCAGGTCACATTAGGCCCCCGGCGGGCCACAGCTCCTCCTTGCTGGACATCATGGGTCCAAGGATGGTTCAGGAAGAATCTGTCTGTGTTGCTCAGAGCCCAGAACAGAACACTCCCCGTGGGCATTTTGGGGAGTGGTGTCAGACTAATAACGGTCATTTTGGAGGCTTGGGAAAAGAAACACGGAAGAGTAAAACGAAAAAAGAAATGAACTTTCAAACCAAGAAGATTGGATTCAGAGACTTTCAGAAGAGGCCTGCATGGCAGAGAAACTGTACACGAGTCAGGCATTGTGCAGTGTTCTGGACGTCAGCGAATTTAATTCAGGAGAAGGTATTACCTGCAAGAATCGTTCTATAGCTGATGGAAGTGCTAGTGCAAGCTCAACAGAGATTAGGCGTTCAAATTTTCATGAATTGGCAAAAATCTACACTACCATATATAAAATGTGTGTGTGTGTATATATATATATATATATATAATATAATTTTAATTTTTTCCCTACCTTCATTTCTTGAAAACATCTTACCATCCAAGGTTTTGCCAGGCACAGTCTTTTCAGGAACTCTTTCAGGAGCTTGGACCTTGGCGGGGGTTTCAATGTGGTGAGTGTGTATGTGTGTGCATGAGTGTGTTCTGACTACACCCAAACTCCTCCAGGCAGGACTGGTTCCAGAAGCCACCTCTTCTGATGACTGGTCCATGGAAGTTTCTGCCCTCTTTGATTAAATCAATCTGTCTTTCTGATGAGTTGGTATTTTTCTAGCAAACATTTTTATGACGCTCCGTTGTAGGGGACACAGAGTAGGAGAAACAGGACCTGATGCATGTGTGAAGCAGGAGGTGGTTAGCAGGATCTGAAAGTAGAGTCAGATGTGACAAGGAGAGAAGGGCCCTGGATTAGTTTGTTGTTTAGTATTTATAACAAAAGATACCCATCTTCGGATTTAGGAAAGTAGGTCCGATGCAATCAGTGTTAATGACCATGCTGCCACCTTGATTTTGGAAATCTAGGAATTGGTTGTGAGTCTTTGGGAACATCTCCAGGCTGTGCCATTTTCTTTCCATTTGGCTCTTTCTTCCTCTACAAATAGTCCCGATATCACCTGCATGTCTTTGCATTCTAATAGTAGAGGCTGACTTGAAGGTTTCTCTTTATTCCCAGGAAGTCGTCTGGGAACTGCAACTGTAACAATACCATCAACCAAACCAAAAACAAATCACAAAAAAACAAACAAAATAACAAACCATTGCAGGCAAAACATGTGTATTTCCTCATGGACCTAACTTTCCTTTTTTTTTTTTGAAATAGAAATTTTAGCTGCTTTTCCAAATCACTCAAGTATGCCAGGTTTTTTTTTTGTTGTTGTTAATTTATAATTGGGCATGTAATCATATGCCATTTTCATGAATAAAAAGTCTAATGCAATACACTCATTAAATGTATTGACTGCTAAACAGATAGGAATGGCTTACTATCTAGCACTTTACTTCTGAATTTGTCACATTACGATGACGGAACATTTGTGTGAGCAGTATGTTAGGGCCTTGCTGTATATACTTTGTGTTAAATATTAAAATAGGTTTTTACATATACTTCTGGTTTGTGAAGAGGCTACTGCTGAGACCATGTTGTCTGTAATTACAATGAACTGCGGGGCTGCCTTAAATGCGAGTCAGGGTGACTCATACGTCGCTGCAGGTAGTTTGCTGCTGGGGATCCTTCCTGTTAATAAGGAGGTATCAGTGCTGCCACCAGCTCAGCAGTCTGAGCATCTGCCTCCCTTCTTCTCTCTCAGACAATAACGGTTTTAACGTTTTTACTCAAGTGCAAGAGTGAGAAAACAATTCCTCAGGAACTCCTAGGATTTAAGTGTCTAGGTGTGGCTCACACCTGGCCAATGATCATAAACATCACTAGCATCCGCTACAAGTAAAGATGTATTCTGAAAGTCTAGGGCATTGTTACAAAGCGTAAGCCCAACTCTATGAATATCGAAGATCATTGAACAGGGCTTTATAAAAAACAGGCTCCTTCTCTGATGAGACCTTTAGAAAATCATACCTGTGTATCAGGCTCACCTTCCCAACACAACACCAGTGTTGGTAGTGACTGAAGTAAGTGCTTCAGTGACCAAGAAAAATGAAAAACTACCCCACCTACACATTTGCTTTGTTCCATCCATTTTTCTAGATCCCATATCTTTGACTTTTTCTGTCTCTTCAGGTCGGCCTACTGTGCTGGGTTACAACCCTGGTGGACACTTGGGTATTCTCATCAACAGGGCATGGGATGAATCTTACCTGTTAGGATATTGTGAACCTTTATATTATGGGGAATTACCTGTATGCAGAGGAAAATAATCTATCTGCAAATACCATTTAAATATCCATTTCTAGAATCCTAGCAGGAGATATAGAAATATATTTTAAAGGATCAGAAATCCATTATTAAGGGTTTAGAGATCTCAGTAGATGTTACCTAACTTGCAAAGCCTGACAGATCCAGAGTCTTGAACATGGAAATTATCACCTTCTTTTCCTTTTAGAGGCACACACTATTCTCACATCCGGGTAGATGAAAGACACTCCTCCAGCCCCCTCTCTGTTTGAAGAGAGGAAGTGAATGAGCTAAGGAGAAGGGATGTATGCCACCTCCAGTAGCTTCTCTAACCTCTTTCTTTATCTTGGCAGCCAAGAAGGCCACATATTCCAGCCTTTAGAAATGAGAGATAGAAATAGGGGTCCGGCAGGGGACAAGCAGCCGTTAGCGAGATTGCCGTGTTCATGAAAAGAGGCTGTCCCAAAGGGCAGGTGAGAGGGTTTGCTTCCCCAAAGCCACGTTAAACAAGACTCCAAAGTTTGTGGTGCTGGGAGGAGGGAACACTTCCATTTTTCATTTGGATGTTTCCTGACTGGCTGCACTGGCTGATCTGTCCTTTTACTAATGGACCCGGGAAAGGGCTTGTGGGAAATGAGGTGATAGTTTGGCCAAGTAGAAAGAGGAGCTAGACTCTCTCTCAGGGTAAGGGAGTTGGGGCCATGGAGGTGGGTGAGAGAGGCTGCAGGCTTGCTGGAGATCACCTTCGTGCTGAAAAACGTAGGTAGGAAAGTAGGGAGAGAATTTTTGTGTGATGCCACCAGGTGGGGTCAGCTGAAAGACACATTAAACCTTGGAAGGGACCAGGATTCAACTGCCTGTGGGTCTTGTTGGGGGGCCATTCTCATCAATTCTACAAAAAATGAATTTCAGACAATTATAATCATAATATAATAAAACCACAGCAGCTGTCTCACGCTTACCACATTCTTGCTTACATAATGGACTAGCAGTTACAGCTAACTCGGCAAACTCAACAGGAACAGAACAGTGTAGGAAAATATCATTTTTCATCTTCTTCATCCTCTTTCCAACAACAAAGGGGAAGACAGTTGAAAGGGTCGCTGTGTGGGGGAGACACGGCAGGGGCTCCACATCCCCTTCCTTCCAGCAACAGGAGCTCTGAGTTCAGCGGGGAGCGGAGTGGGGAGGGCTGGGGGGAAGAGTAATTTTAATTGACTGTGAGACTGACATATTTACCAGGTTGTTTTAATAATTAAAACTGACTGAGAAGTATGGAATCATACTGACACCCCTATTAAGGGAGACAGCTTGAGAGAAAGGGGGAGCTTGTTGGAGAAAATTAACATAGAAAGTTTCTGAAAAAATATCATCTTATGTATATATTTTGATGGGATTTCTCAACCAAACAAATCACATATTTATTTTTATCTATCAACTATCTATCTATCAATTATCTGTCTACCTATCTATCCATCTACCTATGTTCTCCACACTAGATTGTAGGCAGCATGAGATTAGAGAGCAAGTCTGTTTTATTCACCAAAATGTGTCTACATTTTAGCCAGTACCTACACAAGTAAAGCTTGAAAACTATTTGCCGTATGATTTTAATGGAATTCTCCTCTGGATCTGTCCTGTGCCTGTTATCAGTTACTACAGATTATAAAAATATCAATTACTATAGATTATAAAAGTATAATTAGTGAAGTGCTAACTTCACTGGATCTGACAAAATAGAAGATAAAATATATTAAATTCTCATGTGCTGGTCACTGTGATAGGTGGTTTATGTGAACTGGCCCAACTGTACCCCACAAAAATACTGTGAGGCAGGTGTTAGTCTCACTTTACAGAGGAGAAATCTACAGCTAAAAGAGGTAAGGATGTGGCAGGTCACAAGGACAAAACTGGGATTTATTTATTTTTTTCAATTTAAATTATATTTCATTGTTTATGCTATTATAGCTGTCCTTATCCCCCTTGGTCCCCCGCCACACAGACCCCCACTCCCTCAGGCAATCCCCACATTGTTGTCTGTGTCCACGGGTCACACATATGTAGTCTTTGGCTAGTATATCCCTGTGCTGTCCCTTACATAACCACAACTATTCTGTAACAATGAATTTGTAGTTCTTAATCCCTTCCGCTTTTGTCGCCCATCCTCCAAGCCCCTCCCATCTGGAAACCATCAAAATGTTCTCTATGTCTATGATTCTGTTTCTGTTCTGCTTGTTTGTTTATTTTGTGTTTTAGATTCAATTATTGATAGATAGGAATTTATTACCATTTTATTGTTCATATTTTTTATCTTCTTTTTCTTCTTTTTTGGTATATTTTATTGATTATGCTATGACAGTTGTCCCATTTTTTTCTCCCCTTTATCCTCCTCAGTCCTGCACCCCCTCTTCCTTCCAGCATTCCCCCCACTTAGTTCATGACCACAGGCCATACCTGTAAGTTCCTTGGCTTCTCCATTTCCTATACTATTCTTAATCTGCCCTTGTCTGTTTTTTGCCTATGATTTATACTTTTCATTCCCTGTACCTTTTCCCCCATTCTCTCCCTCCCCCTCCCCACTGATAACCCTCCATGTGATCTCCATTTCTGTGATTCTGTTCTTACTCTAGCAGTTTGCTTAGTTTGTTTTTCATTTAGGTTCAGTCATTGTTAGTTGTGAGTTTATTCTTCCTAAAGAAGATCCTTTAACATTTCATATAATACTGGTTTGGTGATGATGAGCTCCTTTAGCTTTTTCATGTTTGAGAAAGCTCTTTATCTGTCCTTTGATTCTAAATAACTTTGCTGAATAATGTAATTTTGGTTGTAGGTCCTTGCTTTTCATCACTTTGAATATTTCTTGCCAAACCCTTCTAGCCTGCAACATTTCTGTTGAGAAATTAGCTGACAGTTATATGGGAGCTCCTTTGTACATAACTATCTGCTTTTCTCTCGCTGCTTTTAAGATTTTCTTTTTGTCTTTAACCTTTGGAATTTTAATTACGATGTGTCTGGGTGTGGACCTCTTTGGGTTTATCTTGTTTGGGATTCTCTGTGCTTCCTGGACATGTATTCCTACTTCTTTTACCAAGTTAGGGAAGTTTTTTGTCATTATTTTCTCAAATAGGTTTTCAATTGCTTGCTCTCTCTGTTCTCCTTCCAGCACTGCATGATGAGAATGTTGGTATGCTCGAAGTTGTCCCAGAGGTTCCTTATGCTAGCCTCATTTTTTTATGTTCTTTTTTTTCTTGCCATTCAGATTGAGTGTTTTTTCCCTTCTTACATTCCAAATTGCTGATTTGATTCTCAGCTTCATCCAGTCTACTGTTGATCCCCTGTAAATTGTTCTTCATTTCAGTTAGTGTATTCTTCATTTCTGATTGGTTTTTTTTTTATGATTTCCATGTCCTTTTTTATGCTGTCGAGATCCTCACTAAGTTCCTTGAACACTCTTATAACCAGTGTTTTAAACTCTGCATCTAATAGATTGCTTGTTTCCATTTCGTTTAGTTCTTTTTCTAGAGTTTTGTTCTGTTCTTTCATTTGGACCATGCTTCTTTGTCTCCTCATTTTGGTAGCCTCCCTGTGTTTGTTTCTATGTATTAGATAGAGCTGCTATGACTCCCTGACCTGGTAATGTGGCCTAATGTAATAGGTGTCCTATAGGGTCCAGTGGCACAGCCTCCCCTATTACCCAAGCTGGGTACTCGAGGTGTACCCTTCATGTGGGCTGAGTACACCCTCCTCTTGTAGCTGAGCCTTTATTTCATTTGGCAGGTCAAAGGAAGAAATTTATATGGGTTAATCAACTGCAAGGGCTGGCTGTTACCACTGACCACTGTGGAGGATCAGCTGTGTAGGGACCCACTCCACAGAGTAGGACTTACTTCAGCAGAGCTCTGTGGCCTCCAGAGTCTGCCCTTGAGTGTGTCACTTGTGGAGGTAGTTCAGTGGTGGTGTTCCAACATGGTCTGTAGCTGTCCACTGGGTGCACAGTCTCTGGAGATTCAGGTTAAGGTCAGCTACTCCCTATGTTCTGTCCAGGACCATACAACATAAGCTATAAAGTGACCTCAATGACTGCTACTTTGTGCAGGGCTTAGAGGTGCCCAAGCAAGGCCAAACTGTGAACTAAGGCTGGCTACAAATAGTGCTGGGCATGGGGCCTCTTAGCGAGAGGTATGGGGTTCGCTGAGGCCAGGTGGTGCTTGCTTGAGAGGATTTCGAAAAATCTGAAGTGTGAGCCAAGACAAGCCAATTTGTATTGAAAAGCATGGGTGGGCCTGAAATTTGGGTGGGGTGGGACCTCAGGCAATCACCAGGATGAGGCAAAGAGTGTGAAGCAGGTTGGTGGAGTCTCAGATGTAGCACCCGCCTGCCAGCTCTGTGGGAGGGAGGGCTCAGAAAAGGAACAATGGTTTCTGCCATCACTTCTAGAAGAAAACTGCCATTCAGTTCTCACCCTAATGCCAGACAATTCAGTTTCTCCCTGTTTGCCCCTGGTGCCTTTCAAGCTGCTTCTCCTATGCTGGAACTCAGAGGGAGTGAGTCTAAGTAAGTCCATGTGCGGACCCTTTAACAGAAACTGCCTGGGAATCCAGCAGATTCTGTCTTCCACAGCCTCAAGTCCCACTGGTTTTTATAGCCAGAAGTTATGGAGACTCATCCTCTTGCCATTGGAACCCTGGGCTGGGAGCCTGGTGTGGGACTGCAACTCCTTGCTCCCAAGGTATCCCTCCCAATTTTTATCCACCACATGTGGGTGTGGAACCAGCCTGTTCTGCATCTCCACCCCACCTATGACTAGTCCGGTTGTGGTTACTTCTTTAATTCTTTAGCTGTAGCACTTACATTCAGCTCAATTTCTGGAGGTTCTGAATAATGGTTGTTCTGCAGGTTAGTTGTAATTTTGATGTGGTTGTTTGAGGGGGCAAGCCGTGTTTACCTATGCTGACATCTTAGCATTCCCTACAAGGCTGAGATTTAAACTCAAGTCAGTATATCTTAATTTTTACCCTATAAAGGGTCTTTATATTTGAAGTATTCATCAATCAGTTTCTCACACTTATGGTTCCTATTTTAAGGAGGCTCATTACATTTTCAAAGGAAAACAATATGTTTATGGACTTTTGGATTATTTTATTTTTTAAAGTATTTTTTATTGATTATGCTATTACAGTTAATCCATTTTTTCTCCCCTTTATTCCACTCTGCCCAGCAACCCCCTCCCCCCACCAGTATTCCCTCCAACCTTAGTTCATATCCATGGGTTGTACATATAAGTTCTTTTTCTTCTCCATTTCCTATACTATTCTTAACCTCCCCCTGTCTATTTTGTACCTACCATTTAGAGTTCTTATTCCCTGTACCGTTTCCCCCATTCTCCCCTTTGCCCCTCCCCACTGATAACCTTCCATGTGGCCTCCATTTTTGTGATTCTGTTCCTGTTCTATTTGTTTGCTTAGTTTGTTTTTGTTTTGTTTTGTTTTAGGTTCAGTTGTTGATAGTTGTGACTTTGTTGTCATTTTACTGTTCATAGTTTTGATCATCTTCTTTTTCTTAGATAAGTCCCTTTAATATTTCATATAATATGGACTTGGTGATGATGAACTTCTTTAACTTTACCTTATCTGGGAAACACTTTATCTGCCCTTCCATTCTAAACGATAGCTTTGCCGGAGAGAGTAATCTTGGATGGAGGTCCTTTCCTTCCATGAATTTGAATACTTCTTTCCAGCCCCTTCTTGCCTGTGAGGTTTCTTTTGAGAAATCAGCTGATAGTCTTATGGGAACTCCTTTGTAGGTTACTCTCTCCTTTTCTCTTGCTGCTTTGAATATTCTTTCCTTATCTTTCATCTTGGGTAATGTATTGATGATGTGCCTTGGTGTGTGCTTCCTTGGGTCCAACTTCTTTGGGACTCTCTGAGCTTCCTGGACTTCCTGGAAGTCTATTTCCTTTGCCAGATCGGGGAATTTCTCCTCCATTATTTTTTCAAATAAGTTTTCAAAGGCTTGCTCTTCCTCTTCTCCTTCTGGCGCCCCTATGATTCAGATGTTGGAGCATTTAAAGTTGTCCCAGAGGTTGCTCAGCCTCTCCTCATTTTTTTGAATTCTTATTTCTTCATTCTGTTCTGGTTGAATGTGTTTCTTTCTTCTTTCTGTTCCAAATCATTGGTTTGAGCCCTGGTTTCCTTCCCTTCACTGTTGGTCCCTTGTGTATTTTTCCTTATTTCACTTTGCATAGCCTTCACTTTTTCCTCCACTTTGTGAACATACCCCACCAGTTCTGTGAGCATCCAGATCACCAGTTTTTTGAACTCTGCATCTGTTAGGTTGGCTATCTCTTTGTGGCTTAGTTCTTTTTTGGGAGTTTTGATCTGTTCTTTCATTTGGGCCATATTTGTTTGTGTCAGTGAACCTGTTACATTGTAAGAGGCAGAGTTTAGGTATTCACCAGGGTGGGGTGACCCACTTCAGTGCATTGTGGCTTTGTATGTGGGGGAGGGGTGAGAGGGGGAACAATGCCACTTGCTTGCCTCTTGACCACCTTCAGTCACTTCCCCTGCTACCTGTAGGCAAATTGGGCCCTTCTGGTGCTGATTCCCAGGTGGGTAAGTTTGTGTACATTCTAGGATCCTGTGGGTTTCTCCAATGAAGACTCATGTGAGGTTGGGAGTTTCTCCTGCTGCCACCACCCCCACAGGCTTTTATAGCCAGAGGTTTTGAGGCTTTCTTTTCCCACACTGGAACCCTGGGTTGTGTGATCTGTCTTGCTCCTCTGTTTTCTTCCCAGTTTATCTGCATGCAAATGTGTGACCACTAGCCACTGTCTCACATGCCCAGTCATCCAACCACCACCTTGCCACATCCCCTCTATCCAGCTTCCCTTCTCCATCTCCACCCCCCCTTACAAGTCTGGATGAATGTTTCTACTTTAACTCCTTGTTTGTTGGGCTTCCATACAGTTCATTTTTCTGGCAGTTATGGTTGTTTTATGCTTTTGAATTTGTTGTTGTTCTTCTTTTGGTTGTGTACAGAGGCAAACTGTACTTACCTAAGCCTCCATCTTGGCCAGAAGTCTGTAAGTCTTGATTTTTGGATTATTTCAGATAAAATAGAAATCAAATGTACTTTTTTCCTCTTAAATATAGTGTAGAATTTTTGCTTCTTCCCTGGAATATTAACTTCTTTGGGAATTAAGTTTATTGTTAATGATCTATTGCTCTATAATAACATCACCACAGACTCAGAAGGTTGAAACAAGACATACCTATTATTGTGTCAGCTGAAAAGTCCATTTTTTTTCCATAAAATAAAAGACACATTTTTCATTTCACCAATAATTTTATTGATTTGGATATTTTGAATATGTCATCTCTCTCTCACATGATATAACATTGATTGTTCTCAATTAATGTCTCAATTTGATTGCTATCAACTTCAACTGGTCTACCTGACTGTTAGAGCATCATCCAACAAGAAATTTCTAGCACAAAGCTTTGCAAAACACTTTTGACATGTTCAATCAGTTACAGCACCTTCTCCATACACTGTGCTAATCTTTTTTTGCATTTCAGTTGTTTTTACCTTTTTTGAAATAATGAAGCATAATATGCCAAAGTGTTGTATATTTTCTCCCATTTTCAATATTAAAATGGCAACACAAAAATCCATCAATTTTGATAAGTTTTTTTAATGCCTGCTGATATGACAGTTGTCACAACACAACCTAAAAACATTGTTTCAAATAAAGTTAAAGATAACTAAGTGCTATTAGAACCATCTTAAGGAAAAAACCAGATGAACATTTTGACCACACCAATATATCACAATGTCTGTGGGTCAGAAGTCTGGGCATGACTGAGCTGGGTCTCTTGCTTTGGAGTTTCACAAAGCTGCAGTCAGGCATTATCCAGGGAAGTGGTCGCATCTGAAGTTTGACTGGGGAAGGAACCACTTCCAAATACACGTGATTTTTAGAAAAGCCCAGTTCCTGGCATGTTACTGGTTTGAGTGCTTCAGATTCTTACTAGCTTGGCCAGAGGCCATCTACACCTCCTTGACACATGACCCTCTCTCACTGGCATCTCATAACATCGTAGCTGGTTTCTTCAAAGCCATCAGGGGAGTGTTACCTCCTGTGACAGACCTTACCATTTTATGTGACAATCACATACATGTAATCACATATATCCCATCATCTTTGCCAAATCCAATTGGTTTGAATAAAGTCAGATGTCCTGTCCATGCTCAAGGGGAGAAGATCACACAAGGATGTGAATATCCAGATGTGTGACTCACACATCTAGGGCCACCCTAGAGTCTGCCCACTATACTCTCCCACCATAAGTTACTAGAAAATCAGATAAAATATACAAAATAGCTGTTGCAGACATTGGAAACTAGCCAAAACAGAAATGTGATCCCTGAGACAAGAAATGAGTTTTGCCCTGTGACTGTTTTTTCTGGGTGCTTGGAGGTGGTTTCTAGGCTACAGTGCAGAGACTAGCAATTTTGCTTAGTTGAAGAGAAAGATCAGCATTTGTAGACATCAAAGCAGCTAGAATTTGTGAGAAGAATACTGGAAAGAAGAGATCTGAATAGAATAAACTCTGAAGATCCAAAAAGGGATCTCTTCAAGCCTTTGGTCGAATGCATGGGGTGAATGTGTGAGATCAGACAGGGCGTGGAAGAGTCTGCGTTCCCTCCTAGAGCAGGGAGAGGCTTTGCAATATTCAGAAGACCAGATGGTCTTCAGAAGTGCCACACTTTATTTGTGGAGCTAAATTAGCTCTAAAGTCTCCAATATATCTGCCCTAACAAGTCTTAACAGCAGCTTTGAAAGGATGATTGTTCCCAAGTAACCTGTGTGTGAAATCCCTTAAATGAAATTCAGTGCACAGTTACATAAAAGTTACAATATCTCATCCAATTGGAAATAATAAAACATGAAAAGAAGAAAAAATTGACTGAGAATCAGGAGAAAAAAACCTTTAAATGAAAAAAAACAACAACAAATGATAGGGTTAGCAGACAGAAATGTTAAAAAAAAAACTATTAGAATATGCTCCAAATGTTCAAGAATGTAGAGGAAAACATGAATGTGACAAGGCAAGAAATCAAAGATATTAATAAAGACCCAAATGGAACTTCTAGAGATAAAAACAATAATTTCAGAGATGAAATACACACTTGATTGAATTACAAGCACACTAATCACTGAAGAAGTAAGGAACAGTGATCCTGAAAACAGTAATAAATCTAAGATGAAGCACGCAGAGAGAAAAAGCAAAAAAAGTAAATCTCAGTGAGTTTTGGGATAATATCAAGCGTTCTAACATATATGTAATTAAAGTGTAAGGAGAGCAGAGAAAGGAGGGATTAAAAAATAAGGAGAAATAATGGCCACAAATTTTTCACATTTACTGGAAACTATAAAACTATAGACCCAAGAAACTCAATGAACGGCAACAGAAAAAAACAAAGAAAACCCCAATAACCCTAAATCTACTAAAAACATTGAATTTGTAGGAAAAAACATTGTAATAGAGAACAGGAAAGTCTACATGCCTGTGGCTTCACTGATGATATATATCAAAATTTAAGGGAAAAATACCAATTTTACACCAATTCCTCTAGACAAAAGAGAGGGAATATTCCCCCACTCATTTTCTGAGGCCAGAACTACCACAACACCGCAACCAGAAAAAACACCATGAGAAAAGAAAATTATACACCAATGTCCTTCATGTACATGGATGTAAAGATCTTAAAATTTTAGAAATGGAATTCAACAATATGTAAAAAAATAATAGATTATGTCTAACTTGGGTTTATTGCAGGAATTCAAGGTAGATTTAACAATAAAAAATTAATCAAAGTAATTCACCACGTTTAAAGACTAAAAGAAGAAAAAACATGATCATTTTAATGTACACAAAGAAATAATTTAATTAACTTCAATATCTATTCAGTATAAATACTGCTGACAAACTAGGGTTAAAGCAAAACTTCCTCAACTTGATAAGGTGCACTTATTAAAAATCTACAGTTAATATGTTAAATGGTGACAAACTGAATGCTTTTCCCTTAAGATTAGGAAGAAGGTAACAATATCTGTTCTATTTAGCATTGCAAGAGAAGTCCCAGTCTGTGCAATATGGCAAGAAAAAAAGAAAGCCATGTAGATTGGAAAGCAAATGTAAAAATTTATTCACATTTGAAATATTCATTATGTAGAAAAGCTGAAGTAATCTATCAAAACCCCTAGAACTAAGAAATGAAACTAGGTCAATATATAAAAATGCATTTCTTTATACTAGCAGAAAACAATTGGAAAATGAAATTTAAAATAACATAAAAATACCGTTTTTTGAACAAGTACTTAGTTTACTGCTGTTCCAACTTAAATATAGATGATATGTACCAAATAAAAAGAAATATTGTAAGTAACAGATACATAATAATACATTTTGAATAAGACTAGACACCAAAAAAAGAGAGAAATTAAAAAAAATTCTCTCAAAGAGAAGATAAATTTATTTATTTATCCTTTTTAAATTGAATATATTGGAGTGACATTGGTTAATTAGCATAACGTACTTTAAAAATTCAACAAAATATGTGCAAGACCTATACACTGGAAATCATAAAGCATTGCTAAGACAAATTAGAGCTATTTCATGACCATGGATTGGGGGATGCAATAGGGTTAAGATGTCAATTCTCTGCAATGGATCCATAGATTCAATGCAATCCCACCAGAGATACTATCAGCACTTTTAGTAGAAATTGACAAGTAGATTTTTAAAATTTACATGGAAACTCAAAGGACCTAGAAGAGCCAAAACAATTTTTAAATGCCAATAATTTAAATAACTGGGCACAGATGTCTTGACAGTAAAATGTGTGAAAAACAGGCTTGGGGGCTTTCATGAGGAACAATCCTACCATGAACTGATGGCCTACGTGACTGTCAACCACAGTGCTGTCTGAGTGACGTTAACGCAGGAGAGCACACAGGGTGAGAAGGGCAGGCAGCCAGCCACCCGAGTGCAGGCCTGGTAATATTTAGAGCATTGTGTTCAGGCTTGGGCAGCAGAATTTCTGAGAAACAATGGAAAAGCAGAGAATGCCTAGTGATGGGTGAGCAGTTCTTAAAAGTAGGATATACAAAAAGGCATGGAAGAAACTGGGGTTGCTTGGACCCATCCCGTATTATCAGGTGATAGATTTTTGGCTCCATATAAAGAAGGAATTTCCTGTTAGAGTTGTGTAGAATAGCATGTTGCTGGGCGTAGCAGTTTGAAAATTAGCTGGTACGCAATGAGCCCTACTTTGTGGAAAGCACTGTGCTAAGTGCTTTTTTCAAATTGTTTTTTATTGTTGTCAGCTACATGCAAAAAAATGAAACTCAATCACCAACTTCCACCATACACAAAAATAAGCTCAAGATGGATAAAAGACTTAAATATAAGTCATGACACCATAAAAGTCCGAGAGGAGAACATAGGCAGGAAAATATCAGATATTCCACACAGCAATATTTTCACTATGTTAAGTGCTTTTAATGTTTTATCTCATTTAAAGCTTCGAACAACGCTATTGTGAGGATATGATTGTTACCTTCCTTTTAGAGATGGGGAAATAAACATCAAATAAATGAGATTAAGTGACTTAGAAGCTAATGGAATTTGAGCTCAGCTTTAACAACTACTTGGTTGAGGCCAGGAAAATCAGGGGCAGTCACAACTCAAAAGCGCTCTGAAGTCAAAACAACCATCAGATTTAACTAGATTGGATAAACAACTTTCAAATATTGTAATGTGGTAGAAACCCATTTAAAACGAGTGGATCCCAGTATTCATTACAGACAAAAGTGGACTTACTCTGTATTAAAGTGGTAATATACTGTCACACCTCCTTCCCTGGACCCACCCAAAGTGGCTGAACCTCACTCATCTTCAAACATTCTTAGAACTCAGTGCAGCAGAGTTTGAAAACCTTTTGGATGACGTGATTTTTAATGACTGTCGCGTCCACAGGGCATGAGCAGTGGCGCAGTGGGACTCCGGTGTGGGAATGGTGGGGAGCATCCAGAGTGCTCAGAACCCAACGGCCCCCGCGGGGAGGCTGTTTGATTTTCAAACTAAACTTTTAAGTTTTGGGTAATTGTGGATTGATACAAAGTTGTAAAAAATAATATGCAGAGATCCTGTACAGTCAAGAACATTTCCATCACAAAGCGATCTCTCCTGTTACCCTTTTAAAGTCATGTCCACTTCTTTCTGCTTCCACTCTCTCCTTAACCCCTGGTAATCACTAATCTGTCCTCCATTCTTATTATTTTGCATTTCAAGAATTTTACACACACACACACACACACACACACACACAGGATGTTATATAAATGGAATCATACCATATGTAACCTTTTGAGACTGGCTTTTCTCACTTAGCACAGTCCTCTGTAGATTCACACAGGCTGTGATATGTCACCACATTGCTTCTTTAGCCATTTACCCGTTGAAGGCTATCTGGCTGTTATGAATAAAGCTGCTATGAACATTTGTGTAAAGTGTATGTGTGAACATAAGTTTTCATTTCTCTTGGGTAAGTGTCCAGGAGTGTCACTGGCAGCTGTGTCAAATGGTAGTTGCATGCTTAGTGTTTTAAAGAAACTGCCCAGCTGTTATCCAGAGTAGCTGCATCATTTTACATTTCCACCAGAACTGTGAGAAATAAATTTCTCTTGTTGATAAGCCACCCAGCCTGTGGCATTTTTGTTATATGGCAACCTGAACAGACGAAGACAACACTTTTAACTCATTTTCTAATTGGATTTCTTTTACTCTTGAGGTTTTAGAGCTTTTAAATATATTCTAGAAACCAGCCCTTTGTCAGATGCACGGTTTGCATATACTTTCGTCCCCTTAGAGGCTATTTCCCAGATCGGAAATTTTCGATTGTGATGTAGTACAGTTTACCAATTTTTCTTTTATGGATTGTGCTTGTAGTGTCGAATCTCAGAACTCTTCGCCTAGGCCTGGTTCCTGAAGGCTTCTCCTATTCTGCAGGCGGCGTGGAGCTAAAATACATAGAGCATAAAATTGACCACTTAATGACATTCAGTACATGCACAGTGTTTTACAACTATCACTACTGTTTAGTTCCAGAACATTTTCATCCCTGCTTAAGGAAACCCCATGCATATTAGGCAGTCTCTCTACATGCTCCCAGTGCCCTGCAACCACTAATCTGCTCTCTGTTCCTATGGATTTTCTAATTCTGGATATTTCATATAAATAGAGTAATGAAATATGTGGCCTTTTGTATCTGGCTTATTTCACTTGGCATAAGTTTCATTTACATTGTAGAACATATCAGTACTTAATTTCTTGTCATGGCTGAATAATATTCAATTGTGTGGATATAACACATTTTCTTTATTCTTTAATCAATTTATGGACATGTGGTTGTTTGCACCTTTGACTTGTGAATGTGCTGCTGTGAACATTCATATACAAGTATTGTTTGTACATCTGGTTTCAATTCTTTTCATGTGCTTGTATAATTTTTTTAGAGTGATGTCTATTTGAGTCCTTTTCCCATTTTTAAATTGAGTTGTCTCTTTGCTGTTGAGTTGCGAGAGCTCTCTCTCTCTCTCTCTCTCTCTCTATATATATATATATAATGTTTACTAGACTGTTAGACTTATGATTTGCAAATATTTTCTCCCATTCTTTGGGTTGTCTTTTTCACTTTTTAAAAAAAAGATTTTATTTATTTTATTTTTTATTTTTAGACAGAGGGGAAGGGAGGGAGAAAGAAAGGGTGAGAAACATCAATGTGTGGTTACGTTTCACACGCTCCCTACTGGGGACCTGGCCCACAACCCAGGCATGTGCCCTGACTAGGGAATAGAATTGGCGACCCTTTGGTTTTCAGGCCAATGCTCAATCCACTGAGCTATACTCGCTGGGCCCTTTCACTTTCTTGATAGTGTCATGTTCAGATAACTTTCTAGTCCCAAGGTGAAGCCGCTCTGGTCAGGCATGCCACATCGGTAAACCCTAAACTTTAGATAGCTTTCATGTCCCTGTAAATGCTTGGCTTGACCAGAAATGCAATATACCCAGTCAGCCAGTCCCCAGGACCTACCCAGCTCTGGGCTGTATACTTAATTCCTTGTTCCTTTTCACCACAAACAAGGTTAATAATGTCACCCCAACCAATCAGATATTTTCTATTTTTCTCTTCCTTTTTTTACTCTTTATCCTGTAAAAGCTTTTTACCTTCTACCCCATTTTGCTGTTCTCTGGAAGGAGACTGTCTGCTTCATGAGGTATTCAATGAAGTTTGCATCACTTGAACTGTCTTCTTTAATCATTTTAAAACAATTTTGAACTTTGCGAAGTCCAGTGTATCTATTTTTTTCATTTCTTGCTTTTGCTTTTAGTATATCTAAGAAATCATTGCCAAATACAAAGTCATGAAGATTTGCCTCTATGTTTTCTTCTAAGAGTATCATGGTTTTAGTTCTATATGTAATCTTTAGTCCATTTTGAATTAATTTTAATATATGGTGTGACTCAAAGTTCCAACATGACTCATTTGCATGTGGATATGTGACTATTCCAGCACCGTTTGTTGCAGAAACTATTCTTTCCCTATTGAACAGTCTTTGCACCTTTGTTGAAAAAATCAATTGACCATATATGCATGGTTTTATCTTTGGACTCTAAATGTTATTTCCATGTTTATTTATATTCCAGTGCTACACTGTTTTGATTGCTGTTGGTTTGTAGTAAGTTTTGAAAAATGGAAGTGTAAGAACTTGTTCTTTTTCAAGATTCTTTGGGCTATTTGGAGTTCATTATAATCTTGCGTGAATTGTAGGAGTAGCTTTTCTATGTCTACAACAGGGGTCATTGGGATTTTGGTAGAGGCTGCATTGGAACTATAGATCTGCTTTGGAGGATATGGGCATTTTGACAATATTTTTCTTATTTTTCCAACTCATGAACACAAAATGTTTTCCCATTTGTCTCTTTAATTTTTTTCAGTGATGTATTGCAGTTTTTAGTATATAAGTCTTGCACCACCTTGGTTGAATTTATTCCTAGATATTTTATTCTTTTTCATAATATTATAAATGGAATTACTTTCTTAATTTTCTTTTTGGATCATTCATAAAACATATATAGAAATACAACTGATTTTCATATGTTGATCTTGTAGTCTGTGATTTCACTAAATTTATTTATTACCTATAATAATTTTTTGTGGATTCTAAAGGATTTTTTGTATATAGTATTATGTCATTTGTGAATAGAGGTTTGTACTTTTTTCCTTACCAATTGAGATGTCTTTTATTTATTTTTCCTGTTAACTGTTCTGGCTATAATTTCTAGTACAATGTTGAATCAGAGTGGTGAAAGGGGGCATCTTGCCTTGTTCCTGATCTTAAGAGGAATGCTTTCAGCCTTTACTATTGAGTATGATGGTCACTGTGGGTTTGTCCTCAATGACCTTATCATGGTCACTTTCTTCTACTTTGCTGAGTAATTTTATTATGAAGAACAATTGAATTAATCAAATATTTTTACTGCATCGATTGAGAGGGTCATGTGTTTTTTCTCCTTCATTTCATTAATGTCGTATATTCTATTTATTGATTTTCATGTGTTTCATCACCCTTATATTCTGGGAATAAACCTCACTTAGTCATGTTGTATAAATGCTGCTGAATTTAGCCTGCTAGTATTTAGCTGTGGATTATTGTACCTGTTTTCATATGGGGCTCAGTTTTTGTTTCATGTGGTATCTTTGCCTTCGATAAAAGGGTAATTCTGGCCTCACAGAGTAGGTTAAGGAGTGTTTCCCCCTCTTCTGTTTTTTAAAAGAGTTTGAGAAGGATTAGTGTTAATTCTTTAAACATCTTGTATAATTCATCAGCAAAGTTGTCTGGTCCTGTACTTTTTCTTTATTGGGAGGCTTATCACTGATTCAACTTATTTACTCATTACAGTGTATTGAGACTTTTAAAAAATTTCTTCTTGGGTCAGTTTGGTGATATGTTTGTTTCTAGAAATTTGTCTCTTTCACCTACATTGTCTCATTTGTTGGTGGACCATTGTTCATAGTTTTCTTTAGTGCTTCTTTTTATGTTGGTAGTAATATTTCCCTTCTTATTTCTATTTGTGTCTTCTCTCCTTTTTTTTAATTCAGTCTAACTAGAAGTTTGTCAATTTTGTTGATTTTTCTCAAGAAACAAACTTTTGATTCTTTTGATTCTCTGTATTGTTTTGATACACTCTATTTTATTTATTACTGTTCTCATCTTTATTATTTCCTTTTTTCCTTCTGTCTGTACCTTTAGTTTGATCTTTCTTCTAGTTCCTTAAGGTGTAAAGTTAGCTTATTAATCTGAGATTCTTTCTCTTTTTAACATAGATGTTTACAACTGTAAATTTCCCTCTGAGTGCTGTTTTTGCTGCATAAATTTAGTATGTTGCATTTTTATTTTCATTCATCTCTAAGTATTTTCTATTTTTTTGTGATTTTTTTTCTTGGACCCATTAATTATTTGGGAGTGTGTTGTTTAATTGGTTCATGTGCACTAGCAAAGAGCTTTCATTATACTCTTGTTAGGTGGGCTGTTTTATAGATGTCTGTTCTAATTGGTTTACAGTGTTATTGAAGTATTCTATTTGCTTATTGAACTTCCTTCTATTTAGATATTCTATCCATTTATTGAAAGTGTGGCATTAAAGTCTTCAAATTTTATTTTATTTTGTTTTTTATCTTTATGCACCTTTTATTTATTTTATTTTTTATTGTCTATTCTATTACAGTTGTTCCAATTTTTCCCCTTTGCCCCCCTCCACTCTGCTCACCCCTCCTACAGAATATCCCCACTCTGTTGTCCATGACCAGGGGTCATTCATACATGTCCTTTGACTAATCTCTTTCCCTTCCTTCCACCATTCCTACCTTACCACCTCCCCTCTTATAGCTGTCACTCTCTTCCATGTTTCCATGTCTCTGGTTCTATTTTGCTCTTTAGTTTATTTTGTTGATTAGGTTCCAGTTATAAGTGAGATCATACAGTGTTTGTCTTCCACTGACTGAATTATTTCACTTCGCATAATAGTCTCCAGTTCCATCCATGCTGTCCCAAAAGGTAGGAATTCATTCTTTTCTTCTGCTGTGTAGCATTCCATTATGTAAATCCGCCACAGTTTTTTAATCCACTCAATCAGCTGATGGGCACTTAGGCTGTTACCAATGCTTGGCTATTATAATAGCGCTGCTATAAACATAGGGGTGTGTAAGTGCTTTCGAATTGGTGTTTCAGGGTTCTTAGGATATATTCTCAGCAGTGAAATCACTGGGTCACAAGGCAGTTTCATTTTTAATTTTTTGAGGAAACTCTATGCCATTTTCCAAAGTGGCTGCACCAGTCTGCATTCCTATCAACAGTGCACTAGCACTCCCTTTTCTCTACACCCTTGCCAACAATTGCTGTTTGTTGTTTTATTAATGGCAGCCATTCTGACATATGTGAAGTGATATCTCATTGTGGTTTTAATTTGCATTTCTCTGATGGCTAATGATGTTGGGCATTTTTTCATATGTCTATGGGTCATCTGTATGTCCTCCTTGGAGAAGTATCTATTCATATCCTTTGCCTATTTTTTAATTGGATTGTTTGTTTTCCTGGTGTTGAGGTATAGGGGCTCTTTATATATTTTGGAGATCAAACACTTGTCTGAGGTATCATTGGCAAATATATTTTCCCATATGGCTGGTTCCCTTTGCATTTTGCTGATGTTTTCTTTGGCCATGTAGAATCATTTTAATTTGATAGAGTCCCATTTATGTATTTTTTCCTTTATATCCCTTGCCTTAGAGATATATCAGCAAAAATATTGCTACATGGGATATCTGAAATTTTACTGCCTATGTTTTCCATTAGGACATTTATGGTATCATGACTTATAATTAAATCTCTTATCCATTTTGAGTTTACTCTGGTATATGGTATAAGCTGGTGGTCTAGTTTCATTTTTTTTGTATGTACCAGTCCAATTTTACAAACACCATTTATTGAAAAGGCTGTTTTTACTCCATTTATGCTTGTTCCCCCTTTGTCAAATGTTAATGGACTATATAAATGTGGGTTGATTTCTGGGCTTACTGTTATGTTCCAGTGATCTATATGCCTGTTCTTATGCCAGTGTCAGACTATTCTGATTACAGTGTCCTTGAAATATAGTTTAATATCAGGTATTGTGACCCCTCCTACTTTGTTCTTCTTTCTCAGGGTTGTAGAGGCTATTAGGGATCTTTCTTAGTTCCATATAAATTTTTGGAATATTTGTTCTAGGCCTGTTAAATATACCCTTGGCATTTTAATAGGAATTGTGTTGAATCTATGGATTGCTTTGGGTAGCATGGGCATTTTAATGATGCTAATTCTTCCAGTCCATGAACATGGCATCTGCTTCCATTTATTTGTATCTTCCTCAATTTCTTCCTTCAGTGTTCTGTAGTTTTCCAAGTACAGGTCATTTATACCCTTGGTTAAATTTATTCCTATGTACTTTATTTCTCCTGTTGCTATAGTAAGGGTTTTTTTCTTAGTTTATTTTTCTGATAGTTCATTGTTGGTATACAAAAATACCATTGATTTATGAATATTGACTTTGCATCCCACTTTTTTGCCAAATTCACTTATTAGATTGAATACTTTTCTGGTGAAGACTATAGGGTTTTCTATGCACACTAACATGTCATCTGTGAATAACAGTTTTATTTCTCCTTTCCAACTTGTATGCCTTTTATTTCTTTTTCTTGTCTAATTGCTGTAGCTAGAACTTCCAGTTCTATGTTGAATAAGAGTGGTAAAGGTGGACACCCTTGTCTTGTTCCTGATATAAAGGGAAACACTTTTCATTTTTGTTCATTGAGTATAGTGGTGGCAATAGGTTTTTCATAGATGGCCTTTATTGCATTGAGGTAGGCTCCCTCTATTTCCACTTTGCTGAGTGTTTTTTTTTATCATAAATGGATACTATATTCTCAAATGCTTTTTCAGCCTCTATTGATATTATCATGTGATTTTTGTCCTCCATTTTGTTTATGTGGTGTATTACGTTTATTGATTTGCAAATATTGTACCATCCTTGTATCCCTGGGATGAATCATGATACACTTGATCATGGTGTATGACCTTTTTAATGGATTGCTGGATGCAGTTTGCCAGTATTTTGTTGAGGATTCTAGCAGCTATGTTCATCAGAGATATTGGTCTGTAATTTTCTTTCTTTTTGTGTCTTTACCTGGTTTTGGAATTAAGATAATACTGGCCTCATTAAAAGAGTTTTGGAGTCTTCCCTCTTCTTGAATGTTTTGGTGTAGTTTGAAAAGGATAGGAGTTAGTTCTTTCCTAAATGTTTCATAAAATTCTCCTGGGAAGCCATCCAGTCCAGGGTTTTTGAGTGCCAAGAGTTTATTGATTACTGCTTCAATTTCATTAGTTTTTATCAGTCTCTTCAGGCTTTCTGCTTCTTTTGATTCAGTTTTAGAAAATTGCATGTTTTTAGAAATTTATATATTGCATCCAGGTTGTCTGATTTCTTGGCATCTAGTTGTTCATAGTAATTTCTTACAATTCTTTGTACTTTTGTGGTATCAGTTGTTATTCCTCTTTTGTTTCTGATTTTATTTATTTACATCCTCTCTCTTTTTTTTCTTGATGAGACTTGTTAAAGATTTGTCATTAAAAAAAAAATCTTTTCAAAGAACCCACCCTTAGATTCATTGATCCTTTGGACTATTTTTTAGTCTCCACGTCATTTAACTCTGCTTTGATCTTGATTATTTTCCTTATCAAAGGAAAAATCCATCAGGAAGACATAAACATTGTAAACCTATATGCATCCAGCATAGGGGTACCCAAATACATGAGGAAAATATTGGAGAACTTCAAGAAAGAGATAGATAGCAACATACTAATACTAGGGGACTTTAACACCCTACTGTCAACAATAGATAGATCTTCCAAACAAAATATCAACAAGCATATTGTGGAACTGAATGATGCATTAGATCAAATGGACTTAACTGATATATGTAGAACCTGTCATCCCAAGGAAGCAAAATACACATTCTTTTCAAATGCACATGGAATATTTTCAAAGATAGACTACATGATAGGACACAAAACAAGTCTCAACAAATTCAAGAAAATTGAAATCATGACAAGATTTTTTTGGACCACAAGGGCATGTAACCAGAAACCAACCTCAATGAAACAACTATATGTCAAGAAATCTCAAAATCTCAGTGAAACAGATAAATTTCTAGAAAAATATAATCTTCCAAAACTGAATGAAGAAGAAGCAGAAAGCCTGAATAGACAGATGACAGCTGGTGAAACTGAAACAGCAATCAAAAAACTCCAGGCACACACACAAGCCCTGGACCAGATGGTTTCATAGGAGAATTTTACAAAACAATTAAGGAAGAACTAACCCCTGTCCTCAGATTATTCCAAAAAATCCAAGAGGAAGGAAAACTCCCAAGCTCTTTTTATGAAGCCAGCATCATTCTATGCTTCAAAGTAGATAAAGACACAACAAAGAAAGAAAACTACAGGCCAATGTCACTGATGAACATAGACACTAAAATCCTCAACAAAATATTGGCAAACTGAATCCAGCAATACATTAAAAAGATCATCCACCACGATCAAGTGGAATTCATCCCAGGGATGCAAGGATGGTACAATATTCGCAAATCAATAAATATAATACATCGCATAAACAAAAGAAAAGGCAAAAATCACATGATCATAACAATAGATTGGAAAAAAGCATTTGACAAAGTACAGCACACATTTATGATAAAAACACTAAGCAAAGTGGGAGAAAAGGGGGCATACCTCAACATAATAAAGGCCATATATGAAAAACCTACAACCAACATCATACTCAATGGGTTTTCGCACTAAGATGAGGAGCAAGATGAGGATGTCCGCTTTCACCAGGTCTTCAACATAGTATTGGAAGTCCTACCCACAGTGATCAGATAAGGAAAAGAAATAAAAGGCATCCAAATTGGAAAGAAGGAAGTAAAACTGTCATTGTTTGCAGATGACATGATAATGTACATAGAAAACCTTTAGACTCCACCAAAAAACTGCTCAGCTTAATTAGTGAATTTGACAAAAGAGCAGAATACAAAGTCAATATTTATTCAGAAACTGAAGAATTTTTGTACATCAGCAATGAAATATCAGAATCAGAAATCAGGAAAAAAATCCCATTTTCTATAGCAACAAGAAAATAAAGTACCTAGGAATAAACTTAACCAAGGAGGTAAAAAACCTGTACTCAGAAAATTACACAAGACTGAAGAAAGAAATTAAGGAAGACACAAATAAATGGAAGCATATACAGTGTTCATGGATTGGAAGAATTAGCATCATCAAACTGTCCATACTACCTAAAGGAATTTATAGACTGAACACAATCCCTATTAAAATACCAATGACATATTTCACAGATATAGGACAAACATTTCAAAAATTTATACAGAACCATAAATGACCCTAAGTAGCTGCAGCAATTTTGAGAAGGAAGAACAAAGTAGGAGGGGTCACAATACCTGACATCAAACCAGGGGAAGGGTTGTCAAGGAACATGTATGAAGACCCATGGAGATAGCCAAAGGCGAGAAGGATTGAAGGTGGGAAGTGGTGGTAGGGGGGGCAGGGGAAAATGGTGATGGGAAATTGGAGACAACTGTACTTTAACAACAATAAGAAAAAAAGAAAGAAAATGAATAAGAATGAGTTGATGATAACACTTATCCTTGTCCTGGTCCCAATCTTAGGAAGAAAGGCATCCAGCTTTTCATTGTTAAATATAATTTAGCTTTAGGGTTTTTTTGTGTGTGTGTGTGTTTGTGTGTGTGTAGATGCACTTTATCAATTTGAAGATGTTCCCTTCTATTCCTGTTTCTGAGAGTTTTTAAAATCATGAATGGATGCTGAATTTTGTTAAATGCTTCTTCTGCATTCATGGATATAATCATGTAATTTTTTCTTCCCTAGGTTGTTAATATGGTGGATTATATTCATTGATTCCTGAATATTCAACTACATTTGCATTCCTCAAATACAACCCCTTGATTATGGCATACAAATTATTTTATACACTGTTGAATTCTACTTACAAGAAGTTTGTTAAGAAATTTGGCTTCTACACATGAGGGATAGTGGCCTGTGATTTTCTTTATTTTATTATATTTATTTTATTTTGATATCAGAGCAATGCTAGTCTTATGAAGTGAACTCTACTCTTCTTTTAAATTTCCTGGATGAGGTTATATAAAATTGTAGTGACTATTACTCGGTAGAATTCTCCACTGAAACAAATTGGGCTTGGAGATTTTTTTAGGCAGTATTTATTTCTACTTTTTGTGAATTCAATTCCCTTAATAGTTATAGGGATATTCAAATGACCTATTTCAAATTGGATGAGCTGTGGTACTTTGTGTTTTTCAAGGAACTGCTCTATTTCATATCAGTTGTCAATTTGTGTGTGTATAAATTTATTCCATAGTATTTCTAATTTTTGGAAATCTCAAGTGTTTGTATTTATATTCCTTATTTCATTCTTTATATTGGTAATTTGTTACTTTATTTTTTTCTTAGCCTTGCTATAAGTTTGTTTGTTTTTAAGTATATTTTATCGGTTATGCTATTACAGTTGTCCTAATTTTATCCTCCCGTTTATCCCCCTCTCCTCTATAGCCCCCTACCCTCCTGCATTATGCCCCTCCTTAGTTCATGTCCATGGGTTGTACATTCAAGGTCTTTGGCTTCTCCATTTTCTATACTATTCTTAACCTCCTCCTGTCTATTTTATACCTACCAGTTATGCTTCTATCCTCTGTACCTTTTCCCCCATTCTCCCCATACCCCTCCTCACTGATAACCTTCCATATGATCTTCATTTCTGTGATTCTGTTCCTATTCTAGCTGTGTGCTTAGTTTTTGCTTCTGTTTTTTAGTTCAGTTGTTGACAGTTGTGAGTTTGTTGTCATTTTGCTGTTCATAGTTTTTGATCTTTTTCTTAAATAAGTCCTTTTAACATTTCATACAATAAGGGCTTGGTGAAGATCTTTAATCTTGGGTAACTTAATTACCATGTGTTTTGGTGTGTTTCTTCTTGGATACAATTTCTTTGGGACTCTCTGAGCTTCCTGGACTTCCTTTACCAGATTGGAAAGTTTTCCTTTATTATTTGTTCAAATAAGTTTTCAGTGTCTTGCTCTTCCTCTTCTCCTCCTGGAGCCCTTATGATTCAGAGGTTGGAATGTTTAAAGTTGTCCCAGAGGTTCCTAAACCTCTCCTCATTTTAATTTTTTTTGAATTCTTGTTTCTTCACTCTATTCCGGGTGGATGTTAATTTCTGATTTTTGTTCCAAATTGTTGATTTGAGTCCCGGTTTCCTTCCCTTCGCTATTGGTTTCCTGTATATTTTCCTTTGTTTTGCATTGTATACCTTCATTTCTTCCTTCATTTTCTGACTGAACTAAATTCTTTGAGCATCCTGATTTCCAGTGTTTTGAACTCTGCATCAGATAGGTTGTCTATCTCCTCATCACTTTGTTCTTTTTCTGGAGTTTTGACATGTTCTTTCATTTGGGCCATAATTCTTTGTCTCAGCACACCTGTTACGTTGCAACAGGCTAAGTCTTAGCTGTTTGTCAGGGCTGGGCAACCCTCTTCACCGCACTGCGTTGTGGCGCTGTCACTCTGAATGAATGTTGCTTTAACTCCTTGGTTGTCAGACTTCCATGCAGTTTGATTTCCTGACAGTTTTGGTTGTTTTTTGCTTTTAAATTGATTGCTATCTTTCTTTTGGTTGTGCCAGGAAACAAAGCATTTCTACCTATGCCTCCATCTTGGCTGGAACTCAGGTCTGTTGATTTATTGATCTTTTCAATGAACCATCTCTCTTTCTCATTATTTTCTTTACTGTTTTTTCTGTTTTTAGTTTCATTGATTTCTGCTCTTTATTATTTCCTTCCTTCTGTTTGCTTTGGGTTTATTCTAATGCTTTTGTCTAGTGTTTTGAGGTGGGAGTTTAGACTATATATTTGAGATGTTTTCTCTATTCTAATGTAAGCACTTAGTGCTATAAATTTCTCCCTCAGCAATGTTTTAATTATGTTCTATAAATTTTGATATCTTTTATTCATGAGATTTTCTCCTTAACCCATGGATTATTGAGAAGTATGTTGTTTAGTTTCCAAGTATTGGAGATTTTTCTGTTAGAGATATGTTACTAATTTCTATTTTCCATTATGGAAGACATCAATTCTTTTTTATTTGTTGAAGTATGATTTATGGCACAAGATATGTGTAAAATATGCACTTGGAAAGATGTATATTTTTCAGTTTTTTGGGTGAAGTGTTTTATGAATGTTAATTAAATCTTGTTGGTTGTTGGCATTATGTTCTTACATATCCTTGCCAGTTATCTGTCTAGTTATTCTATCAGTTGCTGAGAAAAGACTATTGAATTCTGCAACTAAATTGTGGATTTATCTATTTTTCCTTCCAGTGCTACTCTCTTTTGTTTTAAACATTTTGCAGCTCTTTCGTGTGCTGCATACAAATTTAGATTGCTATATGCTCTTGGTGAATTGATCCTTTTATCATTATATAATGTTTTTATATTGCACCAATAATTCCCTTACACCAACTAGGAGTCTTGCAATTCACATAAGCTTTTGAACTTTTAGGTTTATTTATTTTGCCAAGTTTGGTAAGGTTTAGCCAATACTTTTGAGCACTTTTTCAGCCCTGTTCTCTTTCTTCCCCTTCCAGGGTTACAATGACATGGATGATAGATCATTTGTTAGAGACTCCAAATTCTCTAGAGCTCTGTTCAATTTTTTCAGTCTGTTTTCTCTCTGTGAATGAAATTGGATAATATCTATTCTTTTACTTTCCAGTGTACTGGTTCTTCCTGTGTTTCCTTCATTCTGTTGTTGAGCTCATCCACTGAGTTTTTAATATTTCAGGTATTGTATTTTTTTTGTTCTAAAATTTCCATGGTTTCTTCTTCATATCTTTTATTTCTTTGCTGAGACTTTTTATTTCTTTTCTGAGAGCTTCTAGGTTTTAATTTGTTTAAAGCAAGTTTATAATTGCTCATTGAAGCATATTTGTGATAGCTACTTTAAAATCTTACCAGATTATTGTAATAGCTGTCATCTTTGTGTGACATCTTTTGATTGTCTTTCTCATTTAGTTTGGGATCTTCCTGATTCTTGGTATGATGAATTCTTTTTCATTGAAGTCTATGAGGGAAAAAAATCCCCAAAAAACCCAGGGAACTCACCATCGTGTTGTTCCTTGAGTCTGAAAGTCCCTGGATTATTTACCTTCTTCCATCCACCTTTCAGAATCTTTTTATTTTTATTTTAAAACTATGTACTGGCCAGTATGTTTAGTTGATGCTGACAGGAGGAATAGGGAAAAATACATCTCCTCCATCTCCCCTGGAAGTCCATGTCACTGAAACAGGCTGGGGCAGGGTCTCAGGCTGTGAAGCAGGCAAGAACCAAACAAGAGTTGGCAACAAATCATCCATTTACAGAACTCCTTGCAAGGTTGCATCAGTAGCGAGCCCAGGACAACGCTGCAATTTAGGAATCCAAATGAAGAGCAGGAATAAAGCCAAATTTTATAGTACCAACCTGGCAAAACCTTTGAAGTCTGTGGTTAGATTTATTATGTTCTTTTGGCCTTTTTTATTGCTTTGTTTTTCTTTCCAGATTATGTCTGTCATTGATTGAGCCCGATGCCCTGTTCAATTCAGGAGTCAGATTTTCATGAACTCTGAACCAGGAGAGGGAGAAACTTCGGCGGGAGGCTGCTGAGGGTGGGCCTCATTGCTGTTAAGCATCTCGTTCTTAGGGACATGTGCTTTACTTATTGCTTAAGTCCCCTCTTCTCCATCTGTGGTTTAGTAGAGACCATAAAATACCAGGCGATTTCTCCAGGGAATCAGGCAGCAGAGCGGTGTGTCTCAGAGTCACCCAGGCACCCAGGCAGGCTGCCTTAGAGTCCTTATTTTCATTCCCTTTCTAGAAAGTCACTAGTTGTGGCATTTCCCCCTTTTTCTTTCTTTCTATCTGTTGCCATAGTCTCATGATCCAAAGTGGGCAATAAAGCAGCTTCCTGATGGACCACTTGGATTTAAATGTACTTGTTTTTGATGACCGCTTTCATCATGCCGTTCCCTGCTCCAAAACTTTTATTTGCTATTAGTTTCTCTTTTTCCAGGCCTTACAAATCTGGCCCCATTTTATCTACCTTTTGCCGCCCCTCGAATATGCCCGAGTCCTCCTCACCTTCGTGTCTCTGCATATCTTTCTTTAGTCTGAAAACTCATTAAGGAATGAGAGTAATAGCTCTCATTCGAACAGCGCTCTACCTGTTTGTGTAGTACATATAACTATTATATCATTTAATCTTTCCAACAACTTGAGAAGTTCAGTAAGTGGTGATGTTGTTCTTATTTAATGGGAAAACTGAGACTGGGAATTTGAGCTTGTGAGCTTCAAAATGACCAAACCCTGGTTTCTATCTCAGGTCAGAAATCAGAATCTCTGCAAGTGAAACCCAAATATTGGGACGTGTCTTAGAGGCTTCCCAGGTGACAGTAAGGTGCAGGCGGCATCGGAAATCAGTAGGTGAAATGCTTTGCCTCGGCTCACTGAACTAGTGAGCAATGGAATTCACTGACAACATGCTTAAAAAATGTTCTTCACCACCGAAGTTTTTGAAAGAATGGTCTATATACCAACATTTCTCAAAGTGTGATCTCCAGACCAGAGCATTGTCATCAGTTCAGTATCGTTATAAAAGCAGGTTCTTGGGCCCTGCCCACACCCACTAAATCAGAAGTCCTGGGGGTAGGCCCAGCAACTTGCAAACAATCTCTCCAGGTGATTCTGATGCAACCTCCTGTTTAGGGAGCACTCCATACCCGCAATATACTCACCTTCATTCTTATAATATGTTTCTTCTCTGATACTCTAGTGTTGTGTTACCCTGTGATGAGCAGCTTATGAGAATCTCCGAGACTCTTTCAAAAATTCCGATGCCCACTTCTTAGATCAGACCAATTAAAACAGGGTCTCTGGAGATGGTCTTGAGGCATTGATCCTTTTTAAACTCCCAGTAGATGACAAAGTGTGGCCAAGTTTGGGGATGACGGTTTCACTGAAACTGCTCCCTCAAAAGTCACCAGTGCTCTCCTAACCACAAAGTCAATTACTTTTTCTCAAGAGCTCCCCGAAGCCCTCTGCAGCATTGTAAAGGATATCTTACTTGGCTTGAAATTCTCGTTCAGGATGCTGCTTGATCCAGATACTGGCTCTTATGTTCCTACTTCTTCCCCTTTCACCTCAAGGCTGTGTTCTGAAGCTCCCTCTACTTTATTCCTTTGGATTTGGCCCCCACACCTTGGACCCTGATCTCTAATGAAAGTTACTACCACTTTTGCTATCATCCTGATGTCAGCAGTTTAGACTTGATTCAAATCGACTCATGTCTCATTTAAGTGCACCTGTGTCTTTAGGGGCACACCATTCTCACGGTCAATAAGACTCAAAACCTCAGAGCCATGTCCTGACTCATTGCCAACATTTCTCAATTTACCAAGTCACACAGACCCTCTTTTACAATGTCTTGCAAATCTTCTAGGCACTGTGCAAAGTGCTGACATTTCCAAGATAAATAAGACTTCGTCTGTGCCAATGAGGATTCATAGTCTGGCCACTGAGATCTGTCGCTTCAATTTAAAACACAGCCTGTCTTTTTAAAATTCTCTTCGCTTCTCTTGCAGTTTGGTCTTATGACTTCTCAGCAGGTGAATTGCCAAGATGCCGCCTGGACTTTCTAATTTGTCTTTTTCTTTACTCAAGTCAATTCCATGGGTTGTTATTAGATGATTTTTTTTTTTCAAAATCTTTGCTCCTATCACTTTCCGCCTTGCTTTTGAATCCTGGCATCCCAAAGTATCCACAGACTGGCCCACAGCACCAGTCCAGCCCAGAGTCCACACCACTCTTATATGGCAGCTTATGGGCTGAACGACACTTAACCCTGTCTCCTGACCCCTTGGTGCCTCTGTTTTGGCCCTTCCTTTCACCTGGAATATCCTTGAGACAATATGATGCCATTATCTCAAGTCTAACCAACCTTCCAAAGCTTAGTCCTAGAGCAGCTCTGTAGCCTCCTCTGGTCCCCCACGGTGGGTATACTTTCTCCTGTGATTCATGTAAGTACCTGGCCACTCCAATCCCTTCTCTCATTTGGCTTCAGAATAGCACCGCGTGCTTTTCTCCTCTCATGTTATCCCTGTCCATGAGTACCTGAACACGAGGGCCATGTCCTTCTTTTGCCTTGCAAAGGTCTTGCATTGGGCAGGTTCACTGCCTCCAGAATCCACCAAGATAGCGAGCTAGTGTGAATTCTTGATTTGCAGAGGCTGGAAAGCCAAAGTCCACTGTTCAGATTTCCTGCTATATTAATCCTGTCTTTTATTTTAAACATTCTGATGCTTTGACCTGTAGGGCCCCTGCTGACCTTGGAGGGACTGCCCCTCCCAGGGCTAGCCAGTTCCTAGAGAGAGTAAACAATTCACCTGTCATTGTGACTTTTCAAATGCACACCAACTAATCCAGGGCCCAAACCCTAATCACCTCCTTTATTGGACTCACATTCTGGGCCACTATCCACCTGCTCTAATCACCAAGCCCCACAACCTTCTGACATTATTCAAGCTAGTCAATGCTCAGCCTGCACACGCAGCTTTGGTTGTTCCTTTCAAAGGAAACCACAGTAAAGGCTCTTGCTCACCGCTCCGCTCTCCTTTTGCCTAAACCAGCCTCGGTGTTTCTTCCTGTGGCCCTTGGGAGCTGATAGTCATTTTCTAATCTGTTAGCCTTCTTATCACACAATTTTCTACTAATACTCTATATTTTAAAGCACCTGTTGATAGAGTTCTGGAAAAGAGTGAGGATTCCCCGCGCAGTGAGACCTGGAAGGTGCGGCGGAAGCAGGCCCTGTCTTTCCAGTGTCTCGGCTCATCACTGCGGGGGATACTGGGCTTTTCTGCAGCAGCGCTGATGTCCAGTCCTAGGCTTGTGGGCTTGGCAGCTGGTCACTGCGATGAAAGCACTGGGCCCTTGATCCCTGGGGTGCAGCTATGGTGTGCGCTCTTAAATGCAACAAACCCAATGGCAACTCCTGACTCCCCATATTCCTGCCAGGGACAGAGGTGGTGACAACCTGGCCTTCTTGTTCCAGGAGTCATTCCTGGAGGTTCTTCTGAGAGCTTGCTGCTGCCATCCTTCCAGCAAAGCAACTAATCCCCTTCATGAAATCTCTTTCCTGCAACTGAGTCCTGGTTTCTATATAACTCGATACATTTTTGTTCACTTGAATATGATAAGAGAAGTTAAATTTCACAGAGAAACCTTTATACAGATATTACTGTCAGCAGTAAGAGGCCAGTTGCTAATCAAGAACATATATTATACACAATATACAAAGGCAACAAAGAGGTTTGCATTTTGAACAATAACATTGTGTTGCAACCTTTCAAGGCCAGACAGGTTCACGGGATTCATGCAGGCAGAAGAAAAGTCATGGAACCGTGGGGATGCTTGACATGCCTTTATTCAAGGGTGGGCGGTCCACACATGCTACAAGCTGCATGCCCCCGTGTGTCACACTGCATGTCACCTGTCCCCTCTCTTGTGACATTTAGTAAGGAGGCCCTACCCCCTTATATACGAAAAAGAATCAGGGCTGGCAGAGAGCCAAAATAGATTGTAAAACATAGTGAGTTCCTGCGTATATGAACCCACTCAAGGCTGTGAGAGTACTTATCAGGCCCAGTCTGAAGGCTATGAGAACACCACTTATATTAGTTCCTCAGACATCCGGGTGAGGAAACCAGACTTCCTCCATTTACCCCACAGACGTATAACTGGGTCCTGAACTCAAGAGGTCAAAATGTAATCTTAGCTGATGTTGGGGTTGTTCTCTGCATAGAACCTGTCTAAGTGTATCCTCAGCGAAAATAGGGGCACAGGCTGCACCAACAGGGATGACTTATTCAGTACCATCCGGGAGATAGTGGCTTCTCCAGTGGCCCAGGCGTGAGACCACCATCTTTCTGTCTGCATACGTAGATTATGGTCCACTCTAATTTCAGGGAGTGCTGGCTGCTGGTTTATCCTCACGCCCAACCAGTCCCATGCCGGAAGGATGAGAAATTCTGCTATAAGCCATGGAAAAACTATTGAGTCCTACTGTAGACCAATGATTTTTAAACTTTGTCATCTCATGGCACACAAAAACTAATTACTAAAATTCAGTGGCACACCAAAAGTATATTTTTTGCTGATCTAAAAACTAGGTATAATTTTGATTCATTCACATATGATAGCTATTGTTGTGTTAGCTTTTGTCCTTATTTTATTTGACAGTCTAAGGGAAAAGAGGCTAGTGTCCCTGACTAAATAGTCAGGTATTGCATATTTTAAAAATTCTTGCAGCATACCAGTTGAAAATTGCTGCTGTAGGCTAAAGAAGAAAGTTTGTCGGTCTGGCATCATGGATGTCTGAGTGCTGGACACTTGGCTTTCTAAACTGGTGAACAGGCATTTTACTTACATGCTACTCTCTGTGGAACTGGGAATCCAAAAGGCTGATTGGTGTTCAATGTTTTAGTAAAATCATGGTTTCGGAACAAAAAAATTGGGGAGTGGATATTGGAATATGGTACCTGAGAGAGGGGTGCCTGTGAGAGGCCCCTCTGCCGAGACGAGCATGACTTGAAGCGGAGACATGTATGATCCGTCTTCACATCGTATCCAGGTTACCGTTTGCCAAGCATATTAAAATCCAGTTGACAGTCAAGTGAAACTAACGCAAGCCTTGAGCTCTAAAAGACATGTTGTGCATATTCAAGCTTCAAAGGGGTATTTAATAAGCATATGATTAATGTCTGGTGCAGATTTACTCAAATTAAGTTTTATTTTGAAGTGAAAACATGACACAGATGGAACCAAATCAAATGATTAAGCACAGAGTTTCTGTATCCCCACGATATAACCGGACAATAAATCATTGAGTAGAATATTTATATTTTTAAATGTTAGTAATTTTTTGATATATAATCTATTAACTCAGTTTAAATCAACTAACAATTATTAAGAAAATGTTGTGTGCAAGACTGATCTAAGCGCTTTTATCTAGGAGTGTGTTCATGTGCACGTATGTGTGTGGCAGGAAATAAAAAAACACGTGAAAGATAGCACCTGCCTTCAAAAAGTTTATAGTATAGAAAGAGGATTGTGGCTTTAATATAAGGCAAATGCGATGAACACTATAAGAAAAATGTTAAATGTTTCATGTGAGTGTCAGGAATGACGCACAGCTTTGTTTTGGAGAAACTGGGCAAAGCACTGAAGAGGAAATGACAACATTTGAGGCCTGTAGCATTTATTGCCGCAGGACTTTTCCTAAATCCTCAGCTCACTGTTACCTGGCTTCCTGTCGCACTCCTCCCAAGTGAACGGGCTCTTGATTGCTTTAGAAATGACATCCTTGTTGCTAAACCAACAGACAACTTGTTGGTCCTCATTTACACCGACTTCACAGTGTTGTCATTCTTCGCTACTCCTACTGTCTCTGAGGATGATCCATTTTCAGCTTTGACTCTAATCCCAGCAGGATGAGACCTTTCCCACCCACTCAAGAAGGAGGGAACCCCTGTGTTCAGGTTAAAGAGCCACTGTTGCAGCCTTGTGCAGCCACTCTCGGGATCAGCTAGCAAAGATGCAACGATTACAAATGGCACCTTGAAAAAAATGCATAAACTAGAAATGGGCATTCCAGAGAAGAGCAGCCCAGACTGGCTGAGCTGTGGCACCCTGGAACCCCCAGAGAAGGACCCAGACCGGGCCAGCACAGCAACAGACGGAAGATCGTCTCCAGTTCATGGTGAGGAGGAAGCATACAGCGGCCTCAGCGTCTACCTGCATCTTTATGAGAGCGCCTTTCATGCGGGCCAGGCCTTGGAAACATGACCGTTCTTCTTTATCATTTTCCCTTTCTCCCACTTCACAAAACACAGGAATGATTTGAAATCTCAGTGTTGGTGGAGCTCTTTTTATCAAAGTTTCATAAACCCATGTGGAGGTTTCTGAATTTCTTGTCTTAAATATAGTTGTTAAGCGTGAAAATAACATTAGAAACCATACTTTGGTCAATATTTTGATGTGCTGAATTCAGATACATATTGCACAGCAAGGCAATGTAAGCGTGCCTCTCTTTATTTCGTGACCTCCTCTTTCACGCCCCGACTGCTGGTGAGCAGTGCATGCCTCTGAGAGCAAGGCTTGGGGAGTGTCATAAAAGGAGTGTGAGCAGCGACACCACAGCATCTTGTCCATCCAGATACAAGCTAAAGCAAAGGTCCAGGCTGAATTTGAAGTATCCATGGAATCCAATATGAAAGATTTGTGAAAACCATGCTGGGAAGACTCCTCCCCTCCCAAACACACCCTCTGCATTTTCCCCCACACTGAGGAATGAGACAGAGCCCCATAATCAGTTCATTTCTTGGACTGTGTCTCAGTTCCCAATCCGGTGTGGTTTCAAGAAAGAGGAGGCAAAAGGATTCATATTACTTCTGGTAGACAAACGTTATAAGTTTACAAAAAAGGCATATATAGCAGAGATACATGACTTTTATATTTTCACATTTTATTCAGACTCATAAGAATAAAACATTTTCACTGGTTTGCTAGATTATTGGAGACTGTCAGTACATTGAACTTAATAAAGATTACTAAATATTTTGTGAGCTTCATACCTACTAGCAACACAACAGCATGTCTTCTTTTTGTTGTTTATTTCCACAAAGAAGATTACCTTATACTCTTAAGAACAGAGTGTCTTAAGCACGAATAGAAACAAAATATCTTCCACATACGGTCAGTACTCTGAACTTCAGAAAACCAGTTTAATTATAGCTAATTCTTGATGTAGTTAGGGCACATTGTTGTGATTCTGTCAAATTCATTATTTTAATTTTAACCATTTAAAATTTTAACTATTAAGTTATTTATATCTAATAACTCCTAAGTATTTCCTCTACATTAGTTATGCCTCTTTAAGGCAGATGTGCACACAAAGAACATGGAAATTCAGTATAAAGCTGTATGCTTTAGTTCATAAGTAATAGGGAAATCCTAAAATATGCACTATTTAATTTTATACGTTTTATTTTCACTGCAGTTTAATGTTAACGCCACAAACTAGGTGTTTCTAAGTTAAAGAAAAGTATAATGAGCAGCCATTTTATAAGTTTGGGAAAGGCATGGTTTTTGAAGTGCTTTCCCCACGCCAAGAAAGAATATGATTTGGTAACAAATCATTTTGAAAGTTCAAGAGATTTTCAGATCTTTGCTTTCAACACAACTGAAATAGGACCTAAGTGAATTGTGAGCCAATAGACCATTTAAAATATTTTTTAAGTCACTATATACTTTTTTGAAGGGACATATAAATCAGAAGCACTTCAAAGAATTCAGTGATGGTGCTATAAGAAACTCCTTCCTTTCCTATACACTTATTATGTGGACAATTATTCCTTAACACTTAGACCACATAAATGAAAAATAGGCATATAATTAATGCTTACCCTGTCTCATGCTAGCAATCAATAAACTTTGTGAGTAGATACATGAAAAAACTCACCTAGCCCTACTGAAATAATAAAAATTTAATTGTTTATGTTAATTATTAAAATCTATAAAACATTGATGTGAATACCTCAATCCAGGAGAAGTTGCTTTTCATATTTAGAAAACAAGAGTACCAAGAACTTAGAAAGAACTCTATCTGTCTATCATCTATCTTTAGCTATCTTTCAGAAAGGTATCAATAGGAGACTTTAAGCATAAGAATATATTTAAGTTGGGTAAAATTCAGTGGAAGAAAACACTGTAAATATGAATTTGAGAGGAAAAAAGAATGATATAATTTTTTTGTTAAATAATAGGGCCCTTTTTCCAAAATTCCTTTAATATGTGAGCAAAGAAGTGTGTGATTCTGACGTCTCACTACATTCTTTTGCTCCTTCAATAAAATCTGGACCAAGGAAATAATTTAGGGATTGTTTTAATATTCATACGCAGACTCTGGACTTCACAGACCTTTCCCGATTTTTAAAGCTACAATTCTTATTCCTAGCCTTCCAAGGAGTATTATTTTTTTAAAGAAAGATTCTCTATTAATAAATTGTACTTCTGTGTGGATATACTATGTGTTACAGTTTTCCTGAGTTATCTCATGCTACGTTTCCAACACATAACATTCATACCAACTTCATGGAGTTCGCGAGACAAGTCTTATTTTTATCTGTTTTATATTAAGAGTAATGAGACTAGATATGACTATATTCTTAGTTATGGAAATTCTTAACTGTATTCTCAACTCTGACTTACAGTTTAATTTACAGGATTAATTTTCAGCTTTGTAATATGCTCAAAAATGGTACAAATTCAAGAATATAATTTTATCAGAAAAAGTAACCTGAAGTTGGGGTAACTGCAAGTCTGAAAACAGAGGAGTAGAATCTGTGGAAAGAAAGGCAAAGAGAAGTCAGTTCCTGTCTCTTAACGTTGCTCCAGGTTGACGCCCGTAGGACGTTGCACTGCGGGTAGCGCTAAGCTCTCCTCCTGCCCTCCAGTGACCATGTCCCTGTCCCCGGTGCTCCTCCAGGTGCCATAGGGTGCAGGGAGGTTTTCAGGCTCTGTGAGCTCAACACGAACCTTGCTGCTTTGACATATCTGTGGCACAGTATTTTTCTGTTCTTCTGCAGCTTTGCAAACTAGAGGTGGGTTTAAGTTTCTCTGCTCTGAGGAGTCAGCTTTTTCAAAATAATAGGCAGTAGGTAGCTTGTCTAAGTTTAAAAATAAAAATTAAACTGTATACTTAAAATGATGAAGAGGATAACTTTTATGTTATATGCATTATCACAATTATAAAAAATAGCTAGTAGTCCCTTCTTGTGTCATATGGTTAATTCCAAGTTGCTTGTGTCAGGATATAGAAACTCAACATAAATTGCTGAAAGCCGGAGAAGCCCAGCCAAACTGGGTCCCCTGGCCTATTTTTGAGATTATATTAATAGCTCCTTCCCACTAGGAAAAAGCCTGTGGCCCTGATCTGGAAGCCCAGCAGCCGTAAGGGGCCCTCGAGAGTGGACGGTCCATAGCATAAGAATTGAGCATGCCTCAGAGGGCGCTTGGCCATAATATAATTTCAAAAGCTCCAATGGAGATGTGTCAATTGAGATTGAGCCAGCACAATTGAGACTGTGCTGGCTGCTGTAACAAGATACCACAGATTGGGCAACTTATAAAAAACAGGCATTTATTGCTCACAGTTCTGGAGACTGGAAGTCCAAACCAGGGGGCCGTTACGGTCGTGCAAGGGCCCTTTTCCGGCCTGCAGGCTGCTGGCCTCTCGCCGTGTCCGCACTCGACGGAGGGGAGAGAGACCTCTGAGGCCTCTTTCACGAGAACACTAATCCCATTCACAAGGGCTCCACTCTCGTGGCCTAATAACCACCCAAGTCTCCACCTCCTAATACCATCACATTTGAGGGTTAGGAGGGTTGAATTTGGAGGGACACAAACATTTAGACAATAGCAAGATGGCAGCCCAGAGTGGGGCCTTCAGAAACACACTGACCTGAGGCCGAGTCTCAGCAGAGAGACCTCAACAGAGAGAGGCTGTGTGGCCCGGGCAGGTTATCTGACTTTGTTGGATGTTCGTTTTGTCTCCAGTACCTTGGATTATAGCAACAGTATGACCTTAGAGAGTGATTGTCAGAATCCCTGGGCTCACTGCCATGAAAGGGGGACTGTTAGTATGGTCTCAGTACTAGTACCCTTGTGACTGTCCACTGGTGTTTTTCAGCTTCAAGTATGGAAATCAACCAATTGCAATGTAGATTAAGATTCAGGTACAAGTGCCGTGGGAAAATAAAGGTCCGGAAGGAGGAAAATTATAATAAAGATAATGTTGTAGGAAATTCATTCACTCACTCACTCATTAACACCTTTATTGGATATTTGCTACATGACAGACTTAGATAGATAATTGAATCTCAGTCTGAAGCTGGAACTCTGTTATTAATGATGCTGAAAGACGAAGGGGTAGGGTACCTGTCTGAATTTGAATAAGATATATTTGGTGTACCCCGGTGAACATCTTGTGGATATAACATGCATTAGCCAGTTATTTTTTGACTGAAAGTTCCCTGCCGTGTCCTTAAACGTTCCTTGGGTAAAGCATTTGACATTATCAGGACCCACCTATCTTTTGTGCAACAAGAATCTTTGATTTATATTTGGGTTGCTGATTGTTTAGCTCAGGATGGGACAGGGAGGGAACAAAGGTCTGTACCAATTAGACCACTCTGATATCACAAACTCAGGGTACAAATTCTGTTCCTACTGAGGAAAGCAAGTTGGATTCCGGCCAAATCAGTAAATTTAAGCTTTTCTGTGTCTGTTTGAGGCTACCTCTTCTGCTTTGCCCTGGCATTGATTTTGTTCTTGGTCATCTTTTGTATCTGCGCTGGCACCTGTTGAGATGAGCCTGCACGCTGCCTGCTGCTGCCCAGCATCTCGCATAGCCACTCTGTGCTCCCTTTGTCCTGATGAAGGCCGCCGTGGCCCGCTAGCCCTTGCTAAGTCACAGTGGTGAAGACTCATTTTTGATGCGCATTTTTTTCTTCATTGCTTGGCACATAGCATGCTTCGCAAATTATGTGAATTATTTGTTGAATAAATGAACTGTCCCTCTGTGGGGTAAAAGAGGGGTTTTACAGAAGCTTGGGTGCTTTCCCCGTTGCTCTGGGGCTGTGGGTGTGAGGATATGGACCTTGTGGCCTCAACAGTGTCTCAGTTCCCCCCTCTTCTCTGATTCTTATTTCCCGGCTTGCAAAGTCTTTGCCAAGCCTGCCTCTGCATCTGTGCTGGCTACATCTGTTGTTTATCTGTCACATCCGCTTGCAGTAAATTGTCCCATTTAGAACTTGTGGATCTAAATCAAGTCTTCTAAATGTTTTTGGGGTTTCATAGTCCCCTTTAAGAATGTCATGAATTTCATAGCTCCTCTTCCTAGGAAAATGCGAAGAAAATAAACACAGTCATGATTTTATGTACAATTTTGAGGGTTTTGTGGACTCTTTGAAGCTGATAATTTCATGTTTTTTAAGTCTGCTGGTCTTGATAATGCATCAGGCAGAAGTAGTATTACCCAAATTTCAAGAACACAAAAAGATCTTTATAATAGAATGAATGTACTGACAACTACTGTACATTTGGATCATGGAGTATTAGAAGAGAAAGTAACAGGAAAGATTTCTAGCACCTTTATTTCAATGACAAAGAAACCAAAAACAATAGACAGCTGCCCCAGGTCCCTCAGCTGCTGGCGAAGGATAAAGATATTTGAAAATTTGAGCTCTTGTCACTTGTCACATATGTTAATGAATGCTGTTCAGTTTGTACAGCTCTCTTTAGGCAGGAACAGCCTGGCTTTAGGTTGGACGGGCGGAGCTTGGCTGTCACAAACTAGGTCGCCTGGACTTGTTACTTGCTTAATCAGTACATAAATTTTCTGAGAGAAGACCAGAAACTAACTAGATAACTAGCTTCTTCCTTCCTTCCTTTCTCTTTCTTTCTCTTTTCTTCTCTCACCTTTCCTGCTCACTTGTTTAGTTTTCTTGATTTCTTTCTTTCTTTGCTTCCCTTCCCCCCTTTCTTTTTTTCATTTCAGTTCTTTATAAGATTAAAAGTAATTCCCGTTTGCATAATTTCTCACTGTTGTATGTTGTTGTCTAGGAGTACTCACTGAGACAGTTTGGGGTGAAATAAATTTTTTATGGATTAGCAGCTATGAAAACAAGAAGGAGGCAGGTGGGCAGAGAAAGGTGAGCTACGGTGCAGTCCCCACATAGCCCTGCCCTCCCTGCCGAGGAGTCTGGAGCAAGCATTGCCGCAGGCCTCGCCCAGTCTGTCCTGGGGAGGGCCGGGATGCTGTGGCGCTCTGCAGCTGAGCCGGGCCATAAAGGAAAGAGAGGGCCGTCTGCTGTCTGCTTACCACGCTCCCTGAAGCTCAGTTGCATGCTGTCCCGGAAGGAGAGCCGGGCCTTTCATTTTGGCTCTGCCATAGGCCACTCACATTTGTTTTGTCATGTATGTATAGGGAGCAAAATTCTCCTGGGTCGGTTTTGCTGAGGGGACACTGCTGACCCTGCAGTTAGCCTTGGAGCGTAATGATATTCATTGCCTTCTCTTCCATTGCCAGTCTTCGGTGCTCCTTACTCCCAGGGGCCATATCTGCTGGTTACATGACCCAGACCCTCGTGCCTGGGTGACTGAGGCCCTTCTCAGTTTGGGGGTGTTCCTTCTGTCCATTTACACTCACAGCAAGGCAAGAGACATTGGAATATCTCTGCAAGAGAGCTTGGCTCCCACCAGGCCTGGGATCAGCTGCTGTTCCCAGTAGACAGCAAACATATCCAACAGCTGATGGTTCACCTTGCCTGCCATTGAGAATAATGTGATGCATTGTGGGAGTGGGGAGAGGGGATGTAAAGGGTTTGGTGTCTGAATGTCTGGAGAATCCAGGGACAAGACAAGGCCCATAGACCATCAGCATCAGAATCAATGGCTTCTCTTGACCGCCATGCCCACCTCCTTTGCCTTGCCTGGTTGGCTTTCTAATTCATCTGAGAATCACAGGGTCTAGGCATGTCGTTCCCTGCTTAGACTCTCCAGTGCATCCTACTCCACTGGGGCTGCCCCACAACTCACCTGGCTGGATATCGGTCTCCTTTCTCAGCCCAGCCCCCAGAGTCTTTTTCCAGGCGTCTGTCACTTCTCTCCTGGTGACAACTGCTTATTAGCCTCTTCTCAGTATTAGATTTCTCAACCCCGACTGATTTCCTCTAAGAGGCCTTCCTAGATCCCAGTCTAATCAGTAGTCTCTCATTATTCTTGTTCACAGCAATCTCTACTTTCCTTCAGTAACTTGATGACAATTTATAATTATGTTCACATTGTGGGCCTTTGGCTTGTCTCTCTCCAAAGCTATGACCTCCTTGAAAGCAGAGGATGTCTGACTCACTGCCTTTCACCCAGCCCCAGGTAAACTATAGATGCTTAGTTTGTGTGTGAATGATTTATGCAGGGAGAGGAATAATGCGCAGGGGAAAAAAACTTATCAAGGAATGGATGATCATATTGGTCAAAATTATTGATCTCTGTTGGGTTGGATAATAGGTGTAATGAGAATGAATGACTCTTGTAATAAGAGAAAAAGCCTTTAAATAAAACAAAAGCCAAGGGAGATCAAGATGGCAGAGGAGTGAATGAAAGTCACACTGACCTTCTCCCAGGACCAATCTGTAATTACAAATAAATTGTGGAGAAATCACCCAGAACAAACAACTGAACACAGTGAGAGAGAAGACTTATAACCTTGGACAGAAAGAAGAATCAGTTTCAGCACAACCTGACTGTTAAGGAGAATGGCAGAGACCTGAGAAGGCTGGCTGGGCTCCCTCAGGTGGCAGTGCCAGAGGGATATTTAAGCGGCCAGTTGGATCCCCCTGACAGGAGCAAGGACTAAACTGTAAGCGGGGATCCCCAGCCTACAGCACCAGAGCCCAAAAAGTTCACAGATAACAGCCAGCTGTGAAAAGCGACGGGGTTGCTCTCTGCCAGAGACTGGCAGCTAGAGACTGAAAGAGCCATTTAAAAGGCCAAGGCATAAATTTTCATCTGTAGCCACTTACCCTGGGCTCTGGCAAAGGCGGGGGCAAAATGGGCTAGAGATGCCTGAGGAAAGACTGGGGACAGAGGCTTTGGGGAGAAATTGAGAGAGTAGCTGCAGGGATCCCGGTGCTGAGTCATCCCCGACATGGCAGCAGCCATCTTGCTCAGGCAGACCACTCCCCTGAGCAGAGGCAGCCTGAGGGGAAACACCAGCCCCAACCCCAGGAGGGATTCTGCCCTGTCTTATGGTGCTTAACCCATACTGCTGAGCTCAGAGTGACTAGGTGAACAACTGAAGAGACAGCCACAGACAGCAGATCCTGGGAAGTCTCGAACGTGCTGCCTAAGGTCAGATGGGGTCAACATCTGACATCATGTGAGGTGGATCCAGAAAGAAAAAAACAGCAGTAAATACTAGAGGCTACCTAGACGAAACCACTGTGGTCTTCTCCATGATTTGTGATATTTTCTTTAAGACATAGCTTTGTAACATTCATTTCTTATCTATCAAGTTGCATATTAAGTCACTAGGTTTTGTACTATAGTTTATTTCTTGCCTTTCTTATAATAGTCTTATTCTCTTTATACCTTTATTAACACGGGTTCATTTGCTATTGATAGTGGGATTGCAGGGGGGAAGCTATTTTTGCTCTTGTGGGTTTGTTACCTAGGCTTTGTGGTTTTGCTCCAGCAGCCAAATAATGGGAAGATAAAGAAACAACCCTCAATTGAAAGGAAAGGAGGAATCCTCAGAAAGACAACTAAATGAAATAGAGGCAAGTAAACTATTGAGTTCGAAATAATGGCTATAATGAAGCTCAAAGAACTCAGTGAGCTCAGTGAGAATTACAAGAAACTATAGGGAAACTACAAGGAACTTACTGAAAATTATATCAGCATGAAAAAGGACATAGAAACTATCAACAAAAACCCATAGGAAATGAAGAATACAATTTCTGAATTGAAGAACACAGTGGAAGGAATCCAAAACAGGCTAGATGAAGCAGAGGATCAAATCAGTGAGCTGGAAGACCCACTGATGGTAGGAAAAAATCCCCCAAAAGAGCAAGAAAATGAAAAAAGCTTCAAAAAGAACAAAGAAGGGTTAAAGAAAATGCAGAACAACATTAACCACAATAATATCCATATAATAGGAATACCAGAAGGAAAAGAGGCGGATCAAGGGATAGAAAACCTATTTGAAAAAGTAATGATGGAAAACTTCCCTAATTTGAGGAGAGAAAAAGTCACATACATCCAGGAAGCACAGAGGGTCCCAATCAAGAGGAACCCAAAGAGACCCACTCCAAGACACATCATAATTGAAATGGCAGGTATCAAGGACAAAGAGAGAATCTTAAAGGCAGCAAGGGAGAAACAGGATGTGGCATACAAGGGAGCCCTGATAAGGCTAGCAGCTGACTTCTCCACAGAAACACTACAAACAAGAAGGGAATGGCAAGAAATATTCTGAGTAATGAAAGACAAAGGCCTGCAACCAAGCCTACTCTATGCAGCAAGACTCTCAATTAAAATGGAAGGTGAAATAAAGAGTTTCCCAGGCAAAAGATGGCTAAAAGGATACACCTCCACCAAATCAGCATTGCAAGATATGCTGAAGGGACTATTTTAAGAAGAGGAAGAAAAAGAGTGAAAGAGAGAGGAACACAAGTCTAAAGGGAAAAAAAGAATAAGTACCTATGAATAATAACTTTCAATGTAAATGGATTAAATGCTCCAATTAAAATGCATAGAGTAGCTGAATGTATAAGAAACATGACCTGCACATATGCTGCCTACAAGAGACCCACCTCAGTACAAAAGCCCTACACAGACTGAAGTGTTGGAAAACAATTTTCCAAGCAAATGAAAGCCAGGGTAGCAATACTTATATCAGACAAAATAGACTTCAAAACAGAGGCCATAAAAAGAGACACAGAAGGACACTTCATCATATTCAAAGGAAGAATCCACCAAGAAGACAAACATTATAAACCTATATGCACCCAACATAGGAGCAGCCAACTATATAAGGAAAATCCTAGAGGACTTCAGGAAAGATATGGACAAAAAATAATTATAGTAGAGGATTTTAACACCCCATTGTCAACAATGGATAGATCTTTCAAACAAAATATCAACAAGGATACTGTGGAACTGAATGACGCATTAGATCAAAGGGACCTAACTGATTTTATATATATATATACACACACACACACACACACACACAAACACACACACACACACATAACCTTTCATCCCAAAGAAGCAAACTATGGATTATGGATTCTTTTCAAATGCACTTGGAACATTTTCAGAGATAGACCACGTGATAGGACACAAAACGAGTCTCAACAAATTTAAGAAAATTGAGATCATATCAAACATTTTTTCAGAATATAAGGAAAGCTAGAAACCAGCCTCAAGGAAAAAACTCAAAAACATTCAGACTCATGGAGATCAAATAGCACACTGTTAAACAATGAGTGGGTTAATAATTAGATCAAAGAAGAAATAAGAAATTTCTGGAAACAAATGAAAATGAATGTAAGAGAGTCCAAGCTCATGGGACACAGTGAAGGTAGTCCTGAGAGGGAAGTTCATAGCAAAACAGGGCTACCTAAAAAAGACAGAAACATTTCAAATAACCAACCTAACCCTACATCTACAAGAACTAGAGAAACAACAACAAACAAAGCCCAGAGCAAGCAGAAGGAAGGAAATAATCAAGATCAGATCAGAACTGAATGACATAGAGACCAAAAGAACAATTCAAAGGATCAATAAATCAAAGAGCTGGTTCTATGAAAAGATAAACAAAATCAACAAGCCTTTAAGCAGGCTCATTAAGAAATAAAGGGAGAGGATGCAAATAAATAAAATCAGAAATGAAAGAGGAGAAATTACAATTGATACCACAGAAATACAATGGATTGTAAGAAATCACTACAAAAAAATGTATGCCAAGAAATTTGAAAACCTGGGTGAAATGGACAAATTTCTAGAAAAAATACAATCTTCCAAAACTGAATGAAGAAGAAGCAGAAAGCTTGAACAGATTGAGAACAGCTGATGAAATTGAAGCTGTAATAAAAAAACTCCAGGCATACAAAAGCCCTGGACCGGATGTTTTCACAGGAGAATTTTACAAAACATTTAAGGAAGAGCTAACCCCTGTCCTTCTAAGACTATTTCAAAAAATCCAAGAAGTGGGAAGACTCCCAAACTCTTTTTATGAAGCCAGCATTACCCTAATCCCAAAACTTATAAAAGAAACAACCAAGAAAGAAAACTACAGGTCAATATCACTACTGAACATAGAAGCTAAAATCCTCAACACAATATTGGCAAACTGCATCCAGCAATACATTAAAAAGATCATCCCCCATGATCAAGTGGGATTCCTCTCAGGGACATAAGGATGGTACAATATTCACAAATCAATAAACATAAATACATCACAAAACAAAAGGAAAGATGAAATCACACGATCATATCAATAGATGCAGAAAAAGCATTTGATAAGGTACAGCACTTATTTATGATAAAAACACTCAGCAAAGTGGGAATAGAGGGGGCATGCATCAACATAAGAAAGGCTATATATATGAAACCTACATCCAACATTATACTGAACAGGCAAAAACTAAGAGCTTTCCCACTAAGATTGGGAACAAGACAAGGATGTCTGCTTTCACCACTTCTATTCAACATAATATTAGAAGCCCTAGCCAAAGCCATCAGGCAAGAAAAAGAAATAAAAGGCATCCAAATTGGAAAGAAGGAAGTAAAACTGTCATTGTTTGCAGATGACATGATAGTGTACATAGAAAACCCTGTAGATTTCACCAAAAAACTATTCAACCTAATAAGTGAATTTGGCAAAACAGTGGGATACAAAGTCAGTCTTCAGAAATCGAAAGCACTTCTGTACACCAATAAAGAAATATCAGAATCAGAAATCAGGGGAAAATCCTATTTACTATAGCAACAAGAATAATAAAGTATCTAGGAATAAACTTAACCAAGGAGGAGAAAGACCTATACTCAGAAAACTACACAACACTGAAGAAAGATATTAAGGAAGATACAAATAAATGGAAGCATATACCATGTTCATGGGTTGGAACACTTAACATCATCAAAATGTCCATACTGTCCAAAGCAATTTATAGATTCTACACAATCCATATTAAAACACTAATGACATATTATTTCACAGTTAGAGAACAAACATTTCATAAATTTATATGGAACCTTAAATGACCCTGAATAGCTGCAGCAATTTTGAGAAAGAAGAACAAAGTTGGAGGGATCACAATACGTGATATCAAACTCTATTATAAGGCCACTGTAATTGAAACAGTCTGATACTGGCATAAGAACAGATACACAGATCAATGGAACAGAATAGAGAGGTCAAAAATAAACCCATGTCTCTATGGTCAAGTAATATTTGACAAGGGGGGCAGAAGCATAACATGGAGTAAAAATAGCCTCTTCAACAACTGGTGTTGGGAGATCTGGACAGCTACATGCAAAAAATGAAACTTAACCACCAACTTACACCACACACAAAAATAAACTCAAGATGGGTAAAAGACTTAAACATAAGTTGGAACACCATATATGTCCTAGAGGAGAACATAGGTAGGAAAATTTCAGATGTTCCATGCAGCAATGTTTTCACCCATATGTCCCCTAGAGCAAGGGACATAAAGGAAGGAATAAACAAATGGGACTTCATCAAAATAAGAGGCTTCTGCATGGCTAAAGAAAACATCAAAATGAAAAGGGAACCAACTCTATGGGAAAATACATTTGCCAATGATACCTCAGACAAGGGTTTGATCTCCAAAATATATAAAGAACTCACACGACTCCACTCCGGGAAGACAAATAATCGAACTAAAAAATGGGCAAAGGACCTGAACAGACACTTCTCCTAGGAGGACATAGTGAGGGCCCAGAGACACATGAAAGGATGCTCAGCATCACTAGCCAACAGAGAGATGCAAACTAAAACAACAATGACATACCACTTCACACCAGTCAGAATGGCCATCATAAACAAATCAACAAACAACAAGTGCTGGTAAGGTTGTGGAGAAAAGGGAACCCTAGTACCCTGTTGGTGGGAATGCAGACTGGTGCAGCCACTGTGGAAAACAGTTAGGAATTTCCTCAAAAAACTAAAAATGGAACTGCCTCTTGACCCAGCAATTCCACTGTTGGGATTATACCCTAAGAATCCTGAAACACTAATTCAAAAGAACCTATGCACGCCAACGTTCAGAGCAGTACAGTTTACAATAGCCGAGAATTGGAAGCAACTTAAGTGCTCAACAGTAAATGAGTGGATCAAAAAAACTATGGTGTTTTTAAAGAATGGAATACTATGCAGCAGGAAGAAAGTAAGAACTACTACCCTTTGCAACAACATGGATGGAACTGGACAGCATTATGTTAACTGAAATGAGCCATGCAGAGAAAGACAAATACCATATGATCTCACCTATAAGCAGAACCTAATCAACAAAATAAACAAGTAAGAAAAATATAGCCAGAGACATTGAAATAAAAAACAAACTGACAGTGACCAGAGGGGAGGAGGGAAGGGGATAACAGGAAAAAAGGTGGGGACTGGTCATTAAGGAACATGCATAGAGGACCCACTGACAAAGCCAAATGGGGAAGGATTGAGGGTGAGAGGTGGGGGTTGGTTGAGCTGAGGAAAGTGGTGGCAGAAAATTGTTGACCAAAAAAAAATAGACAGGGGAGCCTAAGAATAGTATAGGAAATGTAGAAGCCGAAGAACTGATATGTATAACCCAGAAACATGAACTAAGAGGTGTGGGGATGATGGGATGGGGTGCAGGGTGGAAGGGACAAAGGGGAGAAAAAAATGGGGCCACTGTAACAGTATAATCAAATCAATATACAAAAAAAATAAAATAAAATAAAGGAAAGCCGAGCAGAGAGATTTCCAGCTAAGATGGCAGCATTGGTAAATGCGATGCTCGAACCCTCCCACAAGCACATCGAAATTGCAACTAGTCTACAGAACAACCATCATTCAGAACCACCTGAAATGTAGCTGAATGAAAGTCCTACAATTAGGGATTTAAAGAAGCCACATCAACACTCGTTAGAGGGGCAGAGACGCTGAATGAGCTGGTTCCACACCCACATCTGGCAGTTTAAAATTGGGAGGGATATCTCAGCTGTGGTGATCCCCGCTGAGAAGCAAGGGGTCCCAGCCCCATACCAGGCCTCCCAGCCTAGGGTTCCAGTGCCAGGAAGACAAGTTCCCATAACTTCTGGCTGGAAAAACCAGTGGGGATTGAGGCTGAGCAAGACAAAGGGCTTCTAAATTCCAAGGAAGTTCCTCTTAAAAGGTTGCATATGGAGTTACTCAGACTCAGTCACTCTGAGCTCCAGCAAGGGAGCAGCAGCTTGAAAGGCACCAGGGACATAATGGGAGGAACTGAATTGTCTGGCATCAGGGCAAGTGCTGGGGGAGGGGTGCTTTCTGTCAGACAAAAGTGCTGGCAAAGGTCATTGTTCCATTCCTGAGACCCGCCCTTCACAGAGCTAGCAGGTGGGCACCATGAACCTGGCTCACACTCTTTGCCCTGCCTTGGATCCCAGCAACCTTACCCTCGCAACTTGTGGACCCACCCAAACTGTTTCCAGTGGCTTTTCCATTCCACAACAGGCCTCTTTTGCTTCATGCTTTGGACTTTCCAAAAATTTCAAACAAGCAATATCTGGCCTCTGTGTATTCTGTACCTAATGCTAAGTGGTGCCAAGCCTGGTACTAGTGGTAGCCAGCCTCTCCTGGTGGGTACCTCCTAGCCTAGCACAAGTAGTAGCCATATGCGGTTCGCTTTGTAGCTTGTGCGGGGATGCCCCAGGCAGGTCACAGGCAATGACTGACCTTGCACCTACCAGGAGACCCCAGAGCCACTGTACCTGGTGAACAGCTTCAGAACTTGCCAGATCACCACCCTTCCACTTCCATGAGTAACACACTCAAAGCATGGATTCAATGAGCACCAAAACCCCACTGAAGCAAATCCTGCTACATAGGATCAACTCCTGCACAGTAGCTCCTCTACTGTAGTTGTTGCTGGTCCTTGCAGCTGATTGGCCTGGGAGTCAGTTCCTCCCAGTGACACCATCAGTGATGAATGCTCAGCTACAATAGGGCAGCACATATAGCCCACATAGGGGCACACCTGGAGCACCCAGCTTGGGTGACTGGGGAGGTGTGTCACTGGGTCCTACCTGACAACTTACAACACAAAGCCACTCTACCAAGTCTGGGAAACTTATCATCTCTATCTAATACATAGGAACAAACATAGGGAAGTAGCCAAAATGTAGAGACAAAGAAACACATCCCAGATGAAAGAAAAGAGAAATGTACAGAAAAAAAGAACTAGATAAAATGGAATCAAGCAAACTACCAGACAGGGAATTCAAACAATGGTTATAAGGATGCTCAAGGAACCTAGTAAGAAATTAAACTGCATGAAAAAGAACATAGAAATCATAAAATAGAATCAGAAATGAAGAATACACTAACTGAAATGAAGAATAATTTACTGGGAATCAACAGTTGAGTAGATGATGCCAAGAATCAAATCAGTAATTTGGAATATAAGGAATCAAAAAACATCGAATCAGAATAGCAAAAAGAAAACAGTCCAAAAGAAAAAATGAAGATAATGTAAGGAGCCTATGGACAACTTCAAGTATATCAACATTCACCTCATGGGGGTACTGAAAAGGGAGAGCAAGAAATTGAAAACCAATTTGATAAAATAATGACAAAATATTTACCAAATCTGGTGAATGGAATAGACATACTAGCCCAGGAGGAACAGAGAGTCCCAAACAAGATGAAGCCAAAGAGGCCTACACTAAGACATATCATAATTAAAGTGCAAAAAGTTAAAGACAAAGAAAATTTTGAAAGGAGCAAGAGAAAAGCAGTTAGTTACCTACAAGGGAGCTCCCATAAGACTGTCAGCTTATTTCTCAAGAGAAATGTTGCAGGTCAGAAAGGGGTGGCAAGAAATATTCAAAGTCATGAAAAGCAAGAACATACAACCAAGATTACTCTACCCAGCAAAGCTATTATTTAGAACCGAAGTACATATAAAGAGCTTCCCAGACAAGAAAAAGCTAAAGGAGCTCATCAACACCAAACTGATATTACATGAAATTTTAAAGGGCCTTTAAGAAGAAGAACAACAGCAAACAAAACAAAACAAAACAAAAAAACCCCTAAAAACTCTGAACACTAAAATAGCAATAAATACATATCTATTAACAATTAAATAAAAAAAAACCAAAATAAATGAACCAGCAGAACAAAAACAGACTCATAGATAGAGAGGCTATTTTGATGGTTGCCAAATAGGAGGCTGTTGGGGGATAGGAGAAAATGTTGAAGGGATTAAGAAGTACAAAATTGTAGTTACAGAATAGTCATGGGGATGTAAAGTATAACATAGGGAATATAGTCAATAATATTTTAATAACTATGTATGATGTCAGATGGTTATGAAATTTATCAGGATGATCATTTAACAGTTATATAATGTCTAATCACTAGGGTGTATACCTAAATCTAACATAATATTATTTGACAACTGTATTTGAAAAATCATAAATGACAAAAATAAGAAAGTTTAGAGGAGAATGTAGCAATATCGTTTAAAGCAGTAGAGTCAAAAAAGGATAAAACATATTTACTGGACTTAACAATTTTGAAGTTGTTGTCCTTTGCCAAAGCAGTTTCAATGAACTGGAAAGGGGTCAGATTGCAATAGGTTGGAAGGCAAATGGGTTCCAGGGAATGAGGGATAGCACTAAATGTTTTCATTTCAAAACCTGACAGAGGGGAAAGAAGAGGATTATAATTGCTGGGTGTCTGGAGTGAAAAGAAGATTTAATCAGCCATGTGATGTGATTCAGAACCAGGAAGATCCAGGGTAATCTCTTCTAATCCAGGGTTTTGAGGACAACCCAGTGCAATGGGTCATTTCTACTTCTTAGTCATCAAGATCTAAATGCCAATTTCCCCTGAAACCCCTTCAAGGACAGAACACCGGAAGAATAACTCAATGATTCAGCAATCATCCAGACAGAGCATACTGGATCCAAAGAAATCATGAAAGCACTAGCTAAACTGTCTCGGGGAAAAAAGACACATTCATTAAATCTGTACAGCATCTTACTCAGTTCTACCAATATTGGTTTAATCACTTCACCTGATAGACATCATCTGTTCTGCTTCAATTTTTGCTAAGCAGATGAAAATACTAAATTATAAATCAATCAATCAATCAGTAAAAGCTATCTCAGGAAAGAAGGGGAGGGGATCCCTGGCCAGTGAGGCTCAGTTGGTTGAGTACCATCCTACGAACTGGCAGGTCACTGGTTTGATTCCTGGTCATGTGCCTGGGTTGCAGGTTGGGTCCCTGATCAGGGTGTGCATGGAAGGCAACCAGCCTATGTTTCTCTCACAACAATGTTTCTCTTCCTCTCACTCTTTCTCCCTTCTCCTCTCTCTGGGTGGGGGGGGGTGGGGGGGACGGAGGGAGAGAGAGAGAGAAGAGAGAAGAAAGAAGAAGAAAGAAAGAAAAGAAAGAAAAGAAAAGAAAAGAAAAGAAAAGAAAAGAAAAGAAAAGAAAAGAAAAGGAAGGAAGGGAGGACGGAAGGAAGGAAGGAAGGAAGGAAGGAAGGAAGGAAGGAAGGAAGGAAGGAAGGAAGGAAGGAAGGAAGGCGGATTCCAGCACCTAGCTCTTTGTAGACCCTTGGAAGATTTCGGTGGGGATGGATCCCTGAAGAGAATGCAGGTGGGGCTGCTGAGCTGCTTCAGTGACCCCGAAGGCCCTGGGGCTCTGTGCAGAAAAGCAGTGTTCAGCTATTGACTGGCAGAGAGGTTGAGCAATGGAAAAGGAGGTACACTTTGGGACTAAATCGACCTCCTTTTTTTAGTAGTCAACAGGTAGGGGATGAGTCGCTTTCTTCCTTCTTCAAGCAGTGGGGCCAGGAGACAGGAGGTGGGTTAATGAAATGTCTCCAATAAAAGATGGTAATTTACACTGTGCTTCCTGAAGCAGAGTAGTTTTTGGAGCTGAAGTTTCCCCTCGATAAAATGGTGTTAAGAATGCCTATCCGATAGCATTGTTATGAAGATGAAATGAGATCATGAATTTGAGTTAAGGGCTTATTACAGGTCCCTACACATAGTTGGTGCTCAGTTACTTCAATAACCAGTTTGTGGGATCATCTCCTTGTAAGAGAGAGGCTTGCCAAGATTGGACGGCCCTCTACAACTGTTATGTACAACTCAGTTTATTATAAAATCAGGTTTGGGAGCCAGCACTTTGAAACACTCACTGCTTTGTAATATCAATCCTGTACTTTCTCATGACCCAAATTTTCAAGCTGCGTGGTTGTTTTCCTAGTTACCTGCCAATATCTGCTTTTTGAACACCACTCAGCAATTACCGTTGCTACGTTAATTTAGGTGAATAAAACACAGACAGATTCTTTTAAAAATTTCCATGAATGCAAATGGGTTTCTGGAGCTGAGTATCATGGTCTTGTTTGGTCACTGATTTGTGGGTGGACGTCGTGAAATGTCATTTCCACTAGCCGATTTGTTTTTTCTAGAACCCTGACTCTTAGTGAAGTCTCTGCTCTTCCTTTCAGGGAAGAGGACAATGAAAATGACACTGTACTCTTGCATGCTTACTTTTATGTGCACACCTGGACAGATTGAAAGCAGCGTGGAAAGCTGCCCTTTCTTACACTATCCAAAGATGCATTGAAAATAAACGTCACCTTAATTGTCAAGTAAATCTTCACAACAGAGGAAAGCAAGCTGTAGCAGCACAGAAGGAAAACTGGGGCAAACAGACAAAAGTGCATGGTGAGACCGTCCCTGTTCCCTCCAGATCCGTGTGTGAAGGACATGAGGACAAAGGTGAACCAACGGCTGCAGGCTCTTGGCTGAACCCTTTGGTTCTGGCTTCGGATTCTTAACGCTCTTACAGCTCCTTGTGTTCACCAGTTTAATAAATAAGCAAACAACTCATAAAGGCAACCTTTTTATGCTAGTAAATAATACAGATATATTCAGGCCAGCTAGTAAACATACATTATATCTTATTAGTATTTCTAATGTAAACATGAAATAGAGCCCATCACACCCCATGCTCGGCACTGTGGAGTGTTTATGGAGCATCTCTAGTAGCTTTACAGCCATTTCTTCTGCTCCCTTAAATGCGCTCGGATGACCTGGCCAGCAGTGGGGAGGGTGAAAGGTGTGGGTGGGGCTGATGTGTCCTACCCAGTCCTGTAGGTGCTGCTGTAATTAAGAGATGAGGTAGAGTTAGAGTGTGGGGGGGCGGGGGCATAGGGTAGGGGAAATAGATCACAAAGGTGAGGGAATGGAGTCTAAATGGATCTTTAAAATAAAGAGCGAGGGAAACATCTAGAAAATTTAACCTTTGAGGCCAAAAGGCTGAGGATCAGGAAGGAGAGGCAGAGCACCTGGAATCAGGCATTGCCCACACTGAGGGGTTTGCTGTGGGCTCCCAGCAGGGAGGTGCGAGAGTGGGATAGCTGAGCTCCAAAGGCCAGGATGGGAACCAGGGGTCCTTCCCCAGTCACAGCAGCTGGAAGGCAAAATATTCTGCATGGTCATGACCAGAGTCTTTTTGTCCAGTCGAGTAGGGCTCACCAGAAATGCTTTACGTGCTTTGTGTAGGGGTCTCCTCACCCGGACACCCTCAGGAGCATTCATGGGCTTCAACGGGGCATTCTAATATCCAGGGACTTGGTAGCCCTGCAGTTGGCTAACATTTGCATTTGTACCGACATCATTGTATCATCCTCAGTGATGCTGCAAGATTGATCCTTTCTCCACCCTCATGGTCTCGGTGTATCATCATGCATTTTATTCTTGGCCAAAGTGGTGTGTTAAAAGCATAGGCTATAGAGCCAGTGGGTCTGCCACTCACTAGCTCTGTGACCTTGGGCAAGCGACTCAACCTCTCTCTGCTACTGCTTTTGCTTCTGTAAAATGGTGATAATAAGACTACCCAACATATGGGGCTGTTATAAGGAATATATACAATAATATTGATAGGAACTTAGACTAGAGCTTATAGAAATGTTAAATAAGCCCAACCCATCAGTACCTGATGGCCCTGCCAAGTTTTGGATTCCCTGAAGTATAACCAAATACATAATTAATAACTGTTAACGCCTCCAGCATGCCTGACAGGTAAGAGTTCCAGGCTGAAGACTGGAGTTTAACCGGGGGATATAGCTGTATTCTTTTTTCATACAGTCCCCAAATCCAGGGCTGAATTTCCATCAGTTATTTTATTCTGTCCCTGCTTTCAAGCCCAACTGCCTCTAGCCCATTTCCAATTGTAATTTGTCTCCATGATCTCAGGGAATGATCCTCTGCTTTCTCCTGTGATAATTTATTCTAATCACATTGGCTTGTTTTGATTCTCTGCTGCTAAGCAACACTTACTGAACTCTCTCTTTGTCCTTTTTTGTTCTTTTTTCTATCCAGTTCAGTACAAGAAGCTCCTTTTGAACCAAGCAAGGCACAGTCCACAAAAGCAAATAACAAGAGAGAAAGAGAGAACATGGAGAGGAGTGAAACGGTCCCAGCCCCACGCTCTGGGAAGCCCTGAGCATCTGAGGGTCCGGGCAGCAGGCAACTGAGTGAGGAAGGTCAGAAAGGCAGTTCTGTTTCTGTGGAGAGACAGCTTGGCAGGTGCTTCAACACGCAAGCCCACTGCCAGCTACACTGTCACCTTGGCAGTGCTGAGGACAACCTTAGCCTCTCACCCCACCTTCTCTACACATCTCTCTGGTTCCCGGCCTTGTGTGAGAGGGAGGGATGGGGCAGGGCCAGCACCTTGCTGGAGTGACTCTGAGCCCAGAAGTCCCTGGAATTTGCCTGGTAGAATGTGATGTAAAGGTCATTTGATAAGTCTATGGAAAAGCTTTTCAGACCAAGAACTTATGGCCTCAACTCAAATGTCATTTTACTTCTGGTCCTGCTCAAACTGTGTCAGCCCTTAGAGGCCATGCTCACTGTGCAGTTCTCCAACCTGCAGGTGAACTGAGCGCTGCACCTCCTTCCAGAACACCGACGGGACTGCTTTCTCTGTGGAAAGGTGCTGCTTTGAGGTCATAATTATTCTAAGATTCATTTTCTCTAAAACACATAGGAAGTCAATATCAGGAACTATCAAAGGGTGCTTACTCACAATATACTTTGTAACTGATTGGATGGCTTTGCATCTTCCCCAGGGTGAACCTTGTTTGTTGAGCATCATCTGACCTATCTCACTTGTCTGTAAAACAAGAAAACAGGAGAGTTCCATGCCTGGGCAGCCAAGCCGAGGCACCCGCATTTTCTGCCTTTCTAAGGACGCTTTCTAAAGTGCTAGGAACCTACACAGCACCTTCACCTGCATGGGGTCTGGCACCTCTCCCTGCCTTTGGTTTTGAATCATAACATTTCTGTTTATCAAATATTTGATACTACAAAACATATTTACATACATTTTAAAGACATAAACAATATTGCAATAATAATCATGACACCTGGACACCTTCCCCTGCCCCCACCCCAACAGTTTAAGGATAAGTTCATTATGAAAAAGGTTTCATGGGCAACAGTGAGGTAATTGCAGGAGGGAGCAGGTAGAAGGGGGATATATGGTAGTGGAAAAAAACACAATAAAAAATATATATATTAAAAAAAGAATCCCTGGACCTCTCTGTAGCCCCTCCCTCTCTGTTACCTTTGAGTTAATCGTGACCTTCAATGTTGTGTTTGGCATTCCCTTGTTTTTCTTTATGGTTCACTTCAGGTGTGTTCCTAGTCAATATAGCCAGTTTTGCATGGCTGTACATTTTATATAAATGGAATTACACTGTAACTATCCTTATGCAACACATTTTTCAAATGTCAGTGTTATTTTCCGTGTTAATGATTATAGCTGAGTTCCTTTTTTAATCTCCATTATATAATGATGCACTAGTTGAGTGTGCCGCCGTTTACTTGCCTTCTCTCCAGCTGCTGCTTCCGGGAGCGTACTTCCGGAATTCCTGTGCCTAAGGCCACAGCTTGCCCAGGACAGCAGTTCTCAAACTTGTTGTTCAGGCGCCCTTTTATGTGCTTAAAAGTTATTGATGAAAGGGCCTTTTCGGGTTTGCTTATATCTATTAATATTTACCATATCAAAAGTTAACAGTGAATGATTTAAAAGTATTTATTAATTCATTTAAAACTAAATGTAATACACCTATTAATATGTTAACATGAATGGCATTTTAATGAAGATACCTCTATTTTCCAAAGCAAAAGAAAAAAAAATAGTAAGAAGAGGCATTGTTTTACATTTTTACAATTCTTATGATTTTTTTTTTTTTTTTACTTGAAGGCAGCTAGATTCCTGTATCAATTTCTGTATTTCATCAGTTGCAATTTGTTATTTTGGTTGAAGTACGTGAAGAAAATCCAGCTTCACATAGATAAGGACTTGGAATAGGGAGAAACATCTTAATACACTTTTCTGAGAATTGTGGGGTTTTTTGATACTACACCAAAACTAGAAAAGAATTTGTTTTTTAAGGGTTAGTTACAATGTGGAGTCTTAAACATTTCAATGACCTTTTTGTATTCTCTTATATCAAAATCAATTGTCCTTTGAGTGGATCTTATACCCAAGCATAATTCTCATGCACTGGTCATTTGAAAACAGTAGTTTCCTGAATTATGCAGATCTTTCAAATGTTGACACATTTCATTAACAATATCAAAAATTATTGACTTATGTCATTCCTATCTCATGTTGAGGAGGTGGGAAACACATTGTAACAGATGCAAATTTCCTACAGTTCTAATTTTTGCTTGAAAGCTCAAGCTTGATTATTTATAACAAATATTGCCAGTTACTATTATTTTTTAAGTGACAGGCTCACTGAGTGATTTCCAAAAAGATGCCGCCATTCTTTCAAGTAAAATGGTGTCCTGTGGGAAAAAAATGGCTAGTTCAGTTCATAGCTCAAACGGTTGCACAAAGGCTTTTCCCTAATAAAACATTGTACATAGCACAAGTGCTTTTGCTTCCCATTCAGTCACACAGGCTGTTCAAAAGACGTGTATTCAAGGGCTGAGATTTTTATACAATTAATAATTTTTACTCCTTCATCAATGAGATGAGGTATGTATATGAAACCGGCTTTATGTTTTTCAGTGGAGAGCACCTGGTGGTGATGAGTGGGAGGTCTACCAGCCTGGTGTGGTGCCACTGCCTTGATTTGCACACCTGCAGTTTACTCCACCTTTGCTTTAGCACTATCAGTGCAAGTGTCAACTCAGTGAAAAAGGCAACTCATGCCTTAGTTTTATTATGAAAATAGTTTTGACCTAGCAGACCACAAAACTGCCCAAGGGACAGTTTTGGACCCCAGGATTTGGTAGCATGCTCTTTGAGAATCACTACTCCAGTGTAGGGCACAAACTAAAATGGAACTGCTGGGTTGTATGGTGTGTTTATTTTCAACTTCAAAATTAGTGCCAAATTGTTTTCCAGAATAGATGTGCCAGTTTATACTTCCACCAACAGTATATGAATTCTGGTTTGTTTAAATCCTTCCTAAACCTGACACAGTCATATTTCTCTTCTTAAGTTTGTGTCATTCTAGTGGCTATATCAAGGAATAAACTTTTATCAATTTATTTTTTATTGATAAAATTTTAAAACTTTATTGAAATACATTAAGAAAGAGCTCAATAAATGGAAATAACATATTAGTTGACTAATTGGGTTCTTGTATAGGAACAAGCTTACTAAAGTACTAGAACTTTATACATATTTTATTATTTAATCATTACAATGATTTTATAAAATACCACAATTTGCTGTGTATAATGTACACCCACATTTTGGGCCAAAACTGTCAGGAAAAAAACCTTTCATTTTAATTTTTTAATTCAATTTTTAATTTATTTATATTTAGCTACTTGTTTTTTATATTATAAAGGAATTTTAGCGTTTATTTTTGAACAGGTTATGGTACAAGAAATTTTAGGTAACAAATAATTACAAAACACAAGAACAGATACATTTCAGGCACTACCCATGTATAATGTGCATCCTTATTTTTCCCTCAAAAATTTGGGGGAAAAGTGCACATTATACGTGGCAAAATGCTATCTTTGCTTTTATTTCACACCTAGGGACTGAAAAGTTAGGTAAGTCGCTCAAGAGCTCATGGTGTGAAATAGTACTGCACATATATAAAGTTTCTGCCCCTGGTTCCTGCTAGCATTTAGTCTTTGACCCCAGTTCCTGACAGAGACCCCCTAAAACCCTTGCAATCTCATGAATATTGAGAGTGCCAGGAGCTCCTTATACAGAATTCGTAAATCCCTTAGAATTTCCTGGATGATAAAAGCATCTTATGTTCCGAGGGGGCAACTTTTGGTGGGCCCTTGCATGGGGGCTGGCCGCTAAAAAGGCCAAGCCATATTAGATGCTTAGAATTTCTGCCCCATACCCCATCCTCCAAGGAGAAAAGAGCTGGAGATTGAGTTAATAATCAATCATGCACATGTGATAAAGCCTCTGTAAAAATTCCTAAAGTACAGGGTTTGGGGAGCTTCTAGGTTGGTGAACACATACATCCTCATGCTGAGGGGGTGGCATACCTTGGCCACATGGGGATAGGAGTCTCTGTGCTTGGAATCCTTCTGACCTTGCTCTATATATCAGTTCATCTGGTTGTTCATTTGTATCTTTTATCATATCCTTTATTATATATATTTTGGTAAATGTAAACAAGACTTTTGTTGAGTTCAGTGAGCTGTTCCAGCAAATTATCACACCTGAAAGGGTGGGTCCTGGGATCCACTGATTTGCAGTCAATTTGGACAGAATTGTGGGTAACATGGGGACTCCCTACTTGTGATTAGCATCTGAAGTAAGGGTAGCCTTGTGGGACTGAGCACTTAAATTGTCGGATCTGATACTAACTCCAGGATGATAGTGTGTCAGAACTGAATTGAACTGTAGGTATCAGAGAATTGGTTGGTGTGTGGAAAAAATACACGCATTTAATGTCAGGTGTGTTGAGTGAGTACACAACCATTTTCCTTCTCACAAAGCTTGCTGGGAAAGTGAGCTAACTCTGTATAGCATGCCCGTGTGATCAGGAATTATTCCACAGAGATCCTGCTAGGTAGGGGTTTAGGAAAAAGACATAGAGAACAAAAAGCTACAAAATTTGCTTTTGTTATATAAGATTGTCATGAATTTCCGATTGAATGTTGGCTGGAATTTATTTGTATATGGAGGTTCCAAATTGTTATAAATATTTCTGACTTATTTAACATCTGTAGTATTTTATCAGCTGTACTTCATGAAAGAGTGGAGTTGTATTACATCCACATTCCTGCATTGGCTGGGTGAGCATTGTTTGTGGTGCGTAGAAAATTACTAAAGTGCACTACCAGACAGGCTGGCTAAGAGGTCACAGAACAGAAGGGCTCACAGATCAATTTCAATTGCTCCAATCACATGGTTTATTTAATCAATTTAAATCACAGTGAGAAGCAAGAGAAAAGAGAAAGGAAAGTTGAGCCACTTAGAACAGGGTGCGCTCTCCGAACATTTGGGTACTCAATGCTCATCACCCGGGGCCAGGATAGGTGTTACCAATGGAGAGCCAAATGAAGACCTCGTGATACTGATATTAAGTGCTCATGTGTATTTAGTATATCCTGCTGGGTGGGCGTTTAGGAAGTGCCCCTTGTATATTTATTATATTATGAATATTTGATACTCAGGTGCCTCATGATACTAGATATATCTTAGAACTTCCATTTATCGATGTTTAACATACAAGATCTACTTACTAACTACTTATCTTATGGGTAACACATTTTGTGAGTTCTATTTATGTTGAATAAACTTTTTGCTTACTAGCTTCTAATCCACTTAAAACATGTTAACAGGTTTTACCTGTTTGACAAACTATAAATGTCTTCATCTGATAGAATTGAATATTCTCAAAGCAAATGCACATTTGCAAAATGGCAAGTTTGGGAATCACTATTTCTGTACATTTTAAACAAAGCGACATATCTCCATAATTAAGGTAGTTAACAGCTGTATCTAAGAGCTAAGCACTAGTGGACTCCATGTTATTTTACTGAATGTTTTAATTATCCAGGCTGTGTTAACAGGGTAGCCACTGGCCACATGTGCTCATTGAGTACTGGAACAGTGGCTGGTCTAACTGAGATGTACTGTAAGTGTAAAATATGTACCAATTTTAAAGATTTAGTATAAAAAAGAAAGCAAAGTATCTTATTAATAATTCGTATACTGATTACACAGTGAAATATTTTTATTAGATTAATTAAATTTATTCAAACAATTTCAACTGGTTTTGTTTTTTCTTAATGTGGCTTCTAGAAAATTTTAAATTATATGTGTGTCTTGCATCATACTTCCACTGGAAGGCGCTTATCTACAAAATAGCATCATTTAATTGCTTATTAGGTTTTGAAATGCACCCATTAAAATGTATTAAATATCCCCCTGTTTGCTTTTCCAGTCTTTCTTAGACATTTAAATGAAATTGTTTGCTCAAAGATGGCCATTCTTTCGTAAAAAATCAGTTACAGAGTTCTGGTTCAAGATGGCAATGTACAAATATCCTGAATTTACCTGTCCCATAGACCTTGAATCTACACCTACATAGGGAATAGTTTCCTCTGAAAACACACCCAAACTAGCTAAGTGACTCCTGCACATAGGCTAATGACCTACGCCAAAGAAAACCTATATCAAAGTGGACAGGGAAGGCTGAGACACAATCTTGCCATAAACTGCACCCCTGGCATGGCAACCCAGAATCTGGAGGGAACTCAAAACTCAGACCTTCTCCCTGATGGGTGAAGGGTTTGAACCCTACATTGAGGACCTCAGCTTTTAAGACCTGCACCTGAGGGACAAGCTCCCAAAACGTAAGCTTTGAAAACCGATGGGGCTCACACCTGCAAGCCTCACAAGGTCATAGCAACATAAGAAGCAGCTTTCAAAGGACTCGCTTGGGTTCATCCATCCTAGGGCCCAGGGCAGAAATAGCCAATTGACAGGTACCCAGACTTTATGTAAAAGAGTTTGCTTATGTTAAAGTGTCTGCCTGAGGGGCAGGCATCTAATTTAGTACTCGGGAGCCTGCGGGAGTTCTCTCCATGGATAACTGTCTACCTCTGCCTCTCTCCTGAATGCTAGTACCTCCCAGAGGGGAGTTTCTACATGTACCTGGTACCCTGATTTTTACGTCTGGTGCCAGGTTTTTGAAACTGCCATCAGGGAACACCCCTTGATAGATTAGCTCTGGTGGCCAGGGGTGCTTGCGTTCTTGGGTCCCATGAGACCGTACCAAACTGAGAGACAGTTCTTGGCAGCCTACCACCCCCAGGGTACTGTATAGACAGCAGGCTGAAGCACACCCCCCATCTTTCTGTAAAAGATACTTTACTTTTTTAGGTGATTCCGGCTTCCGGTATGACACACATCTAGGAGCCTATGAGGGTGCTCTCGGGGAAGGCGGCCAGGGGATGACATCGGTGCTTTCTCCCTCTTTCTAGCTTCAGTCCGCCAATATATCCAGAAAGGAGCTTTATAGGGTTTCTCAAGTTTTACTTAGCTGCTGCCAAGGGACACCTCTAGGTCACCTGGCTCTGGTGACCAGTGGGGTTTAAGCCAGAAAAAATTGCAAAATGGCAATAAACACATACCTATTAAGAATTACTTTAAATGTAAATAGACTAAGTTGTCCAACCAAAAGAAAAAAGTGCTGAATGGGTAAAAATAAATAAGACCTACCCAAAGGCTGCCTGACAGAGAACCAGTTCAGATGTAAGGGCACACACAGATTAAAGTGAAGTGATGAAAAAAAATACTCCATGCAAATGGAAACCAAAAGAAAACTGGGTAGCTATCCTCATTTCAGACAAAGTATACTTTGTTCAATAGAGACTGTAATAAGAGACAAAGAAGGGCAATTCCTAGGAATAAATTTAATCAAGGAGGTGAAAGACCTGTATACTGAAAACTCAAAGACATTAATGAGAAACATTGAAAAAGACACAAATAAATGAAAAGATATTCCGTGCTCATGGATTGGAAGAATTATTATTGTTAAAATGTTCATGCTACCCAAAGCAATCTAGATATTCAGCGCAATCCCTCTCAAAATTCCAATAGCATTTTTCACAGAAATAGAAAAAACAATCCTAAAATTTGTAATGAACCACAAAAGACCCCAAATATATAGCCAAAAAGCTTTGAAAGGAAGAACAAAGCTGGAGGCATCACAATCCTGGAATTCAAACAGAATTATAAGCAATAGTAATAAAAAAGTATGTTATTGGTATAATCAATGAAACAGAATAGAAAGCCCAGAAATAAACCCACACATATATATGGTAACTTAATTTATCACAAAGCATCCAAAATATACAGTGAGGAAAGGACAGCCTCTTCAATAAATGGTGTTGGGAAAACTAGACAGACCCATGCAAAAGAATAAAACTGGACCACCCTTTTATACCATACACAAAAATTAAGTGTAAAGCCTGAAACCATAAAACCCTTAGAAAACATAGACATTAACCTCTTGGACACCAGTCTAAGCAATGATTTCTTGGTTTTGACACAACACCAAAGGTAATGAATACAAAAATAAACAAGTAGGACAATATCAAACTAAAAAAGCTTCTGCACAGCAAAGAAAACCATCAACAAAATGAAAGGCAACCTACTGAATGGGAGGAAATATTTGCAAACCACATATCTGACAAGCAGTTAATATCCAAACTATATAAGGAACTCATACAACTCAATAGCAAACAAAACAGTCCAATTACAAAATGAGTAGTGGAACTAAATAGACACTTTTTCAAAGGAAGACATACAGATGGCCAGCAGGTGCATAAAAGATGTTCCACACCACTAATCATCAGGGAAATGCAGATCAAAACCACGGTTAGATATCACACTATGCCTGTTTGAATGGTTATTATCAAAAACAGGAAATAACTAGTGCTGATGAGGCTGTGGAGTAAGGGAACTCTCATGCATTGTTGGTGGGAATGTAAATTGGTGCAGTCACTATGGAAAACAGTATAAAACACCCTCAAAAAACTAAAAACAGAACTACGATATGATCCAGCTATTCCACTTCCAGGTATTTACTTGGAGAAAACAAAACGCTAACTCAGTAAGATTTATGCACCGCACGTTCATTGCAGCAATATTTACAATAGCTGAAATATGAAAGCAACCTTAAGTATCCATAGATGAATGAATGGATAAGGAAAATGTGGTATATGTATACAATGAAGTATTATTCAGCCATAAAAAATAATGAAATCTTGCCATTTGCAATTGTTACGGAAAAATGAAGCGAGCAGACACTGAGAGGTTAGGAGTACGATCTTTATTTACGTGCACGGGCCCAGAGGAGACAAACTCCAAATTCTGAGCCCAGAACAATAGCCCCGCGTTCCTTTTATGCTGGGCTAAGCAGGGGAGGGTATTGGGAGGAGTAGTATAGATTTGGCACAAAGGGGCTTACAGAGGTGGGAGAGAAACATTTACAGCATTAGTCAGGGCAGATAGTCTCAACACCTGCAGCAGGGCAGATAACATTTCACTTCGTCCTTGGTGTCGGCCCTGACTCCCTCTACGCAATAACGCAGGTGGGCTTTCAGGGCATTATGCTAAGCGAAGTAAGTCAGAGAATTGCAAATACCATTTCCTCTCACTTACCTGTAAAATCTCAAAATCAAATGAACAAACAAACGAAAAACAAAAAACCCAAGCTGATAAATACTGAGAACAGATTGGTGGTTGCCAGGGGTGGGGGATGGGGGTAGGTGAAATGAATGAAGGGGATCAGAAAGCTATCAACTTCTAGTTATAAAATGAATGTAAGTCCTCGATATGTAATTGTGGGTGACTCAGGACATGGCCCCTGCATGACCTCGGAGAACAGACGGCTGACTGCCCAGCAGCCATAAGGAATGAGGAAAACAGTCTGTATCCGGACGTCCCAATCCTCTCCAAGCCCGGGTGTTTATCACAGCAACAGAGAGCTTTCATACGCTGCCCCGCCCCCGCCTCACCTTGTAAGTAACACCAACGCCTGAGGCCGGGTGTGACCTCTCCTGCGCCACCGGGCACCACCGGGACTCTGATGTCACATGAATAACAAACAGCATGGCTACATTTGCCTCCGGGTGGTATTTTTTGAGTATCACAAATACAAGCGCAGCTTCCTGGCTTGGCGTGCCTACATTACTGAAATGTATGGGGGGTGGGGCAGTCTCAAAAAACCCTGGAATTTATTTATAAAAAATTGTGTCTTTACTCTTACATGTTTAAACTTCAGTCGCCTTCAAAACACTCTTCATTTGATACAATACACCTATCGAGATGTTTTTTCCACTGCTCAAAACAGGTTTCGGACTCATCGATTTTGATGCCTTTTAGTGTTTCTTCGATTTTTTTTGTTTCACCTCTTCCACATCAGCAAAATGTTTCCCTTTGAGGACTACTTTCATCAGGGAAACAAACAAAAAAAGTCACTCAGGGCAACACTGGGTGAATAGGGAGGGTGGGGCATGGAGTTCATGCTGTTTTTGGTCAAAAACTCCTGAACACTCAGGATGGATGGGCAGGTGTGCTCGCGTAAATCACCCATCATGAAACGGGCCAATGTGTTGAAAGAGGTTTCAAAAAAAAATTCACTGAAGCTAAATGCAGCCTCTCACAACAACGCCAGCTGGCACAGTCACCTAGCAAGGGAAGCGGGTACTACAAAGGGCCCGCCCTCCAGAAAATAATTCCCATTTTTTGTGGGGTTACCCCCATACAGCATGACAACTATAGTTAATAATCCTGTACTGCATATTTGAAAGCTATGAAGAGAGTAAATCTTAAGAGTTTTTAATCACAAAAAATGTTTGTAACTAAATATGGTGAGACATGTTAACTAGACTTATTGTGGTGATCTTTTCACAATACAGGCAAAAATCAAATTATGTTTAGACCTGAAACTAATATAATGTTATATGTCAGTTATACCTCAATAAAAAATAAAAAACAATGTACAAGAAAAAAATCAGTTGTAATTTTCAGGTTATAAACAAGTAAGACCGCTTTTTATGGTTAAAGTTTCTGTGCTCTCAATTATTCTAAATTTATCTAATTTGTTTTTCTTTCTCTCTAACTTTACCAGTGTGGACTTGTTCAATAGAGATAAAATGTAAATATTTCCATTAGTGGGGTTTATTTATGCAAATGATTTAACTAATCCTCCACTTTGTTTATCTTCCTCATGTTCTCAAACAAAATGAGAAAGTTTGGGCTTCAATTCTAGCTAAAATAACGGTCAGCTTTGCTTTACACGCACTTAATTTTCACATCCAGTTAGGCTTATTTATGCTTCTTTTGAATTGTATTCAAATGTCTTTTTTTTCTGCCTAGGACTCATCTTGAGAAAGGCAAAAAGAAAATTTTAAATGAATAAATTTGGGAACCATATAACCCCCCAAAACAGAAGAGGCTGTTCCTAAGATTCTTGCTGATATAATTTGGTGTTTGCTTTTGTCTGCCACTCAGAGGGCACAATGGACATTACAAATTATATTTATGAACCTGTTCTGAGCTCTGTAAGGAAGGCACAGTGTGGATGAGACGAGCCTTTAAAATGTGACCCTCCGTACCCTGACGCCGCAAGCAACCGTCTTCACGGTTCCTTGGCAGGAGGCTATCTGGAAGGAAGAGGAGAACTTCCATTTGATGGGTGCTTTTTAAATTTATTTTTATTTTTTATGTTGTTTTAATCCTTACCCGAGAATATGCTTATTGATTTTAGGGAGAGAGGAGGGGAGAAAGAGAAAAAGAGAGAGAGGGGGAGAGAGGAAGAGAGACAGAGAGAGAGAATGAATTGATGTGAGAGGGAAACATCACTGTCAGAGAGAAATATCGATTGGTTGCCTCTCGTATGTTCACATGTGCCTTGACCGGGGATGGAACCCACGGCCTAGGCATTTGTCCTGACCAGGAATCAAACCGTTGATATCTTGGTGTAGGGGATGGCGCTCCATCCAACAAACTGAACCACCTGGCCAGGGCTGTAGCTGTCTTCTTAACATTTCAAATCTAAGATCACTCATCCTCCAATACCTTGTCATGTCCTCACTTTAAAGATCTTTCCAAATAAAGATTTATTAATTTTCTAATGCCCATGTGGTGTATTTCAAGAGATTGTTCAGTAACAATGCAATGGCTATAGACTAAGGTGTTCATGTTGCCTCTGAAAATGCAAAGTTTTGTTTTTAATTGTTTCCTTTCCTGTCCTTTATTTATCATTATTATTTTTGGTGCTTTCACACTCACAGCCTCTCACTTTTAAAGAACATTGGGTGAATTGCCCATTATCTAAATTATCCTCTCCAAGGCAAAACCCTGTGTCTGAGTGACTCTGGGTTGGGAGGGGAGATAAGAAAACTCATTCAATTTTTTATTTGCACACTTGATACATTAATAAAGCAATCCTGAATGACTAACCATAATCTTTTCGAGCTCTAATGTATATATGCCATAGCTGTAGTCATTAGTGCCAAATGAAAATGAGGGCTAAATGAGGACTTCAGCCATAATCTCGGTTTTGAGTTCCTCGGGGGTATACATTATACTTTAATAAAGCAATAACTTGGAAGAATTTTTCTGTTTCAACGAATTTTGGTGTAGTATTATTGCTTTAGAGAAAATTTAATTCTAAAAATCTTATTTCCCATTCGCACATCTGAAAATATGTTTAGACTTACTCCTTTTATTCTCAAATTCAGTTATCAACTTTTCATTATTAACCATTATTAACTTTCTTCCTAAAACCTTATGCTTTGTATGTACCTCGGTGTCTCTGTCCTTGAACTCTCCAGCTGTTGGAAGTCAATTTCCCTTTTAATATCTAAGCAGAATAATTGAGCCCTTAACTTACATGACTACAGCAGGTTCGGTCTCTTCCCGAAGAGTGTCTGTGAAGATCCTGGGTTGTTGTTAAGGATTTTTCCTGGCTGTTACTTGTTCCTTCTTCCTTCAAATGACTTCTAGTTGTTTGGCTGTCATCTCTGGCCATGCATGCAGTCACTGTATCTGCGAATCTCTTCATTTAACCCCTGCCCCAAATACCGAACCAGTCCCACCCCCCGAGTTTACAAAACAGAGCAAGTGAGCAGAGGCTGATGTGGAAGCTGGGAGGGGCCACAGCCAAATTATAACCCAGAACAGGAACTGCTTTGTACCCCTCTATCCTCATGATTATTTCCTACACCCTTAGACCCCTTCCCTCCTGCTGCCCCGTTTCCCTTGAACGCCTCCTCAGGGGTAGTAGGGATGGATGGTATAGCTCCTACCCATGTCTTTCCTCCCCACTGACCACCAGGACTCCGCACTCCCTGTTTATGGGTCTGTCAGTGGGAACACTTAATTTCTTGCCTCATAATTATCCCTATAGATACGCATTCTATGGTGACTTTTTAAATACTTAACCTTAATAAAATGAATATTATCAGAAGCATCTGCATTTGGATTACTTCGCCACTGTTCAAGACCAGCTTATATCTATATGAGCAAAATTGCTCATAAAAATGGTCCCTCCAGGACAAAGATGAAGTCTCCCCATAGGTAAATTTTAGCTTCTTGACTGGATGTATAGATGGCTGGAGTTTTACAAATAGCACATGTTGGAGAGTTATAAATCTGTTGATCAACAGATGAATCGATTCGCCTACCTACTTACCTACCTGCATGCCTACCTGCCTACTTCCTATCCATCCATCTAGTAAGAATATACCTATAAAGGTAGAAATCTTTGATTGCAGAGGTCAATATCAACGAATAGTTGTGGAGTGTATCTTCTGCATACACTGAGGAGTGTTGCATAAATTACAGATTCCTTGGGATCAAAACTTAAATAGTTAACATTGAAGTTCACTCAATGACAGTAGTGATATTTTTGAATAAGTAAAGGGTTGTGTATCAGAGTCATCGAAATATTTGAAGATAAGTAGTTAAGGGACAATAGATTATATCCACATAATGTTCAGAGGTGGGCAGTCCAGGGTAGGTGAGAGAACTCAACATCCCCCCAACCCCCGGTTCCATCATCCCCAGTGTGTTACCTTGTGACGAGGTGGCTGGAAATCCCTAACCCATACCCAAGAAGAGCGAACCAAAAATGGAAAAGGAGGAAGGAAGGAGGTGGCACCAGAAGAGTGCTTATTCTTGAGCCAGTTTTAATAGATCTGATTGTATTTTTATATCAGTTATCTATTGCTGCGTGACAAATCGCCAGAAAGCAAAGAGGCTGTAGACAACAGCCACATGCCATTGCTCACGAGCCTATGGGTCAGCTTAGAAGTGCTGCTGATCTGAGCGAGGCTTGGCTGACTTCAGCCAAGCCCATTTGTGTCTGCGTTAGCTGGCAGGTACATAGGGATGATAACCAATCTCTGGTTCAGTGGATGGTCAATGGATGACCTGGGATGGCCCCACTTGCATGTCGAGCATTAGAAGAGTGTCAGTTGGGGCAACCGGGATGTGTCCCATCGTCCAGCTGGCTAGCTCAGGCTTGTTCACATGGTGGCTGGGCAGGGTTCCAAGAGAGGGAGTAGAAACATGCGAGGGCACTTGAGGCTCAGACCTGGCACAGCATCCCTCCTATGGAGTCTAAGCTCAGATTCAATGTGGAGAAACATACTCCATCTTTTTTTGTTTGTTTTGATTTTTATATTGAAACATAATTGGCACATGACAGTATATTAGTTTCAGATATAGGCCAGTAATAATTTAACAGTTACATTTGAAACAAACAGGATATGAACTAGAAAGCTAATTATTGACATCCACAACAGATACATGAAGATGTGTTGAAAGGGGTAGTATAGTGTGTTGATCAGACTATAGACTCTGTTTAAATTCAGATTCTACCATTGATTAGCTTCACAAGCTTTAAAAATGGAGTCAATTTCTCTGAACTTCAGATCCTTCATCAGAAATGATGTCGATGATAATGATGATGATGATATTACCTCTTATTTGTTGGAAGGCTTTATATCAGATAATTCAAGTAAAGCCCGTAGCACAGTGGCTCATATCGTAGTATGTGGTTCATATCATAATACATCTGGACACTTGTTAATCCCACATTTCAGAACATGTGATCCTTGACTTCCTCTAGGAATACATTTCAGTTGACAGACATGGGCTTCCTTATATTGCCAACTGAGGACCTTTTCAAATTTCACTATAGCTTTAATCTTTCGTGTGATAAGCAGGTTTTTCCTTGGTTGAAAACTACTTGAGCCAGTGTCGTTAATTGTTTTATTGTCTTTATGGAGCATGTGGTGACTTTAGGGGAGAAATGTAAGCCATGGTCAATGTCGATTTGATTTTATTTGTTTTCTGGCTCTATAATGTAAATCATCTCACTACTAAACCTCATTTTTTTCATCAACAACCTAAAAATTAATTTTCTTTTGGAGGTTATTTTACAAGGAAACAAAATCTTCCTTCACAAGAGTTGCTAAATGTGATGATTTGCAAAGAATAATGGGTCAATATTGAGGTGTACTTATCAACCAGGGCCATACACCCACCCACTGAGGGAATGCAACCTAATGGCTATTTAAATCACTGTTTTAAGAGAGACAAAATTATCCATTTTTGGATATTCAAGAAAATTTGTTAATAGTTATCTTGCAAAGTGAAACAATGTTAGGTTTTTTTGCATATAAAATTTATATGAAAATAAATGTTGTGTAATTTGTTATTTTTTCTAGCTGCTTAGCACATTCTTCTCAGAATCTTTGTGGGAGATGACATATATATGTATACACACATAGAGAGGTGAGAGACAGACAGGCAGACAGACAGGGATTGAGAAAGAGCATTGTTAAATTTTAAGGAATTGACCTTATGTGATTGTGGGGGCTGGCAAGTTTGAAATCCACAGGCTAGCAAGAAATTCAGGTAAGAAGTTGATCTTACAGTCTTGAGACCAAAGGCTAGAAACTTAAGCAGAATTTCTATGTGCAGTCTAAAGACGGAAATTCATCTTTCTCTTCCTTGGGGAACCTCATTTTTTTCTCTTAAGACCTTCAACAAATTGGTCGCGGTCCATCTACATTACGGAGGATAACTGTTTTACTAAAAAATATCTTCAGAGGCCCTGACCAGGTAGCTCCGTTGGTTACAGTGTTGTCCTGATACACCAAGTTTGAGTGTTCAGTCCCCAGTCAGAGCACATATAAGAATCAACCAATGAACGCATAGGTGGGTGGCACAACAAATCAGTGCTTCTCTCTCTCTCATAAATCAATAAGAAAAAAAAACCTTCAGAGTGATGACGAGATTATTGTTTGACCAAACAAATTGGCACATAAAATTAACCACCACCATGACCTAGACTCCTTCCATTACAAGCTCTTGGGCCAGTCTTTGGCTCAGGATATAGTGTCCAAGAGAATGAGAGGCACAGAGATTTCTTCCTGGTAAGGTCAGCAGCATGAGAAGTGCCCACATCCAAAGACAGCAGTGGGGGGCTCCAGCGGAGTGTTAGGGGCTTGGTGCTGGGGATGGCAGCTAGAAAGGCAGTGGTAGTGGGTAGGTACTCAGAGGGAATGTTTACGGCATAATTCTGGACAACTTGCTTGCATATGTGAACTTAGCCAGTGTTTCTCAAGCCCCTGAGAGATACTTTGAGCAACTTATTATCATTTACTAAATTCCTTCTGAATTAATCAAATATTATTTTTATAATTTTTAACTGATTCAGGAAGTCATAAGAGATTGAGCCCGAAAATTGTTTGTGACATATTGGACTTTGCTTCTCTGTGTGTCTGGAGCATTGGGTTAGAGAGGGATTTCGGCAGTGGGGGAAGAAGTTGTAGATGGAGACAGAAATGTGAGCTGATGGAAATGTAACTAGGGGAGCCACACAGAGGGGTTGAGTGAGGTCATTGGGAGACAGCCCAGGCCACTGGGAGTGATTTATGATCAAAATGTAAAGGCAGAAAGAAGTCTGGCCTTTGATTAGCCTAACATATGAGAATTATACATCCCCTTTCCATACGTTCTATTTAGGGCAGACTACCTCCTACAATGAGAGTAAGTTTTGCACTCATTTCAACAGAAAGAATGGAAAGGAAATTCCAACATATAGAAGCTCATGTGGAGCTGACTTCTACACAAAGCAGATGCGATTTCTGGCTGAAAAATCCAAAGAAAGAATATTATCTTAAACTAGGTTAGCCGATATTTTCAATGCCCTCGAAGCATATGCGATCAATTTTTCTCTGAGCTCTGGGTTTAATCTATCGTCCCTTAACTACTTATCTTCAAATATTCCGATGACTCTGATACACAAACTATGAGCTTTTCCCTCTTTTGTGAGTTTATCAGAGTTTGCAAAGTTAACTATTCGTTCAGACATCACAGAGAGGACCAGCGGAGACCGTAGCAACAGAATAACTGTTATGCTTTGTAGGGCTCAGCCCTTTGTATTTGCATGTAACTTTGCAATAATTTTACTTGCTCTTTCTCCCAATTTCTGTAGTAAATTTTATTTTGCACATGGGGTGTCAACCAGAGAATATGCTAGATGCCTAAGCCTACATGGGTAACATAATAATGTGTTAGAATGAAAAGTCGTCAATCCTGCTCTTGGCAGACATTCATCCCTCACATGGGGTTGGTAACTGACCTAGGAAGAATTTAGCTTGTTTCTGTTAGACACAATAAATCTCAAGACACAATAAACAGTGATAACCAGATAAATCAAACTGTTAAAAATGAGATAAGTAGGACTTAAAAACAATATCTCAACAACAAAACTTTGCAAATGAATAACTGGGCCAGAGGAGGGCATTTGAACCAGCTACTATGGAAACGGGAGACAGCAGCCTTGCGAGGTAGTGGTTCAGGGCCAGGTGAGGTGAGGGGGTGTCACAGTAATGGCTTTATCTCCACAGATGAGGAAGGCAGGCAGCTGTGGTTTTATTAGGAAGCGGTGAGGAAAGAACAGGGAAGGAAAGAGAGGGAGGAGTTAGAGCCAAAGGTTTGAAGTGTGGACAGAGAAGGAGGCAAAGCTGGGAGGAGATTCACAGACTAGGTTAAGTTAAAGGTGTCAGCAGCCTGGAAGCTGTAATGAGGTAACAAAGTAGGTACGGTGGAAATAATGGAAGGTTGACACAGCAAGTGAAATCAACACACTCAGAGAGACCCAAGTTTCAGCTTAAGGCTTTAAAGGTGGTACAGTTCTAGGTGGTGACAATTCTCAGGTATCGTCGTGGGTCGAAGGTGAATGAGGAGAAAGAACAAAGGGCATGGGATGTGGGGGGTTAGGGCACTAAGAAGCCAGTTTGTGGTTGGCGTTGCCACTCATGCCTATATAGCACACCGAGAGTGATAGACAGGGATAGAGAGAAAGTTCTGGGCCACTTGCCTTTTACATCTATACTTTTTGTTCAGTGTGTCAAAAACTTGATGGTGGCTAATGTTGCAATAAAAAAACCCTATTCCTTAGAAACTAAGGTACTAGCAAATCTATTGGGTTTTAGCATTCACTGGATGAACTGATAAGCTGTGTTGGGGTCCCCAAGAGCACCCCCAGGTTCAGTGATTCACTAGGAGGAATCACAGGATATGCAATGCTTACAGTGACGATCACCAAGGGGAAGGCTCACGTGGCCAAGTCCAGGGGAGCCATATGCAGGCGCTCAAGGGTCCTTTCCCAGTAGAGCCCCACAGGACACAGCCAGTCCCCCAGAAATTAGATACGAAAGTGTGTGAAATGTCTGTAAACATGCTCATTAGAGGCTCCATGCCCAGAATTTGCATTAGGGGCTGCTGGCAAGTACCAAAATTCTGGACTCCCAGAAGGAAATCAGGTGTTGATCATAAACCACATTGTTTATGAACCACTTTTGTACAACAGTTTAAGCACAATGAGCCACTCTTATCACTTAGGGTTGTGGGAACACTCCAGAAATCCAAGTTTCCAAAAAGCAGTTGAAGGAGTCTTTCAGCCTTGTGAGCAGATCTTTCAAAGATTAGGAGTCAGGCCTGCTATGTTAACTCTTTTGCACAAAGATCAATAAAATCTCTCTCTGTATATATCAATATATAGATGTAAATATCTACATCTCTTATATACATATATTACATGTGAGGTCTGTCAGGAAGAAGTCCAGCCATTGTTAATATAATGAGACTGGTTTGCTTGACATCGATGTAAGCTGGCAGCCAAGGAGAGTAGACTGGAATGTGCATGTGTGAACAATGATGACTTCACTGTACTAGTCAATGGCAGTGGTAGATGCCATTGAGTGAGCATGTTCCCTGTGTGGCCGTCCCATTCAAAATGAGCCAGTAGAGCAACGAATCTGCATCAAATTTTGTGTTAAGCTTAAACATTTCTCTGCAGAAACTATTCAGATGATTCAGAAGGCTGCAGCTATGGACAACTGGTGATTGGCAGCTTCATCACAACAATGTGCCCACTCATGCATTATGTCTCGTGCAGAGATTTTTGGTGAAATATCAAATCACCCAGGTGACTCAGTTCCCCCACCAAAGCCCAGATTTGGGTGCCCTGTGACTTCCGGTTTTTCCCAAAACTAAAATCGCCTCTGAAAGGGAAGAGATTTTGGACTTTTGATGAGATTCAGGAAAACACTACAGGGCAGCTGATGGTGATTGGGAGAACTGGGTGAGGTCCCAAGGTACCTACTTTGAAAGGGACTGAGGTGTCATTGTCCTATGTACAATGTTTCTTGAATCTGATATCTTCTTCAATAAATGTTTTTATTTTTCACTTTACATGGCTGGATACCTTCTGGACAGGCCTTGTATGTATCTTATTTGGAGCTAGCATGCCCTTAAAGTCCTCATACAAACAGGCCAATGACACACAGTGGCATGTGTGGAGGGCCGGGCGGTGGTTCTCTTCCATCTGCCGAGGAGCTATGGGAAACCCCCTCATCCAAGGCATAGGCGGTGGAGGGGGCTAGATTGTTAGGAATGCAATCCTGACCCAGCCACTTACTAACTGTGGCAAATTATATGGCAACAGTGAGTCTCGATTTCTTCTATAAATGCAGATAATTTCTTCCTCAGGTTATCATTGTACAGATTAAGTGAAAGGAGGTTTGTAATGTAGCTGGAACATGGTAGGCTCTCAATCAATGCTTGTTCTACTAACTCTCAGAATGAGAATTATAAATGAAGATTCACATTTCCAGGTAAGATTTAAATGTAAAGTTATGAAATGCTAATTAGCAAGCTGTATTCTTATAAAAAAACTAATTAGTATGGTATATAATATGTTTGTGTAACCTGACATTCTTGTGAAAATAGTTTTCACTGGAGCACGTTAGCCCTAATGTACAGTTAGGTGATTAGGCTATTTATTAGTTACACTAGCACATTTCGCGAATATTTTTTAAAAATTATATATATTGCTATTCATGCACATTTGTTGAAACCTTGGATTTTTTGATGAAAGATAATTTTAACTAAGTAGTAGTCGTTAAAATAATAAAAAGGTTCTGAAGTTTCCTGGTATATTAAGCTTATAACAATCAATTGCTTTTGATTTTTAGGAAAATGAAAAAGTACCATTTATCAAAGCATCAAAGAGTGTGAAGAATCTAGGAATAGAAATAGCAAAAGATATATGAGCCCTCTATGCAGCAAACTAGACAGCGCTGTATAAATTGATTTAAGTCAGTGGGGAGATTACTCATGAATTAGAAGATTCAGTGCTGATAGATAGACCCTGTATAATTCTAATAAAAATCTAATAGAACATTAAAAAGCGTTTGACAGGCTGATGCTAAGATTTATGTGGGAGTACAAAAGACCGAGAAGAGTCGAGACACACTTGTTGAAGTAGAAGAGGTCCTATGAAGTATTAGGAAACAGGCATGGTCAGTAGTAAGGAAGATGCTGGTACAGAGTTGGACTTGAACTAAAAATGCAGAATAAAGGGCCGGAAAGATGCCAAGCACATACTGGCACTTGATGTGTGACAGAGGTTGCACTACAGAGCAGAGGGGCTGAGAAGCCCTATCAGTAAACACTGCTGGTACAATTGGACGTCCTAATGGGTTTCAACCTCATATTGTGCCCAAAAGTCAGTTTGGGGTGGATTAAAGACCTAAGTGTAAAAAGTAAACAAAAACATTTGGAAGATCATCTTACAAAAGAATCTTTATAATCCAGGGCATAAGGAAGGATTTCATAAAAAGACACAAAATCCACAATAGCCAAAAGGAAAAATATTGATGAAATTGAATACATTAAGCTTTAGCACAAGTTTCATCAAAAGACTCCATTAAAGATAGTGAAGAGACAAGTCACCTAGTAAAGAAGATTGCTGTGACCTATGTATCTGAGAAAGAGCCTGTGTGCAGAATGCACAGAATGGAAAACAAATGCATAGACTGGAAAACCCAAAGAAAAATGGGGAAAGGACTTGAACAGGTATTATGCCAAAGAGGCTAGGTAAACAATTACTGCAGATAAAAAAGATAATCAAATTCATTGGTAAGCAGAAAAATGGGCATCAAAACCTCAGTGAGATTCTATTACACACTCACTGGATGGATAAGCAAAATTAAAAAGACTGATGATACCAAGTACTGATGAAAATATGAAGGAACAGGGCTCTCATAAGCTGCTGGGGAATGGGCTAACCTTACTCAATTATTTTGGAAAATAGTTTAGCATTATTTCCTGAAACTGGATATGCCTGTACCTAACACCCAGCAAGTTCATTCATCAATTCATCTAATGAACTCTTACACAGTTATAGAAATGAACAAACCATGGGTAAATCTCACAAGCATAATATTGAATGGCACTAGCAAGTTGTACACTAATGTATGTGCGCACAAAAGTCATATGATATGATTCTGTTTCATAACTTTCACAACGAGGCCAAGTACATTACTTAGCAATACATACAAAGGGGATACAACGATAAAGACAGCGAGTGAACTGAAATCACAAAAGTTAGCCTAATGGTAACCTCCAAGGGGAAGGGGGGGCCTGGTCTTGTGGTCTGGGAAGGATGCAGGAGGGAGGGGTGACTTGTAGGGCTCTGGAACACAATTGCTTGGCCTGGATGGTAGTTACAGAGGGGTTTGTTTTATAATTATTCTTTAAGCTGTAAATCTGTCATGTACTTTTCTGTATGTATGTCGTATTTAATGACAAAAATAAAAAGAAATGATAGGAAAATGTAGTCCTACTTTTTGGCTTATAATTAACAGTCGACATTATTCCTATTATCATGGTCTGGTGTTTCCCCACTTTTGTTAGGTGCCATGACACATTTAGTTTCAATTTTCTCTTCATTTAAAGCCCGCTGACTTTAATAAATGAAGGGAAAGTGAAAGAAGAGCATGCAGTAGTCACGATGGCTTCAGAGATTATTAGTATTCTGCTTATGTTCTGGAGCGATTATGTTGCCAGGTGAGTTCATGTTAAATTCAGGAATCGGCAAGCAGGGACTTGGCCGTCTCGCAGGCTTCTTGTCACAGTGTCGGTTTCTTGTCTCTGAACCCTGCTGTTACTACTGACAGGGGAGAGGATCAAGTGCCAACGAGCCTGGTGTCATGCACCAGGGGTGGGACGAGTTCTGTAGAGTTTGGTGCTATAGAGTAGGAAACGGACTCCCATGGGGAAAGCGGAGTGTGAATAGCCTTGAGGGTCATCAAGAAAACAAAGGGCCGGTGTCCTCCCTCCTCTCCTCTTTCTACTCTGAAGCGGACCCCAGGTAGGTCTTCTGAATTGGGTTTGCATTTCAGTGGAGGGGCTTTGCCTCTTTTATTTTTCCTTTTTATAAGGCAAGCTTGAAGTCTGTGTATTTCTTAATCACGATGGAAACCAGCTGTTGACCTGGGCCATCTGGATAGCTAACTTTTCAGGATCCTTAGGGTCCATAGGGATACGCAATACCTCCTGCTGGTAGGAGGAAACCATTTGTTCTGTGATGTCTTAGACTGGGCTGCTGTAACAGAGTAGAACTCGGTGGCTTAAACATTTATTTCTTACAGTTCTGGAGGCTGGAAAGTCTGAGAATAGTGCTAGCACGGTTGGGTTCTTGGTGAAGGTCAAGTTCTAGCTCACAAATGGCTGCCTTCTCGCTGTGTCCTCACTTGGCAGAGAGAGAGAACATTCGGATTCCTTTATTCTCTCCTAAGGGCGCCATCCTCCTGACTGAACCACCTCTCAAAGTCCCCACTTCCAAATACCACCACACTGGAGATAAACATTCTTAATAATAATTCCCTGTTTTACTCACATTTTAAATCACTGTTTACTTGAGAATATAAATATACTGATATTAATGTTATTTTTGGCTTGTTCTATTTGCATTTTGTCAGCACTAAATTTATATCTCGATTGTTGCATTTGTTGGCTGTCTTTCTTATAAACTTTTGTTCATGTGCTTTGGAATTTTGATTGGCAGGCTTACCCTGAGTGGAAACTTTTTGGTCTTTTTGCAAGCTTTCTCTAGGAAGCTATTGTGCACTGCTTCCCCTTATTGCCCCAGAACCTGGTTAGAAGAGCTGTGTATTGGCAGCTTTGTTTTGGCAGGATTGTTACGTTAGGGCCCAGGTTCTCATGATGAGTCTGTCTGGCTCCCTGTCATGCAAGGACTGCATGGTCCTGGCCGCCCCCGCGGAGACTGAACACCAAGCTGCCTCTGCCCACTTCCGGGCCTGGAGTTCAGCAAAGCTGCAGCCTCTGCACCCACTGTGTCCCTGGTGTGTGTCTCCCCTCACCAATCTGCAATCTGAATCCAGAGGAGAAACGTGTTCGTGGTGTTTGGAAAATGGTTATATCTTTAAAAATAACTTAAAAACTAACTGGAGGGGAGGGGTAGAGATTACATTATAAGCTTCAAATGTTTTCTCACATATGATCTCTGGTCATATATTGTATCTTATTTTTCAATTAGATTATAAGTTACTTCTATCTCCCCAAATTTTATTTCCTCCAAATAACTAGCAAAATCGCCAAATACCCATTGGTTTAATTTATTTAATTAATAAACACTTGTTGATTGTTCTCCGTGCTTGCTAAGAAAATAAATTGATTAGTCCTTTCTCCCAGTAAATACAATATACAAGCATATGTATCCAGGGCTAGACCCAGGGGGTGAAACTATTGGCTGGTCAGAGAACTTTGAGTCACCAGTTCCCTGGGATTTAAAGTTGGTTTTAAAGCCTGTGTGGATATAGGTTCTGTTTCTTTAACTGGAACTCTAGGATTAATGGCCATGAGCAATTTTAACTCCCCCAGGGGGGTTTGGAGCACTTTCCTGATGGCTAATTCTTTTCGGGAATGAAGTAAGATAAAATCACAGGCACCCGTGGACCAATTGTTTCCCTTTCGCCTCTGCAGAGCTCCGAGATCCTTTGTTTCTGGAGGTTCCTCTTGAAAGATCTACCAAGCGTCAGCTAACTGGCACTGAGTGCTTTCTGAGTCCCAGACTATGTTCCAAGCTCCTTGCATACATTAAATTATTTAACCCTTACAGAGATCCAATGAGATAGCTACTGTAATGATTTCCATTTCATAGATGTGGAAGCAAAGGCACAGAGCTAAGTAACTTTTCCAACGTCTGTAGCTAGTAAATGACCAAGCTTGAAAGCCTGGCTCTTGGGGTCCCTCTGAGCCAGAACAGAGCCTTGGCGTTTTTCTCATCTTTGTGGTGGGTGACCAAAGGGGCTTCTTGCTTTGACATCAGGAATCTCTCCTGCCCTCTCAGAACCTCAGGCAAGTGTGACCCTATGACCCGGTTGTGATCCTGTATCCTATGGGCTCCCTTCATGCCCTGCTGGTGTGGGTAGGCCCTTGGCTATGAACAACTTAAGTGTCTCTGGGCATCAGGAATAGTTCATGAATCTTCAGACACCGCAAACCCGTGGATACTTGCTGGGGTCCCAGACCTTTGAGGCATTCAGTCGCAGGAGCCTTAGCATTGATTTCATGAACATTTCCAGAGCTGCCGTTTCTGGCATTTGGAGGTACAGGGCGAAGGTCTCCGTCTCGGCTCCGTGATGGTGGAGCCTATGGTTCTTCCTGTGGCACACTGAGAGCAAATCAGTGGCTCGTACCTTTCAGTGGTGGGATGATCCTCTTGGGGGATGATCCTCTGAGTGTCGGCCACGTGCAAGAAACCGCGCTGGCGCTGTCGCCTGCATTATCAGTTCTACCCCATAGTTAAGCCTACTTTTGTCCAAACGCTGCACAGTAACCTCCAGAGGGTGAGAAGCTAGAGTCTACCAAACAAAATCCTTTCCTTGAATTCATACAAATGCCTTTTATTAATTTGCGAGACAGAGAAATTCCAATTATTTCCAATAACATGGAATTTCTGGGGGGAAAAAAAAAGTAAGCGTGTTTATTTCTTCCAGCCCGGAGTGGGTGTTAATGCTTGCTTTCTCAAGTACCAGCCTGGAGGGAGTTAGCCTACTGCAAGTTAGTAATAATCATATTTTAAAATGGTAAAATGGGTGATAAAGGATTGTAAAGATTATTCTATTTATTTGCTCCCAGGAACTGAAACAAACTGTGGGACCATCTGTTCTCTTTGCCTTCTCATTTCACAGAGGCCAGAGGGAACTAAGCAATTTAGAGTCACGCTGTTTGCTAGTGGGGACTTTGAAGCGTTGTTTGCAACACTTTCTAGTCCATCACGCCACTCCATTCCGGGGAAATCTGAAGAAGACCAGAGCCAATGCTCCGAGGAAAGCCCAAACCAAAGCAGGTGGCCAGTAAATATTTCTGAAAAGAACGAATCTTAAATGGACTAGTGACACCTGAAGGCATGTCACATAAAACAAGATTTTCCTCTGATAGTGGTAAATCACTCAATTCTACCAGATAAAATGCAGAGATGGAAGGCTAAGCCGGCCACATTATTGTGGGCTTCCTTCCCTTCTGTCCCCCAGAACCAGCACATGCCCTCGTGGAATACCTGTTCTAAGAATCCTCCCTGCAGGAAGGAGATGAGTCTCGAGTCTGCTGCTCCCCCGGTGGTCTCGGGTGAATTAGAGCTTATTGTTAGGTTTGGGATTGCCATGACTAGGATTCAAAATAGAGTAAATCAGCCATTTCCAGGCATTTCTGAAGAAAGAGACTGCCTATGAGGTAACTAAACGTACCTTTTCAAATGACTTTTCTTTTGTTGTGAGTTTTAAAAATTGATTTAGCAGCTAGAATCTTAGAGGCTCTTCCAGGTGCTGATACACTCTTGATCAGGTGCAGGGTCTCCAGCCCCTCGTGTGTCACTCTGACTTCTGCCCAAGTGTCTTTGCTGAGATCACTGCACATCACCAGATTCAGAGCTGTCACTCCCAGGCAGAAGTGTCAGGAGTCACAAGCTGTGATTAAGCAAGTTTGCTTGGAATTGAGTCAGAGCCACCTGGGAGCTCCCTTCTGCTCCCCTAAAGGTCCTACCTGACCTTGAACCTCTGCCGGGCAAAGTAGGTGGCATGTAAAATAAAAGAGAAATCTAGTCCCAAATATGACTTCTATTTTTATCAAGAGCAAATTACTCAAATCGAGATTCTGCTTCCTCACCTGCAAAATGGAGGTAATGATGCTTATTGTACAGGGAGTGTAGGAGGATTTGAAGTGTGGTGCACATAAATTCAATGAATCTTTTTTCCGTAGACTAAAATTTTTAATATAAACAATTTTAATCACTGCTTACTAACAATTTTACAATGGCCAAAAGTGACTATGTAGGATAATTTAGGCTGACATCAGGCACTGATAAAACCTAAACCTTAATTTTAGATTTAAACAAGTAATTATTTGGTGGGACTGTCAAATCCACAAGTATTTTCCTTATGAGAAGAAGAAAACTATAAAGAGAGTAAATTTATGGAAATCCAGCTTTCATTTATTTTTTAATGATATTTTATTGATTATACTATTACAGCTTTCCTGATTTTTTCCCCCTTTGCCCTCCTCCACACAGGGCCCCTCACGCCCTCAGGCAACACCCCCACCACCCCACCATTGGTCATGTCTGTGGGTCATGTGTATAAGTTCTTTGGCTACTCCATTTCCTACACTGTACATCCTGAAGGCTATTCTATAATCACCTATTTGCATTTGCTAATCCCCTCGCCTTTTCACCCATTTTCTGCCCCCCCCCCCATCTGGCAACCTTCCAATAACTAACTTCTTTTCTCTTGCTGCTTTTAAGAATCTCTCTTTATCTTTAACCTTTGGCCTTTTAATTATGATGTGTCTTGGACTGGGCCTCTTGGCATCCATCATAATGGAGACCCTGTGCTTCTGGGACTTGCATGTTTATTTCCTTCACCAAATTAGGGAAGTTTCTTTTCACTATTTTTTCAGATAGATTTCCAATTTCTTGCTTTTTCCTCTTCTCCTTCTGGCACCCCTCTGATGCAAATTTTGGACCTCTTAAAGTTGTCCCAGAGGCTGTTTATACGATCCTCATTTTTTTGGATCCTTCTTTCTGTTGTTCTGTGTGGTTGTTTTTGCTTCCTTATGTTTGAAATCATTGATTTGATTCTAGGTTTCATCCATGCTACTGTTGTTTCCCTGTAAATTGTTCTTTATTTCAATTAGTGTATCCTTCATTTCTGGCTGGATCTTTTTTACACTGCTGAGGTCCTCACTAAGTTCTTTGAGCATCCTTATAAACAGTGTTTTGAACTCTGCATCTGATAGATGGCTTATCTCCATTTCATTTAGCTATTTGGAGTTTTTGATCTGTTCTTTCATTTTGGTCATGTTTCTTTGTCTCCTCATTTTGGCAGCTTCCCTGTATTTGTTTCCATGTATTAGGTCGAGTTGCTTTGACTGTCTTGGTAGTGTGACCTGCCTACTGTAGTTGGTATCCTGTAGGGTCCAGTGGCACAGACTCCCTTATCACCCAAGCTGGGTACTCAAGGTGTGTCCTTTGTGTGGGTTGAGTACACTCCCCTTTTATATTTGAGCCTTGGTTGCTGTTGGCAGATCAGTGGGAGGCGATTTCCGCAGGCCAGTCAGCAGCTGTGACCACTGACCACCAACCCCCACCCTCAGTGGAGGATCAGCTCTGCAGGAACAGGGTGGTGGTGCTCCAGTGTGGTCTATAGCTGTCCACTGGGTATACTGGCCCTGTAGTTTCCCAGGGCCGGCCTATTTGAAGTCAATGCCTTGCATACCAGTCTGGATGGATGTGGTTTCTTCAATTCTGTAGTTGTCAGACTTCCATTCAACTTGATTTCTGATGTTCCTGAGTGATGGCTGTTCTACATTTTAGTTGCAATTTTCATGTTGTATGAAGAGGCGAGACGAGTCTGCCTATATCACCATCTTGACTGGAATCCTCCGGAAATCCAGCTTTTAAATATCCCATCTCTTCCTGCTCCAGAAAGTGAAAAATAAAGTCACGACTAGGAGAGGGGTGGTTGTAACATTGTACTCTCTGCCCTACT